>OY856411.1:889490956-890018456 GCA_963693085.1 Alisma plantago-aquatica
CTGTCAACTCTGCTGCCTGCATAATCAGAATCAGAGTACCCTTCAAGAGAACAGTGTCCATGCTTCCTGTAGTGAAGTCCCTTGCTAGGAGACTTCTTCAAATATCGTAGAATCTGACAAAAAGCATCCCAGTGACACTGTCTGGGTTTATCAAGGTACCTGCTAAGAAGGCCCACTGCAGTAGAAATATCAGCTCTAGTGACAGTCAAATAAATGAGCTTACCAATCAGCCTCCTGTACTTTTTATGATCAGCAAAGAGAGGAGAAGAGTCATCATCCCAATTTACATTAGGATCTAGAGGAATATTAGCAGGTCTCGCTCCCAGCATACCGGTCTCCTGCAGTATGTCTAGGACATATTTTCGCTGAGACAACATAAGAGCATTAGAGTTTCTAGAGACTTCTATGCCCAGAAAATATCTAAGTTTGCCCAAATCTTTGGTAGCAAAGTGCTTGCCTAGATGAGATTTAGTAGCCTGAATACTAATAGAATCACTGCCAGATATGATAATATCATCAACATAGACAATCAGAATAATAATACCAGCTGAAGTCTTCTTGGTGAAAACAGAATGATCCACTTGAGATCTCAGAAACCCAAAGTCAATCATAATTTTGCTCAATTTATCAAAATAGGCACGGGGACTCTGCTTAAGCCCATAGATAGACTTCTTTAACCTGCAAACTTTGTGAGACTCCCCCTGAGCAACGAACTCAGGAGGTTGCTCCATATAGACTTCTTCTTGTAAATCACCATACAAGAAGGCATTTTTCACATCTAGTTGCAACAGTGGCCAGTCAAGATTAACAACAACAAAAAGAAGAATTCTGACAGAATTAAGACGAGCAACAGGAGAGAATGTCTCAAAATAGTCAATACCATAAGTTTGGGTGTAGCCTTTAGCAACTAATCGTGCCTTCAGCCTTTCAACAATGCCGTCAGGTTGATATTTCACAGCATACACCCATCTGCAGCCTACAAGTTTGCACTGAGGAGGTGGATCCACCAGCTCCCAAGTATCTCGTTCAACAAGAGCCAACATTTCCTCTTTCATAGCAGACATCCATCCAGTACTCTGTAGAGCATCCTGGATATTCTTTGGAACAGCAACAACAGATAAGGCATAAATAAAATTGCTAGAATGAACATTCAGATGATCAGTAGAAACAAACTGAGCAATACTGTGGGATGTGCAGGAACGAGTACCCTTTCTAAGAGCAATGGGTATATCAAGATCAGAATGTACCTCAGGTGTAGTAGAACCTTCTGGAGATGAAGATTGGTTTTCATTGGGGGTTTCTTGAGTAGAAGGTGCTCTGTTCCTGCGTTGATAAACTATAATAGGAGGTTTAGCAGCCTCAGTAGTGACATTGTCAGTAATATCAGGCACACAATCAATAGTAACAGGTAGAGGAGAGGCAATAAGATCAGACTGCAAACTGTCACCGCGAGTAGAATAGTAAGGGGTATCCTTAAAAAAAACTACATCACTGCTAGTATACCATTTTCTTGCAGTAGGACTGTAACATCTGTATCCCTTCTGGGTACGAGAATATCCCAAAAAAATACACTTCTCAGCACGAGGGGACAGTTTATCAGAAGCAGGTCCAAGTAACCTTACAAAGCAGGTACAACCAAAAATCCGAGGAGGCACAGTAAATAACTGAATATCTGGTTGAAGAACTTGAATAGGTATTTTGTTTCCAATCACAGATGATGGCATTCTATTTATCAGAAAACAAGCAGTCAATATAGCCTCAGGCCAAAAAGAGCGAGGAACATGTGTATGCATCATAATAGTCCTAGCCACCTTTAACACATGTCTATTTTTACGCTCAGCCACACCATTCTGCTGAGGTGTATAAGCACAGGAGGTTTGATGTATCGTACCAACAGATTTACAAAAAACATCCACATCTTTTTTAACAAATTCCAGCGCATTGTCAGTACGAAATTTTTTTACAGGTACACCATATTGTGTTTTTATTTCAGCAAAAAAGAACTTGATAATAGACAAAACATCGGACCTACTTTTCATCATAAACAACCAAGTAGTCCTTGAAAAATCATCAATAAACATAATAAAATACTTATGACCAGATAGACTCGGCACATGACAAGGGCCCCATACATCAGAATACACTAGATCAAACATGTTTTTACTGCTAATATGACTGCGTCTAGGATAAACAGCTCTAGTCTGCTTTCCAAGTTGACATGACTCGCACTGAAAACTACAAATGTCAAGATCAGAAACTAAATGGCGAAGCTTTTCAGATGATGGATGTCCCAGCCGGTAGTGCCACTGTAATGCAGACACCGAGGTAGATAATGCAGGAATCACAGTTGCTTTAGCTGCTTTTGGCAAATGATCAAGGTAGAATAGTCCATCAACACCTTCATACCCCCCACCAATCTTCATCCTCGTGCGAAGGTCCTGAAAAACACATGAACCAGGAATAAAAGTCAGACTACACTATAGACTTCTCAATATCTTGTTGACAAACAATAGATTCAAAGGAAATCTAGGCACATATAAGGCAGATTTCAGCAGAAAGTCAGAAACAATATCCCCTACTCCAGACACCGCAGACTTGGAACCATCAGCCAGCATAACAGATGAGGGTCGAGCAGGTTTATATAATTTGTTAAACAGAGATCGATTTCCTAAAATATGTGAAGAGGCACCGGAGTCGATGACCCACTTAGTATTACCAGGAGTAGAAGAAGAGCTCAGGAAGGCAGTGTCATAACCAGAATAAGCTGCAGCATGAGCTCCACTAGTTGAAGCTGTAGACGACGCACCAGCACGCTCAAGAAAAAGTCGCTCCACCTCAGCACAGATGTAGTCCGCAGTCGCACCCGAGGAGGCAGAGTCAGTAGGCGGAGTCGTTCCTTCTGATGCAGTAGTAGTAGAGTCAGCAGCTGCATTGGCCCATGCCGGCTTACCATATTTTTCCCAGCATTTCTCTTCAATATGGTTGGACCGGCCACAGAAGGTACAAAGGCGTTGTCCTGACTGAGGACGCGCACCAGCAGTAGGGGCAGTAGAAGAGGCTCCACGACCAGAAGCAGCCCGTCCTCGTCCTCCACCCAGGGGAGGACGACTGTCAGTAAAGCGACCATGGCCACGACCAGACGCTGCAGCAAGGGCAGAAGATTCCCCAACATCAGTAGCCAGAGACGATGAAGACGAAGGCAAACGCTGAAGACGCTTGTAGGCACTCTGTAGTGACGGCAGAGGGTCACTGGCTAGGATCTGGTCCACAACTCCAGCGTAGGACTCGGGCAGTCCACAAAGAAACTGGACTAACTGCAGCTCCTGGCGCTGACGCTGCATGGTAGCCAGGTCCGTGGAAAGAGGGTGATAGGATTCCAGTTCACCCCACAATCCAGTAAAGTCAGAAAAGTAATCCGCAATGTCCGTCCCCGTGAATTGTAGACGTCCCAGCTGCTTGGTGATGTCAAACACTTTCTTGGGGTTCTGACTATGCGAGTATGTACCGACGAGCTGATCCCACATCTGCTTCGCCGTAGGCAAGTGAAGAAGTGTGACGCTAATCTTCTCAACACTGCTGTTGAGAATCCATGTCATCACAGTCGAGTCGTCACGAACCCAGTCGTCATACGCCTTCACATCTTTAGCGTCAGCGTCCTCTGCGGGTGCTGGCGGACCAACACGGGTAAGATGTGAGTACTTTCCCAGGGATTTGGCATAGATCGTCATGGAGCATACCCAATGTGGATAGTTGCGCCCATCAAGCTTCACAGTCGTAACCTGACGGCGGAAGTCATCACTCGAGGACGCCATGTGAGCAGTAGGCACAGAAGTAAATAGGCACGATCAGGCAGGAGACGGTCTACGCCGTCAGACAGGCACAGCAGGCACATAACTACGTAGAAGAACCTCTCACATATGGTCTACGTCGAAGTGCAGAACAGAACCCGGTGGCACAACGGCCTACACGGGCAGGCAGGCAAAAGACCGAAAGAGCGGTCTACGTCACACCAACCTCAAGCCACCGGACAGTTGCAGATCTTCACGGAGCCAACGTGCCGGCGACAATCAACCGCGGAGGCGCACCGGTCCCTGCGGCGGTGTGGGCGCCCGGCCCTGGTGGCTAGCCCGGTGGCCCTGCCGGCCGGCGGCTGCTGCCCGGCGCGGGCCTGCTGCCCGGCGCGGGCCTGCTGCCTCACTTAGTATTACCAGGAGTAGAAGAAGAGCTCAGGAAGGCAGTGTCATAACCAGAATAAGCTGCAGCATGAGCTCCACTAGTTGAAGCTGTAGACGACGCACCAGCACGTTCAAGAAGAAGTCGCTCCACCTCAGCACAGATGTAGTCCGCAGTCGCACCCGAGGAGGCAGAGTCAGTAGGCTGAGTCGTTCCTTCTGATGCAGTAGTAGTAGAGTCAGCAGCTGCATTGGCCCATGCCGGCTTACCATATTTTTCCCAGCATTTCTCTTCAATATGGTTGGACCGGCCACAGAAGGTACAAAGGCGTTGTCCTGACTGAGGACGCGCACCAGCAGTAGGGGCAGTAAAAGAGACTCCACGACCAGAAGCAGCCCGTCCTCGTCCTCCACCCAGGGGAGGACGGCTGTCAGTAAAGCGACCACGGCCACGACCAGACGCTGCAGCAAGGGCAGAAGATTCCCCAACATCAGTAGCCAGAGACGATGAAGACGAAGGCAAACGCTGAAGACGCTTGTAGGCACTCTGTAGTGACGGCAGAGGGTTACTGGCTAGGATCTGGTCCACAACTCCAGCGTAGGACTCGGGCAGTCCACAAAGAAACTGGACTAACTGCAGCTCCTGGCGCTGACGCTGCATGGTAGCCAGGTCCGTGGAAAGAGGGTGATAGGATTCCAGTTCACCCCACAATCAACCGCGGAGGCGCACCGGCCCCTGCGGCGGTGTGGGCGCCCGGCCCTGGCGGCTAGCCCGGCAGCCCTGCCGGCCGGCGGCTGCTGCCCGGCGGCGGCGCTACTGCCCGGCGGCGGCGGGGTGAGGGGGGGGGGGCGGCCGGAGAAGAGAGAGGGGTGGGAGGGTGGCGGCTGGATCTTACTGCTCTGATACCATGTGAAACACAAAGCAGTTGTGGGAAGCATAGGGTTGCTCAGTGTGTGCACCCTCATATATATATTACT
This sequence comes from Alisma plantago-aquatica, assembly GCA_963693085.1. Lineage (NCBI taxonomy): Eukaryota > Viridiplantae > Streptophyta > Magnoliopsida > Alismatales > Alismataceae > Alisma > Alisma plantago-aquatica. Next base: position 889,496,107 of record OY856411.1, read on the forward strand.
GAAACAATTACAGAGAGGTCCACATATATTATGGAAATAACAAAACAAATAACAGAATGCATAAAACAGGAATATATGTTAACAGTAACAATGAAGATCAATGGTTTACATTTTGCAAAAAAATAGTCTTGATATGCAAACACCACTTGAGTGTAGCGTGCGATCTGTACACTTGAGTGTATTCTAGCCTGACTCTCTCTCTCTATATATATATTTATATACATATACACACACACACACACACACACACACACACACATATATATAGGATATATCTTCGCTACCCGTGCATCAATTTTGTAATGGGATGACACATATATGTAATGAGACAACCAAATTTGTAATGAGACAACCAAAATTGTAATACAAAGACTCGTTTTGTATTACAACGTTGTTACAGTAATAAATATATATTTATTACTGTAACAACGTTGTAATACAAAACGAGTCTTTGTATTACAATTTCGGTCGTCTCATTACAAATTTGGATTGCCTCATTACAAATGCATACCTTCCCATTACAAAACTGATGCACGGGTAGCGATATATATATATATATATATATATATATATATATATATATATATACACGTTGCATAATCGAAGTTGTGATCCAAACAGTTTCATATTTTTTTACTCACACATGTAGGAGCCTCCCACCCTATACCAACATATGATATTATTGCATAGTTAGGTGTATTTATGTATGAGAATCTTCTAGGTAAAATTTCATGATTTCATTCTTTTATTTGAGTTTAGGGTGAAGTCGACATTTTAAACTATGATGTGCCTTATTAGGCCTTTGCTATTTCATTATACCTTATCGGTTTTGCCCTATATCATTGTACATAAGTTTTAGCATGTCTAAGCTCCTATTGATTTAGAGTCTGGTAATCACATGTAACCATCAAGTTATATATGCAATACCATTTCATAACCTCTTTGTATCCTGCAGTTTTCTTTTGGATTTTGACGACCATCCGAATGACTTAGACTGACATGGTAAATCGTAGGAGGTGCGAGTGACACTTATGTATACCTCTAGTAATTAACATGTTAGTGAACGATGTCATTTTCCTAGGAAAGGCAAAGTCTCGCCAACCCGTCCGAGCAAGCCTATTGGGGTTTTCGGATCTTGTGTTTGATATAAAACATCACAACAAGTAAATGTGGGACGGTGTATCAAATTTGTTCCTAATCTGGCATGACCAAATCAAATCAGGACAGGTGCAGGGAAACAATACAATAGTTACTATTTTGTATATTTCTTAAAGACTCCTAGTATTGTTCAACATAAATGGCATATACGGAAAATATCAGGTCTGTATATAATAGGGGTGTAGTTCTTAGTACTGGATCATACAACTCACTGATAAAGTTCTTATTTTTATCTAATATTTGGAAGTAGTAGCAACTGTTTTGTTGGATTCCCAGAAACTTGGTGGATTGCAGTATAGGGTGATTCCGAAATCTTGTTCAACACTGAGTTCATATCTTGTCTATTTCTGCCACATCACCGCGGTATCTAGTTCTATATTTCTATTGAATAGAACTGTGTAATGATGGAATATCAAAAAATTTGTCAAGTTAGAGCTCCTATAAAAACCATAAACAACAAACCATAGACATAGTTTGTGAGTTTTCGAGAGGACTTTCCTATCTCTTATATATTTTTATTTGATAGAATTTGGAAATAATACAAAACTGCAGTTGTACAAATCTTTTAATTAATATTTGATGTACACAATCTTCATCCATTGTTATTTCTAGCATACTTATAAATTCTGCTATTACTTACAGGCACGATAATGTTACATTCTTAGATAAGGTGAAGCAGTTGCTAGTCTTCATTGAAAGGAAGTTGGATAAGAAGGTACTGAACTTGTGACGTTTAGAACTGGGTTTGTTGTGGTTATCTCTTTTACACATCTTCCTAGAAAGCAATCCACTTGTTCTGAGGATTAACTTCCATATTGTTTGGTAGGTTGAACTCAAACTTTGACCCATCCTTGACAGTGCAAAATTTGAGTGTATCTAGATTTGAGACATTTTCACTAATAAATTATATGTTTGGCTCAATGAATTCTACAATATCCATTCTTATACACTAATGCCTTCATATTCCCATTTTTTTTGGAAAATTTTAATATACAAGTTTAAGATAGAGAAAACACTAAGTGTTTGTCACGCCAAATGGCGTGAGTTTCTTCAGGAGTACACTTTTGTTCTCATATTTCCTGCTATTTCTCAGTTACTCTCTTACCCTACAAAAGAGAATGCCTTGTAATTATTTTGGATACATCAAATAAGGACTTTTCTTATTCTATAGATACAAAATCCAAAGGGATGAGTCCACAACATAGTCACAAATTCGGTATTCGGGATATGTACGGCCAAGTTGAAAAATTCGGAAATCGGGAATTATGTGAAAAATTCGGATAAAAATTGGTTAACGTACGGTAAAAGTTCGGTCAACTATTCGGAAAAAAGTCGGAAAAAAAGTGGAATATATATATATATATATATATATATATATATATATATATATACACCCACACATATAATGATTGAAAATGACTAAACATCGAACTGATTACTCAATATTAGAAGAAGGGGAAGAAGTGGGAGCAGCAAGCAGTAGGCACAAATCAGGAAAGAAAGGGGGAGAATGGAGGAGAAAGATGGAGCGTACATGTAGAATGTCGAGGGTTACTACTACTGGTGTGTCGGGGGATAGAGGAGGAAGGTTGGACGGTTTAATGGAACCCTACTACAAGTTAAAAAGGACGTGGAAAAAATAAATGTGAAGCAAAAGTACAGAACTGTTTAAATTGGCAAAAAAAATATTAAACACGTTTAAAACGCAATACGCGAATAAAATGTGAATTAAACGCGTTTAAAATGTATTATTCGGTTTGGAGTTTAAAACGGCCGTCATATACAACACATGAATAATACGCGTTTTGAACGCATTTTTTTCAAAAAAGCGGAGTATATTGTGACTATGGTCCACAATACATGTTGAAGTGAAGATAGCTCATGTATGGGTAGACAACACTTTGAACAAGGGCATTAAATGTGAAGCTAGATATCTTATCTTGAGGTGTAGCCCGTATTTGCATCTCACCTAAGCATATTTCTAAGTCATCATCACCAAAATTATGCACAACCGAATCATATTAATCAATTGGTAGCACTTGTGTACTATAAGTGATCGATGCATTGTCAACAAGTGCTTGAGAACCATAGTTGGCCAAAGGAGATTCACTTTCAACATTTTCATGTGATGCCTAAATTTCTCTACGAAAGTTCGACCACAAATATATCTATATGAACTGTTATTGTATGCTCATCTTTGTGATTGGTGTAGAGAACATCTACTTGTGATTCATTATAGATCAAAAGTTCAGCCTTGGTAGAATACTTACAGATTTTTGTAAGGGTATTTAGTTTAATATGCAGGTCTTGCCCTGTACCAATTGTGGCAAAAGAGAATTCCTTAGGAGAAGGTATATAATGTGAACAAGGCTTTAAAACATCAACCTATAGAGTTGTAACTAAAGCCATGAGCATATGGACCTTGATATTTATAGCGAGACGGGATGTTCTCGGAGAAGCAGTGGCAAAGCCCCCCTTCTTCGTCTATATGTGTAGGTTATATCTAATCCTATCAAGATATCGAGGAAGATACCAGAAGATGAGATTGTACTTCAACATCATATAAGGCTCCAGAACATCTTTGGCACTAGAGGTACCTATTGAGATATATTTTGGTATATTCATATTGCAACTAACAATGTAAACAAGGATTACATTGATCGTACTATGGCTCGACTCCTCGTGAGAATAATGTCTACGTGATCTAGGTGTGCATACAGTTTGCAGCTTGAGAGGGAGATGGAGGCAGAAAGAGAGGCAGATCTGGGAACCGACCTTGTAAGGGTTGAGCCTACAACCTATGTGGCACCTGCTATTGGTGTCAACCTCCTTTGTAGAATTCGTCTCCTTGGGATGTAGCGCTTGTGGAAGCTGGTAGTACTGAGAACCACCTTTGTAGGAATCATCTCCTTGCAAGTGTTGTTCCTTATTGTAGGAAGATTGTTGGTTAGTGGAGATGTTGACTTGGGGGTGAAAGAGGGGAGCAGGGCTCTGGGTCGTGGTGTTGGGAGTGGACGGTGGAGGGAGACTAAATGGTAGAGGGAGAGGGGAAGCGGGTGACCACAATCGTCAGGAGAAAGAGGAAAGGAGGACGTGGGCATGTAGTGGCGTACTTGCTGAGGCCTGTAGTCGGCGGTGGGTTGGTGTGGAATGGTGGGTGTTTAGGCGCCTGGGTGATGGGTGTGATGTGGTAGCGGGTGGTGGAGACAGAGGGTCTGTAGGTTACTGGAACTTGTGGAGGTTTGCTGGGTGCGGAGGTTCTAGGTTTTTGCGATAGGGGTCACAAGGGAGGAGGGGGCATGGAATAGACACATGTCTTTGCGAGGTGGGGAGGGGGTGTTTGTGGATTTGTGACTAGATTCAGCTGCATGTGTTGATGTGTGGGATTTACGGTGCATGTTTAGTGGAGTGGCATGATTAGAGGAAGTGGAAGGCAGGTGTCGAAGGTTTGGTAGAATTGTTAACTAGAGAAGTGCAAGTGGAGGATTAGAACCAAACCGGAGGCAAATGCTTTCCTTTTGCTAGAAAGATTAGTGGGGTTGTCGCTGGGTATTAGAGGTGGAGAGCGTGCACTTGTGGTGTACAATTTATCGGGACGGGGTGTGAGGGAGATTTCTTCTTGTTGTGGTTTTGACAGGAGCGGAAGGATAGGGTGTGAGACGGTGAGGGGCATGGGTGAGTGGAACGAGGGAATTGGGGCGTAAGGTTGGATAGGTTGTGAGGAGGTGGGAGTTTGCTAGAGGCGGAAGATTGGTGGATTGGCGGACGGTCGCGTGATGGCGTGACTTTAATGGAGGTGGGAGTTTGGCGTTTTATGGATCCTGGACATGGTTGTTGGGCTGAAGGTAGTGTATGATGGCAGGGTTGTTGGTGGATTGTCGGTGGGGGATGGCGGGGGTTGTTGTTGACGATGGTGGTTGTGGACGTTGGTGAAGGAGAAGAAAGACAAGAAGAAAATGTGTGAAGCCCTCGTTTTCCTGGCGGCATAACTAGGAAGAGAGAAGGATCGACGTTGTGACAACTGACAACCGCTATCCAACTGATAACGATATCACACTAAACCATGCGAAAACAACCGAATTACCAAAAATCACCAAAAATTAAAACCATTTTCCATAATGATCCACTGTTAGAAACTTTTTGCCCAAAGGCCCAAGGCCAAATATACATACATCGTTCCCTCATATTATAAATATATGAAATATCAGTTGCCTTACCAAAACATACACAGAAGCAACATTATACATCAAAGCGCTCTCAGTCAAAATCTCAGATCGATTGTGATACTGAATATGAAAACTATCTCCCAAGGACCTGAGAGTACATGGACGACAGATAGGACTTTATCTCTACTAGACATGTAACAACAGATTCAACCTGAGTTGTTATTGCTGTCCTTGTTGCTGTTATCGTTCTCGGCTACACGGTCACTACCTTCTTGTGTACGTCCACCTAAAAAATTGTGGAATCCACGGGGTGAGACAACAAGTCCCAGCGGGAGATAGAAGCCTCTGCCAACATTATTATTGTCACAATTAAACTTTTATGAATGAGAGAAGAAGAAACCTTTATTGAATTAAACATATATAACTGTTGATTATATGCAGAGTAGAGCAGTCTCAACCTCTCATTAGTTCAAATATCTACAACTGAGCAATAGATCATTTCATCAAATTTAAAAGGAATATGAAGAACATGTATAACTGTTATAAACTAAACAGTAAATGCAAATCAAGACTTCAATTAATGTTTCCGTATTTGATCCTTAAGCAAATACACTATACAACTGGTTACATCTTTCAACAATCAATCTTATGCCCTGCGGAGATGGGAATATACCTTTCATCTCCAACTGACCACTGCGAAGTAAAGGTCTATGGAAGAGCTGGACTCCACAACCTCGCCTTTTCTCGGTCAGTACGAGTGTGGCAGCGACATATGAATCAATCTGCATTATAGCTAGCCTGGCGTATAAAGGCTCTTCGCTATAGAGATACAACGCGTAGCATGTTCTCTTATCAGGGTATGGTCCGTAACCAATCCTGATTATTTATTGAGTCACGGTACAACCACACTCTTGTTAGGGTATGACCCAAAGTCAATCCTAATATTCAGGGTATGGCCCGTAGCCAATCCTGTGAATTCAGGATACAACTTGTACCCCACATATTCAATAATATGCGCTCCGAGTTAAACTCGTTTCACCATTCAGCAGGTTCTGACACCGAATGGATCTATGGCCAGGGCAAGTACATTTTTCGTTCACTTAATAGGTTAAGTGCATTTATTGCATCTTTTAGCATCAATCAAGTTACAAGCATGAACTATCGATAAATACTACCATGGAACACATAATACATATTTCGAGAAATCTTATATCAATTGGAATATATCTTGTCATACCCTTCCTGGGATCTCAATCCCTTGAACATATTACTGAGAATCTCATCCCTCTAATATTTTCATCATCATGATCACATATTTTGGGTATCAAACCCTCAGTTCATCTTTGAATAGTGTCACCTCTTACCAGACAACAATCATCTCTAGGTCATCAGACCCATATACTTGATTATCACATACTATGGGGTTTCAATCTTCTTAGTTCATTATTGAACAATGTCACCTCTCATTAGGCAACAACCCACTCTAGATCATAAGACCCTTCAAAACATCATACGTGTTGTACAAGTATTTCACATGGCTCACAAGGCCCATTCAATCTATATAAATGTCACGTCACCATAGCCCATAGTTGACTATGCTTATTATCTCAAAACACTTGCATGATTAGGGTCTCATGATTAAAGAGATCAATTTAAATATCAACACCATGCCATAAAAGAAAAATCCCTAAATCAAGTTACATGTATGATAAATGAAAGGTATATCATATTGCCTAAGATTCTTTAATAGTTGGAACACCTCTGTGTTACCCTATCATTCTCATCATGGAATATCAATCCCTTAAACTCACCATTGAGTACTACATCACCTTCTAGGCAATTATGGCTTTTACCAGGACATCGGACCTATATACATTCTTTCTGTAAATCATTTATTCCATAGGACTCATAAGTCATAATCAGGCTATAATAGATTATAACCACCATAGCCCTCATTTGATTATAACCACAAGTCATGTCGGCCATCCATGTAATGGTGCAAGTGTGTGTTGACTTTTGGCTACCTTCAAGATATCGACATGTCCTATTCTTAGCCTTAAGTGACATGTTGGACAATTGCAAGAACGGTAGTCAAACCGATAGGAGGGGTTAGAAACTCATGTGTATCATTTTTTATTCAATTACCCTTGTATCGGGTTAGGATTTCCACAAACCGATATCAGTTTGTGCATAGAGGTTTCTATCTTCTTTAAGCTCCAGCCTTTCGTCCATTAACACTCTAGTTCATGGTCAACAACCTCATATATCGACTAGAACTCATAGAATCATCATTCAAACAAGAAAAGTCGAAGTAGAAAAGGAATCACCAAGTATTGCATGATAGAAGGTGAATAATAATAAAGTTGAGTTCAAGTTATATAACCCGCCTCAAGATCACTACTAAAGCTTCAAGCTTCAAAGCTCCACGTTCTTAAGGTTGAAGATAGCTTATCAAAGGTCCAAGTCTTGATCATAACACCTCTATATGAAAGGAGATACCATAGTAAGGAACTTGGTGAAGAAGGAAAGAAAGAAAGGAATCATGATCCGAGTGGCATAGTCTTCCTAAGGTAGAAGTTGATCATTGCTTTACCTTGGGCAAGTTGCTCGGACTTCCCCTTGCTTCTTGAGCTCCTAGGGTTGTCCACCAAGCAAGAGATGGTAAAGGAGTCGAAAAGTTTACTAGGAGGTGAAAAGAGGGGTATATATAGTTGAGGCTCATGAAAGAGAGTATGTGTAAGGTGTCATTACCATATGTGCATGGGTGACACGTGTCCATGCATGGTGACACTTTGCAAGCATGTGTATCTTGACATGCAAAACTCTTGTGGATAATCCAAGGGTGAGATATCAGCCATTGGTTATCTTGCTTAACAAGATATCACAACCCAATATCACATTGTGTACAAACCGATATAACTTTTGCAAGGAAGTCTAAAATCGATAAGCTTCACCTATTTGAGGTGCTTAGCCCGACATGAATGCTTCCAAAGGTTGCCAAACTGATAGGGGACTCCCTCCATGGTTCTTAAACCGATAGGTACCCCCATATACCCTTCACAACTCGACACAACTTCATCTGGTGTTTAAGACACTCAACATTTTATGGTTCTCATGTCACCAAGAGTGTTATCACTCAACAAAGACTCAAACAAGGTGCCCCCTCTTTTCTCTCTCCTCTAGATGATGCTAAGAGAGACTAGGGACACTCTAGATATGGTAAATCGCACATCAAACCCATATATTGGGTAAATTGCAAATTACACCAAAACTATCATATATAGCACAAACAATCTTCAAACAGGCTCAAACTTGAAACTTGAGCTCCCCTTAAGTTTTAATTACTTTTCAAAAGATTAAAACAAGGTTCTAATCATCTCATTTAGGCAAAACTTCTAGGGTTATCCCAAAACCAGGTCAGGGTCCTTACAGACGTGAGGATGGGGCTCCTTCCAGGCAGCCGTAGAATAGGTGGCAGGGTCATTTCATTTTACTGCTGTACCTACATGTAATTTTCCCTTTACTATAAATAAGAGAGGAGAACCCTATTGGGTTCACCACGTTGCCAGTGTGCAACAACGCTACGTTACGTCTCTTCCGCTTACATGGTATCAAGAGCAGGTTAGCGCTGCCCCTCCCTCCCGCCCGTTCTTCTCCGGCGCCGGCTCTCTCTCTCTTCTCCAAGGCGCCGCCGTTCCTCCCCCCTAGCAGGCCGCCGCCGCCACCACAGCAGCGGCTGCTCCTCTTGCCGCCGGCGCGCGGCAGGAGCGCAGGAGCCCACCGCGGCGCTGCTGCTGGCCGCCTAAGGGAGGGTCTCCGCCGTCCGTCCATCGCCGCTGGACTTCGGTAGTCCATCCCATGCTACCGTAGGTCCAGCCGCAAAGATCTAAAGGCTCCGTCTACGTTTCCGGGAATTTTTTCAGCACCTCTCGGTCAATTTTCGGCCGCCGACCCTACTGTTTGGGGATCTCCGGTTGATCAAACGGCCTTCTAAAGCCCTACCCGGAGGTCTCGCCTCTTCCAAAGTGCTTTCCTAATCGCATCTCCTTCATGTGTGATTAGGAACCTCTCGTTTGAAGGCTGTCGATGCGTCAGTAACGCATCCTCTTTCTAGTTTCTGTTGTGACGTGTATCTCTCCGTCACGGGACGTGTATCTGTCCGTCCACTCAGCCTTCGTTGTGACGTGTATCACTCCGTCACACATATCCCAGTTGCATTATGGAGAATAAGACCTATTATGAGGTCTCACCTATTCCTATCAAGCTCAATGGGAAGAACTTTTTGCTATGGATGAATGCGGTTCATACTGTCTTGGAATCGCGAGATCGGGCAAAGTTCGTTGATTCTGCACCCCTCACTAGCACTGACAAAGACTATGCCGAGTGGAAACGTCTTGACAGCCTAGTGAAGACTTGGCTATGGGGTAGCATGGAACCTTCAATTGCTTCTAGGTTCATGTTCTACTCCACCGCTAAGGAGATTTGGGATGCCGTCAAGCAGCACTATGCTCAAGAGAAGAATGCTCTTCGCCAGTTTATGATCTATGATCGTCTGTTTGCAGAGAAACAAGGTGATAGACCACTTGAAGAGTATTTCGGTGTGATTCAAGCTATCTCCCAGGAGTTGAGCTACTATCATCCAGTGAAGGTTGCTGAGCAGATTAAGGATAGAGATGATCTTGTCACTGCTAAATTTCTATCTGGCCTTAGCTCCTCATTTGGTTCAGCAAGAAGTGTGATACTTGCGTCAGATAAATTACCGAGCCTTACAGAAGCTTTCTCTAGGATTTAGCAGTCCACCTTTGAGTCAGTTGATCCTACTCCTGTTGTTCCTTCTGGAGATTCTCATGCCTCCATTGCTGCAGCAGTTCGCGGAGGACGACCTGCACCTACACCATCTGACAGACCTGGCTTGGGCAGAGGACGTGGGACTCGTCCTCGATGCACTTTCTGTGACAAACCTGGACACACTGTCGAGAAATGCTGGAAGAAACATGGGAGACCTGCAGCCCCACCTGTTGGAGCTGCCAATTGTGCTACTTCAGATTCTACTACTGCGAGCTCGAGTTCCTCTGGCATCACACTTACTCAGGAGGAATATGACAGATTTATTTAGGCAACTCAACATTGGAATATGGGCGCCTCATCTGCTTCTACATCAAACCTTGCATCTACAGCGGGTAATCAGGCTACATCTTTTATGGCTTCTGGATCCGCAACTCCCTGGGTGGTTGACTCTGGTGCCTCCCAGCACATGACTGGTATGAGGCGATTGCTCCGCACACTTGACTCATATATTCCTCACCCATCTGTTACTTTGGCAGATGGTTCTGTGAGGAAGGTGGTAGCTAGTGGTTCTGTGTCCCTTACACCAGATATTGATTTGAAATCTGTTCATTTTGTACCTGAATTTCCATTCAATTTGCTTTCTGTTGCCAAGTTGATTGACACTGTAAAATGCACAGTAACATTCGGGCCCTCTTGTTTTGTTTTACAGGATCTCAAGAGTTTGAAGATGATTGGTGGGGGGCCTAGGAAAGGTGATCTCTACCTCTTTCCTGGTGATTATCTACCTCGCCATCCACCTCCTGCTCCAGTTTCCTCCGCCATGCTGAGTGGTTCCCCCTTGCTGTGGCATTGCAGATATGGACATCCATCCTTAGAAAGCTTGAAGAAGTTGGAACCAGATCTAGCTCATGTGTCCTCTCTAGAGTGTCAGTCATGTCAGTTGGGCAAACATCATCGGTTATCATATCCTGTTCGTGTCAATAATCGGGCTTCTAGTCCGTTTGAGTTAGTCCATAGTGATGTATGGGGTCCTGTTAAAAATCAGAGTTATAATGGTTTTAGCTATTTCATTTCCTTTGTGGACGATTACTCTCGCATGACATGGATTTATCTATTAAAAAGTCGTGAATCTGTGCTTTCCATTATCAAACATTTTCATAAACAAATTCAGGTTCAATTTAACTGCAATATCAAAATTTTTCAATCTGATAATGCCCTTGAGTATGTTCAGAAAGCGATGAATGAGTTTTGCAGTTCGGTTGGTATGATTCATTACACCTCTTGCCCTCACACTCCTATGCAGAATGGCGTTGCTGAGAGAAAGAATCGCCATCTTTTGGATATCACTAGGTCTATCATGTTTGAATCAAATGTGCCTAAACGGTTCTGGTCTGAAGCTCTTCTCACTGCCTGTTTTTTGATTAATCGGCAGCCCTCTTCTGTTTTGCATGGACGCACTCCCTTCTCTGTCTTACGCCCTATGGATAAACCGTTTCATGTTCCGCTTCGGGTTTTTGGTTGTACATCCTTCGTTCATAACTTTGATCCCAAACAAGACAAACTCTCTCCTAGGTCTTTGAAAACCTTGTTTCTTGGTTACTCTGGTACGAGTAAAGGTTACAAGTGTTATTGCCCGAGTTTGCGTCGTATGTTTGTTTCTAAGGATGTCACCTTTCATGAAACCATTCCATATTTTGCAAATTCTATGAGCAAGGGGGAGCAATTGAGTGAGGGAGTGCCACCCGCAATTCCAAGTGAGGGAGTGCCACCTATCATTGTTGAGGACATACCGCATGATCCACCTACCATTCAACCCTATAACCAGGTTTATCACAGGCGAGGTAGACAGGATCCAGATGAGGTAGCGGCACAAGTCCATGAGCCTCCTTCGCCATCTTCTACTCACGAGATTCCTGCAGAGGCTTCTGACCTTGATCTTCCTATTGCTGTCCGGAAAGGTATACGTTCATGTACTATTAGACATCCCATATCGAATGTATGTTGTTTGTCGCACTTATCTACACAGGCTCGTGCATTTGCTGTTGGGATGGACTCCATTACGATACCAAGAAATCCCTTAGATGCTCTGAAGGACAGTGGGTGGCCGCAGGCAATGCAGGTGGAAATCTCTGCTCTGATTAACAATGGCACATGGGATCTTGTTACTTTACCTGCGGGAAAGAAAGTTGTGGGCTGTAGATGGGTTTTTACAGTCAAACACAACCCTGATGGATCTATTGAGCGGTTGAAGGCCAGATTGGTAGCAAAAGGCTACACACAGACATATGGAGTGGACTTCTTTGAGACTTTTTCTCCAGTTGCTCGTCTTAATTCTGTGCGGATCCTTATATCTCTAGCTACTACCTTTGACTGGCCTCTTTTCCAGCTGGATGTCAAGAACGCATTTCTTCATGGAGATCTTCAAGAAGAGGTGTACATGGAGCAACCACCAGGTTTTGTTGCTCAGGGGGAGTGTCAGAAAGTCTGCAAATTGAAGAAGGCTATCTATGGGCTAAAGCAATCTCCTCGAGCTTGGTTTGACAAGTTCAGTGCTGTTGTTTTACAGATGGGCTTCTCTCATTCCATGACTGATCACTCTCTATTTTATTCAAATTCTTCTGGTGGGTCCATCATTATTGCTGTCTATGTTGATGATATTGTGATTACTGGCAGTGATTCTACAGGCATATCACGTGTGAAGGAAGGACTACAACAACACTTTCACACGAAGGACCTGGGGAAACTGAGATACTTTCTAGGGATTGAGGTTCTTAGATCCCATGCAGGTATAAATCTCTCCCAGAGGAAGTATGTGCTTGACTTGCTACAGGAAACAGGTATGACTGATTCTAAGCCCGTATCCACTCCTATGGATTATCACGTCAAGGAGGTGGACGATGATACTGCATATTCAGATCCAGGCCATTACAGGAGAATAGTTGGGAAGTTAATTTACCTAACTGTCACAAGACCTGATATTTCTTTTGTTGTTGGAGTAGTAAGTCAACATATGTGCACACCACGACAGTCACATTGGACAGCTGTATGCAGGATTCTGAGATATCTGAAAAGTGCTCCTGGAAAGGGGATCACTTATTATAAACCAAAGAGTCCTCTATCTTCTTTGACTCTCACAGGTTATGCAGATGCAGATTGGGCTGGTAATCAGGTTGATGGAAGATCCACATCTGGCTACTGCACCTTTCTTGGTGATCATCTGATTACTTGGAAAAGCAAGAAATAACAAGTGGTAGCACGGTCTAGTACTGAGGCTGAGTACCGTGCTATGGCACATGCATGCTGTGAACTACAATGGATCAAATCTGTCTTATCTGAGCTGAAGATTTTGATTCAAACTCCCATGATTCTCAAGTGTGACAATCAATCTGCTATACATATTGCCAGGAATCCTGTCTTCCATGAGCGCACAAAGCATATAGAAGTTGACTGTCATTTCATCAGAGATCAGATAAAGAATGGCAATGTTGTGACGCCATATGTCAAGTCTGAAGACCAACTAGCTGATATCTTGACAAAGCCATTAGGTCCAGCAGTGTTCCAGAATTTATGCGGCAAGCTGGGCATCCACAATGTGTACACTCCAGCTTGAGGGGGAGTGTTAATATATCTTTACTTTGTGTTTATTTCATATTTCATTTTACTGTTGTACCTACATGTAATTTTCCCTTTACTATAAATAAGAGAGGAGAACCCTATTGGGTTCACCACGTTGCCAGTGTGCAACAACGCTACGTTACGTCTCTTCCGCTTACAATGGGAAACCTAATGATTAAAATCTAAACTAATTATCACAATCTAAACTAATTCATAAAACGATTCAAAAGGAAATATAACTCATTAAAATATTTCAATCATCAAGTCTGCCTTCTGAGGAGGCTTACAAAGCCTATATATAGGTGTTTAAACCTAACTAGACAGTTAGCCAATGTGGGACTAAACCACAGACTTTACAAAATCAAATTGGAAAAATATCAAATAACACCTAAAACACATGTAAACTATTACGACATGATAAATGCTATTCAAATGACCATGCTAAAAGTTATGATCATCCTACATCAATATATTTCTAAGAATTTAGTGTTTTATGTGCTCTAGTGAGGATCTGGGGATTATTTTTGAGTGTGCACTCTTCTCGTGCATGACAGACAAGAACAAACTGTTGGGGTTTATGCTAGCATGGAGATAGGAAGACAAGCACTTATATCAGGATGCTCACATCAAGAGGAACAACATCCACAAAAGGGAGTGGACCCTAAGAGACTCAACAACATTTTGTGTGTCGGTTATTTGTTGCGATAATACTAGTTTAGGGCATAAAGTACATCACAGGGCGGAGATATTAACCAAGCATGACCATGACACTGTTGCGACAGAGGCATGGCGGGAGGACGTGACCCTACTGCCTAAAAGGATGCCACAATAGTGGTACCTATGGAGGGTGAATGGAGTCATGAAAAGAGTGATGAGGGGGTGGTGGTGGCGAGCATGGCAGACAACCCAGTTGATTGTTCTCTCATGCCATGCAAAAACAGGATATGGTTTTCTATTTTCGTGTAAGAAACAAGGTAATAAACATTAGATAACAAGAAAAACAAAGATATCTTTTTTTGTATGTATATAAACATGATACAATAGATAACAAGAGAAAATTCCATAATCTAGGAATGATAAAGATAAGCACCAAAGATATGATAAAGAATCAAGTTTTAACAATCATAAATGCATATACCATCTTGGTGACAAAAAAAGCCTATACCATCTCGGCATTGGGCGAGTAAAGTTTAAATCTTGGTTGTTTTCATCTTTATTGTGGATAACCGCTTGCTCCCATGGTAGCATAAATGTGTAGTGATCTTATTATCTTGTTGTTGTAGGATATCATTCAATTGCCTTTCTTCACCCAACCAGATGGTCCAATAGTTGGTAACTGTGCATTTAAATCTTCGCTTTTGGTACCAGGGTATGTTCATTTTTATGTCTTTATTTTGAATGAATGTCTACTTCATCTTAGAAATTTTTACTTTAAATGGATATAGTTTCCAAAAATAGTATGTTTCAATATCTTTCAATGTAGGGAACTTGAAGCATTTTATGTTGGCCCACCAACGAAAGATAAGATTCCAAAGGTATATTTCTCCTGGTGTAATCCCTAGAGGATGTACTTTTGTAATGATAAAGACATGCCAATTGAATTCGGATTTTCATTTTTTTGGCAATTACTTTAGATAATTTTTTTTATCTAAGACTAATTGTGGTTTGACATTGAAAAAATAGCGTGTATATGATCACACAAACATTGCATTGATTTTGCTCACACTATAATGATATAAATGAGAATGGACTTAACAGAGGATGGATATTCCCATGCAACCAAAGACCTCGTTCCTAAATCGTGTCGACTTTCCTTAACTTGAATTTTCAAAATAAAATCAACTATTAAAAATAAGTGATAGTATTGTAACAGAAACCCCTATTTATATAAGTAGCTCTAGCATCTAAAACAAATAATTTTTTTCCGCATTGTGTGTCTGTTACTGGCTCATGTGTGCTATCCATTAAACCCTAAAACTTTTTGTGCATCTCTTCGTAGGCTGGAGGTTAAAATAGAACTGCAAACATGCATGATGAACGTCAGACTTGCGGCTGTGGATCAGCCAATGGATCTTGCATTACATCTACCTTTTTGTAGGGTCAAAGTCATGTTTTGTTTGAAGATTGGGCTTTATCTCAGATGTCAACTTTAAATCATGAAGAGATAGCGAACCATGTTTCCTTCAACTCTTCAGGTCTAACCACCCTTGAAGAGTTCTCAAATTTTACCCAACTCAGTGAAGGCTTAGGTTGTGTAGAACCTGATGGATGTCCAGACGGCTTTGGTTATAGCAAGCAATCCAAAGTGGAACCATCAATGTTGCATCATTCATATAATTGTGCATTGCAATCATAATGAATGTGGCAACATGGTAGTGCCACATCCGGGCTGGTTCATTTACTTCGTCACGATGAATTTGCCATGTAAACTATGCCAAGTCCTTGAATTCTAAGCATGGTATACTGAAACTTGGAATTCTTGAATGCATGTACTTCAATCACATATATATTCTGTATACATATTATTATAATGCCAGTAGTGGCCTTATCCAGACCAAGAAGGCCAACAATAATGCCTCATAAAACAGGGGACTGCTGTTTTGGTTGAAGGACCACCTGTCAATGCTGACAAATGACAGTTGTATGCTCTCTTTGTCATCTATGATAGGATGTGGTTGATTGATGCCAGGTGAAAATTAGTGAGATCTTAGAATTAGCTTAATGTAATTAAAGTTTAGGGTCTCAAATACTATGTTCAATTTATCTTGACTGAGTCGTATCACCTGAAGTAATTTACATGGCAGCTTTCATGCTATGCATTTTGAATATAATTTGTCTTGCACACAAAAAGTGTCACACTCACACACTGTTAAATTGTTCACTTGATTGATGACCTGTATTAGTTTATCAAAGACTCCATCTATATGTCAAGAACCACATGACTTTTGAGGATTGTACAATTATGTTTGTAGACTGAAGTGTAGTGTGTCATTGAAAAAGTACTATCACAGTAGTATCATCAGTTTCTAGATATCACCATGGGGGATTAGAGAATGGTATATTTTGGTAACAAGACCAAGTCTTTAAACTTTTCACCAGCATGTATGCTTGTCATAGCCCGTAATGTCAACAAATCTATAATTTTAATGTAGATAAATGAATTCATATGAGAACATCAGATCACAGTAGTAACACTGATAAATTATTATCAGTGAAGGACAGAAGCTCCCAACCCGAATAAGTTCAATTAGCAATCATTATTATTTTTCTTGTCATTTATTTACTTCTTAGGATCTTTTTCATGTTTTCACGCTCTGAAAGAAATCATACAGGTTTCATAAGCTAGTCTGGCAATTCACCGCAATTGTTTGAGTCATTAGGGTCTGGAGTATATAGTTACGAAAATTGAGGCCTGCTGTATTGTATGGGTGGAAAGTTGAACTATATTTGTGTTCGAGTTATTACTTCAATGTTCCCTAGGAAGCAGTTCTCCACCAATCACGACTGTATTGGCTAACATTATTGTTAGGATATAGCCTATTTAGTTAATAGGTTATTAGTCTATTGTTTGCATGGGTCTGTTGCCCATGACCCATTAGGGTTAGTCTGCTTCCTTTGCGCTTCCTTGTAATAGCCTCCTCTCCTATATATAGGACAGGGGTGTAGATATCAATACAATAACACAACATAATTATATACACTTCTTCACATGGTATCAGAGCAACAACCCTGAGGAGAGAACCCTAGTCGCCGTCCCTCCTTCCCTCTTCTCTCTCTGGCGCCCAATCCAACCCTAGCAGCCGCCGCAACTTCCTCTCCTAGGGAGAGCAACAAGGGAGCGTCGCCGCCTCTTCCATGGCATAGGCCGGCTGCCCGCTAGGCACTCCCGACCTCCATGACTCTTTCTCCCACTTTCACATAGATCCGTATGCCGGCGCCAACCTTCCCGACATACAATCTATGTTTTCCGATCCAAATCTCTCTGTCGGCGCCATCCTTTCCGACCATTATCTAGGAAATGTGGTCGTCATCATAGTCATCGTTGTCGTCACTTTCCCCGACATCTCAAGCAGCTTCGTATCCAGCCGCCGTCGTTGAAGCGGCCACACCAAGAACATCTACCTTCCACTCCAGCAACCGCCACCATCGTCTTCACCGCCTCGTTGCCTTGCCGTCTCCGCGTCGAGCCGCCACACCATCCATCGTCTCCGCATCCAGCCGCCTTGCGCTCCATCACTCCACCGCTACACCACCTCTCGGGTGCCTGGACGACGATAATTCCCGTCCAAATCCAGCCGTAGTCAAGCAAGGAATCACCTATGTTCATGATCAAAGGAGTACAAAAGACGACGCTAATTCCTATCGACCCGTGGTGCTAATTCCCAGGGTACTTGTCTCTTTGACGACGCTAATTCCCGTTGAGATCGTGCATCAGCCGCCGCCGACACTGCGTGTTGTCCTAACAACATGGCGTGTCGTGCTCCAGAAATTACCTTGACGGCACAGAGTTTTGTCCAGAACACAAAAGACACGACATGTTTCTCAAAGCACACGACGTGTGTTATTCCATAACTCATTCTGATGGCACAGATCGCAACAAACACAGTGTGTCATACTTGGAAAACGATGTGTCGACGGACATCAGAATTACGCCTCCGACTTCAGACACGGCGTGTCCACTTGGAACACGGCGTGTTGATGGAGATCCAGTTCACATCTCCGACATCCGACACGACGTGCCATATTTTCACACAGCGTGTTGCAAGGAGGCAGTTAGTTTTCAGTGAAAGAGCTACATGGCGTGTCAACAATCTTACGAGGCGTGTCATCAGGAGTCTGCCTTTCAACCCCTGACTAGTTACATGACGTGTCCAATCATAGACATGGCGTGTCAAGAGCAGTCAACACACTTCCTGTTCAAGTTTGACGTCCTCCAAAGGTCTATCCTCCAATATTTGATGATAATCGGATCCTATTCCTATTTTTTAACCCAACAAATATTTTTGCGGGGGCGAATTTTCAGGTCAAGAAAATATCTATTTATTTTCTCTATCCGGATCTTAATCGGGTGTGTTTTGCATATTGATTCTGGTTATCAGTTTTCATGCCGAGAAACAGTGCCAGCAGTGCCACTTCCTCCCCCGCCGAGCAAAATTCCAATAGTGTATCTCCTCTTTCTACCGATGTTTGCGTTCCGGTAGTCTTTTTGTTGTTCTTCTCTCCATACTACACCTCTCATTTGACCTTTTCCTTTCCCACCTTCCCATCCATCATGTGTGCGTCTTTCCACGTGCGGGGGGGTCATATTTCCCTTTTTTCACACCAACTACTCACTCTTGTCGTATTTGATGTGTCGGGGGGGGGGAGAGAATAGAGGAGAGAGAGATAGAGAGGAGGATATGAGGAGAACATGAGAGAGAGAATATGAGGAGAGGATATGAGGAGAGAGACATGAGTTGAGATGATATTCCATGCTATCTTAATGGAGCTTTGTATTGTTCAGCACATATGGTTTCCTGATGCTGATGTCTTTGTGGCGCGTCATTCCCACTTAGCATCACATTACTTTTCAGACAACATTGAAGGATCTTACAGTTGCATCATTGACACCAAGGCTCCCGCGTTCGGACCGCATTATGTACGTCGGAACAAGAGCTTGTTGCGCATATTCTGGCCTCTAGTCCCTTTCGTGTTGATGACGTTCTAGTTGATCATCCGTGCTGCTTTGATGGCGTTCTAGATGGTTGCTTCTTCATCTTTGAAGCTCGTCTTCTTCAAGCCTGTGCCAATTTTGTATTTGCAAGGATTCATCCAGAGTGAACTTCACCTAGATACTTTGTCACGTCTTATTTGAGTTGCATCTACTTCTTTTACGTGTTGAGACGATACCTCAGCACCACGCCAGCATGTTCATGCCACGTTATGTACGTCGGTGGTCATCTGCGCTAATTCCAGTAGGCTACACTTCTCAGACAATTCAAAGACATCTCCATTGCTACATCGACACTGTGCCTCCGCATTTGTGTCGCGTTATGTACATGTGATGTGTTTAGTGCGCTTATTCCACTCCACATTCCTCTCAAGTGATGATGGCATAGTCGTGGTATTTATGATTGTTTGTTTCACATGTCATTCACTCCAGATGCACTTCAAGAGAAAGACCTTCTTCAAAGCTCGAGCTTCTCCAACCTGCAAAACACATCTCAAAGAGGTGTCATCATATCTTTTTAGTTAGGAAATATTGTTTAAGGGGGAGTAACAGTTTTTGTATGGGGAGTGACATATCTATCTTTCATTTGTTGTTTATTTCTTATCGTTCAATCAAGTCATGTAACTCCAAGCTTGGACATGCGTTCACCCATGCTTCAGCTTGAGGGGGAGTGTTAGAATATAGCCTATTTATTTAATTGGTTATTAGTCTATTGTCTATACGGGCCTGTTGCCCATGGCCCATTAGGGTTAGTCTGCTTCCTTTGTGCTTCCTTGTAATAGCCTCCTCTCCTATATATAGGAGAGGGGTGTACATATCAATGCAACAACACAACATAATCGTATACACTTCTTCACAATTATGATCCTGGAATATAAGAAATCACTTGAAAAATCAAAAGCAATGACTTTTCGATGTTGTGCAATGTCTTGAAAGCTCTTAGCTCAGTGGTATGATTTTTACCTTTTTTTGTTTTCATGTTTTAAGAATTTAAACTATGTTGCATTAATTAGTTTGACAATTCAGTGCAATTGCCCAAGTCAATAAGGTCTCCAAATCTTTAATTATATCTACCCAGCCCTGGGGTCATCTGGGTGGAGAGTTGACTGATGTTTCCGATTAGAGTTATTAGTTTAGTACTCCCTAGAAATACGGTTCCCTGTCAATGCTGAGTGTATTGGCTAAAATATGATCCATCGAACATAAATTAGAATGCGCTTGAAAAGTCAAAAGTTGATAATGTCTAGATGATGTGCAGCCTTTGTTCAGTAGTAACATTTTATATATCTACTTATTTTTACCCTGTTCTGGGTTATACGTCTTTTTGATTTCCGAAATATTTTGATTTTTTATGTTGGAATTGATCTTTATTGATTTCAGATTCCATACTCATGGTTTTAATTTTTGTTTTTTACCTGTCAGAACTGTCCATCGGGTGCTATATTAATTGGAACAATATCTTACGGAAAGTTATCCTTGGTCAGCAAGAAAGATGAAAAAAACCAACAGCCACCGACCCAATATAAAATATCTTATATTATCCCACCTTCCATGGTATTATCTCTCTTCATTTATCCCATTTTTTAGGCTTCATAAACAAACTTCAATTTTTTCCAGGTTACATTAAATTAATCACACCTGAGGAGCTCTGTAATTTATTCTATTACTGATACTGAATAATTTTGTACTTGGTACCAGGTTAATGATACAGGAAAAGAAAATTCAAGCAACAAGATGGAGATTTCTGAACGTTTGGAAGAAGAGGTAATCAGATCCTTCTTGCTATATCATAACCCAGAGGAACAGTGTGGTTAAGATTGTGTCTGTTTCACGGTATGATGAGCTGCTGAACTTTATATAAGAAAATGATATCCGTGATTTATGGTTATTGGTATAGAGAAGCTTTCATCAATCTCAAAAGTTATTATTTCCGAAATTGCATTATGTTGTAGTTTACCAATAAGAGCCGGCAAATTAACTTGGAACGAAATTAAATAAGATCTATGCCAGATTATATCTTATAACATATGAGATGGCCTTTTTAGGTTCATTTTACTTGAGTGATTTTGTTTTGTCAAGGTACGAGCTGCCAAGTTGAAGATTCTTGCCACCCTAAAACATGCAACTGCAGAAGAAAGGGAGTCATGGAAAGAATTCTGCTCTACCTTAAAGGTCTAAAAACACTGCACCTATTTTATTATATTTGATGACTGGACTTTACAGATCAAACAACTTTTTTCACTAACAAGATTACTTATTTAGTTTTTTCTTTCTATAGATTACTCAAGGCTGCTTTGTTGTTTGATAATTTTATGATTTGATTAAGAGATTTTCACTACCACATCCCTTGCCACAATAATAACTATTAATTGAACAATACGAAAGAACAAGGGGCCCACTATGACTGCCAGCATGCCATATGAGAGGCATTTCCGATGAAGTGCAACGCATAAGGCTTGATGCATACATGTGGCTATCACCTAGGTTCCGAAAAAGTATTCATATCAGGAACTTATTTTATTTAATTTCTTTTTTTATTTGATTACAAAAATCTGATGACATTTATAGAGAAGAAGAATCTTTATTTGTTGTATCTAAAATAATTACGAGGCACTCTCTTTTATAATACAAGAGAGTAAGTAGAAAACAGGAATAGTAGATACGGGATAAAAGAAAAGGCTAAAGACAAGACAAGTCTAAAGAATAAATAATATAAAGCATATTATCAATATTCTCCCTCAAGCTGGAGCATAGATGTCGTGCATGCCCAACTTGTCCACCAGTGTAGCAAATTGAGATTTTGGAAGCAACTTTGTAAAGATATCAGCAATTTGATTTTCTGTCCAAATATAAGTAGTGAAAATGCGACCAGACATAACAGATTCCCGGACAAAGTGCCAATCCACCTCTATGTGTTTGGTGCACTCACTGAAAAGTAGGATCGCTAGTAATAAAAATGGAGGCTTTGTTGTTGCAGAACATAGGAACATGATCTGGATCACATATATCAAATTTCTTGAGGAATCCTTGGACCCACATCAACTTGCATGTAGTACCAACCATGGCTTTATATTCATGTTCAACGATAGAGCGAACTAGCACAGTTTGTTTCTTATTGCGCCTTGTGACCAGATTTTCTCCAACAAAAGTAGCCAGAGGTGGATTTTCTATCACGTCTACTACCCACATGATTAGAGTCACAATAACCATTGAGTTTACAATGTCCATGGAACATGTATAACTATCCTTTCCCTAGAGAATTCTTTAGATATTTGAGAATGTGACAAACAACATCCCAGTGACATTTTCGAGATTTATCTAAATACCTACTGACTAGTCCAATAACATAAGTAATGTCATCTCTAGTGTCAGTGAGATATATCAACTTACCAACCAATCTTTTGTATTGGTGGTTATCGTGATAAGGTGGAGATGACTCATCATCCCAATTTGTATTGGGATCTAGAGGGGTGCTAGCAAGCTTAGTTCCAAGCATGCCTGCTTTTTTTAAATGATCAAGAACATAGTTGCACTGCTAAAGACAAATGCCAGAAGAAGATCGGAAATTTCAATACCCAGTAAAGAATCTAAGTTTCCCTAGATATTTTATAACAGAATGTTTAAGGTATCTTTTAGTATTTTGAATAACTTCTTTATCACTACCAGTCAAAATTATATCTTCCACATACATAATAAGGATAACAAGCCATGATGTGGTTTTTCTTATGAACACACAATGGTCAGAATGTGAGCGTAAAAAATTATATCAAGGAGTATTTGGATTTTGTTAAACCACACTCGTGGACTTTGTTTTAGGCCAAGATTACTTTTCGGAGTCTGCAGACTTTAGAACACCCCCCTGAGCAACAAATCTAGGTGGTTGCTCCATATATACTTTCTCATACAAATTTCCATATAAAAACATTTATAAAATCAAGTTGAGAAAGCGGCCAATCATGATTCACATCGTCGAAGATAAGCACCAGAAAATAATTTCGCATAGCAATAGGAGAAAAAGTTTCAATATAGTCCACCCCGTAGGTTTGAGTATAAACTTTCACAACTAGGTAGGCTTTCGACCGTTCATTCAAACCATCGAGTTGATATTTGACAGTGAATATCCAACGACATCCAACTATAGAGCAATCCTAAGGTCGATCAACAAAATCCCAACCAAGCTTGTTAATCGCAAAGAACATTCATCTCAGTCTCCATAGCTTGACGCTGGGCAGGATGTTGTCAAGTTTGAGTGGCATTCTTCAGTATAAAAATAGCAGAGATAGCAGAAATAAAGCAGGAAAAGCTAGCACCAAGATCAGCGGTAGAGCAGAAATTACTAATAGGATGTTGAGTACAAGGAGGAACAAACACCTTTTCTTTGACTTATTGGGAGGTGCAGGCTAGAAGTTACCTGGGAGGTGTTGTTGAGGTAGAGGGAATTGTGACCTAGGGTCTTCGTTTGTATAGGGAGGAGCAAGAACAATAGTTTCTTCATTTGGAACATCTTTCGCAACCTGTGGGAGTGGAGTAGGATCTAGTAGATCACTAGATAAATTAGACCTAGAGTAGGATGCCATGTGTTTGAACAATATCACAGCAACACTGATAAAGCATTGTTGTCTGGAAGGATCATAACACCGATATCCTTTTTGAGTTCTAGAGTATCCTAAAAAATGTAGATTGGAGATCATGTTTAGTAAGCCCTGTGCGAAGATTATTAACAAAACATGTACTACCACAGATGCGAGGAGGTACATAAAAAAGAGGTGCATCTGGATAAAGGAGAGTGTATGTGACTTGATTTTTCAAAAGCGAAGAGGGCATTCAGTTAACCAAATAGCAGACATTAAAGACTGCTTCAAGACAAAAAAATTTAGGACATGATGGTGAAGAAGGATGGTACGATCAACTTCAAGAAGATGACGATTTTTTCTCTTTGCTATACCATTTTGTTGGGGTAGGTAGGAGCAGGAAGTTTGACATATAGTGCCTCTAGCAATACAAAAAAGGCCAATGGATTTTTGCATAAAATCTAAGGCATCATCAGTTCGAAATATTTTTGATAGGTTTATCGAACTTAGTTTTAATTTCAACAAAGAAAGTAGCAATAGTATCCAAAATGTTACTCTGATCTTTCAATAAAAACAAAAAAGTTGCTCAAGAGTAATTTTCAATGAAAGTCAAAGTATCGAAATCCAGAGAGGCTAGTAACAGGGCATGGTCCCCATATATCAACATGTACTAAATAAAATAGATTTTTAGAACTAATGTCTTTTTTTCTTATAAAACACAACCCTAGTCTGCTTGCTAAATTGACAAGCCTCACAAAGAAAGACTTTCTCCAGTATCGTAGGAAACAAGCACTTCAACTTCATAATGGATGGATGCCCTAGACGATAGTGCCATTATAGACCAATCATTGGAGAAGGAAGTAGAACATCAACTTATCTTGGTTCATCTAGGTGGTACAATCCATTTGGTCCCTCATGGCCTAAAGCAATCCTCATCTTCATGTAGAGATCTTGAAACACACGACTCTCTGGATCAAAAGTGATAAAGCACTGTAGCCTCTTAACAATTTTATTGACACATAACAAATTTAGAGGAAATCTTGGTACATACATTACATATTTTAAGGGTAAATATATAAGGTAAAGAAATAGTCCCAATTCATTGTACCAGAGATTGAGTTCCATCAACCACTGTAACTGGTGGAACTGTAGTTGTTTTATTTAGGGCAGAAAATAATTCATAACAACTAGATATATGAGCAGATGCACCAGAGTTAATGACCCATTTATTTTTACCATAAGTTGCAGCAGAAGCAAGTATAGCAGAAGAACCTCCATCTTGATTAGCAAGCAGACTGCGAAGGCAGGCGGGCTTGAAGGAGTTTTTCAATCTTTGATCCGATCCACTCAATAGTGGGGAGGGTAGAATTAGAGGCAACAATAGATGGACCTTCAAAAGCATCAATTGTGATTTGGTTTGCCCAAGCAGGTTCACCATGTTTAGCCCAACAACGATCTTCAGTACGGTTTTTGCGACCACAAAAGTTACAGAAGCGGTGACCGGTAGGAGGTTGTCCACGTCTAGATGGAGGAGGACCATGTCTAGGACCTCCAGAAGATCAACCTTGGCCTCGACTTTGTCCCATCAATGCCCCCGAATGGAGTCACTAGGTCGAACTACAAGGGAAAAATTATCAAATGAAGCAGAGGGTGGAGAAGGCATAGATGGAAGGCATTGGACACGCTTGAGGGTATCCCAAAGAGTAGGCAAGGGATCACTGGATAAATTTGATCCACTACTCTAGAAAAAGAATGAGGTAGTTCAACCAAAAATTGAACTAATTGAAGTTCATTGCATTGACTTTGGACTTCTTTGATATCTGAAGATAAAGGGTGATACACCTCGTATTCATCCCAGAGATTTCAACATTGGTTGTAATAGTCCTCCACAGAACCATCATGCAAGTATTCTTTTTTCGCCTGATTCTTGAAGATCTCAAAGCTCTTCTTTGGGTTCTGTTGGTGAGAGTATACATATGAAAGTTAATACCACATGGCTTTAGTAGTCTGCAGGCGCAGAAGATATTGACTAATTTTTGGTTCAGCGTTCTTAAACATCCACGCTATCACGCCCGGATCATATTTAGTCCACTGAGCATGGGCTTGTTTAGCTTTTTCATCGACCAAAGCATCAGGAGGAGCCAATGCAATAGAAGATGGGAATATCGCCCTTGGGCATTACTTAAAGCTCAAACGAAGCTGACCAAAGATGGTAGTTGGATCCATCTTCTAGTTTCAGGGTTGTAACACAGAGTGACCGAGGAGGATCCGTAGACACCATGAGTTACAGGGTGGTGACTCACACAGACGAAAAAGAAGACGTAGTGTGATACAGACACTAAGCAGCAGCAGTAGACAATCTAGGTCAATGGATCATTGAAACCCACATAAGGGCCATAGAGAAAATCAAGGAGAACCTACGCCACAATGAGATTTTGACTCCACCATGTGGTGTAGGCAGAGTAGGAGCACCGTTTTAACTCATCAACGGGCTATTTGGGGAAGAGTTTTCTGGTTAGACAAAGAAGGGTGGAAAGATACGAAGGGAAGGAGGAAGGGGTGGCTGCAAGAGAAGGGATAAAGGTGCCGATTTGCAACAACAAGGGAAGGAGGTGGGGGGAGGCAGCAATAGGAGGAAGGAAATGGGGAGTGGCGGAGAGCTGAATGTGGGAAAGGTGAGGGTAGGGCGGCGACCGCTTAATGGATGAGAGGGAAGGGTGGGCAACGGGAAGGAGAGGAAAGCTGCAGCAGTATGGAGGGCAATTTTGATAGTAAAATTAAGGTATTAAGCTATAAGATTTTGCTGACACAATACATGCACATAGACACACTTGAGAATAAATTTATATGTTGAGAAGTCGGGTTGGATCTCCATCTCTTGATGAATGATTGGACAAATGAACTGCACTGTCAATTCTATTGGACTGTTACAAACTTCTGTTTGAATTTCTTAGGTCATTAAAATAAGCAAAATATACAGTAAGCTTGAAAACTGCACAAACACAGTTATGTTTTGTGTGGATGGATGGGATGCACATGACCCTAATATGAAAAACGACGAAAACTTGTAAATGTATAGAAAAGTATAAATATATTTTTTGTTTTTGAATACAGACAAGTAAGAAGGGCATATAGAGCAAAAAACTCATAATTAAATGTATGACAGATCTTACACGAAACACAAGGTACATGTTTTCTGTACCTCCAGTGAAATATAAGACATCCACGTGTGTTTACAGTACTTTTTCTGCAGGAAATTGCATTTACCAGTATTTTTGCTTCCCTTTTCATATATAGCATCCTATCATCTTTATTTCTCGTAACTAGTTTTTGTTTAATTTAACTTGATGAACATAGTTTTACCCACTGCTTCAAACTTTCTATTGCAGTCAGAATATCCAAGATATACCCCCCTACTTGCGAAAATTCTGGAAGGTTGGGTGTCTGGAACTGTTGGTGATGTCACCAATAATCATAAAAAAGAGGTAACACCAATACCTATAGTTCTTACATTTAATGCATTATTTGATAAATCTAAAGTTTTATGACCAAGAATATAGAGCATTTCTGTCCACTTTTAGAACTGGAACTACACCACTTGATTGTTGTTTTGTTTCAAACTTTCACAAAACTATCTGTTCATCCCTTTTTTGCATGATTCCATTTCTTCATCCTTTCTAAAGGTATGAAATTATTCGTTAGAGAATTTCAGGAACTCTAGATAATTCTTTATATATCATTTGTTAAATATTTTTGGAATATATCTTCCGATTTTTTGTATTAGAAATAGTTAAACCTTTCAATTATGAGCGTTGTGTTGGATTTAAAAATTGACCATGTCTCTTGGTCATGAAAAATATTCTAATCGGTAAATTTCATAAAGTAAGGAACCTACAAGGTTACAACCCTTGTTACACATCTAAATTGCATTCCTACTGTGATAACGGCTCCCTAGGATTTCCTTTGAGAGATCGATGACTCTCCTAGAGTTTACACCTAGCTCTTATACCATGTAATGAAGATTAGGAAGTCCACTAAATCGTGTGTTGATCATACTTGTCAAGGGGGAAACTCCCACCCAATGGGTGCCTAGGTTTTTTTGGGCGTTTTTTTTTTCAGTTAATATTACTACATGCTATTTTGTAAATATATGTTTATTAGATTGTGTTATATGCCTGGCTTGCATTGATAACTGTTGGGAGGATCAAGTGTATTTAGAGGAAGAAAAAAAAATTATAGTAGGAGGAAAATAGGAAAATGCAAATGATGTGAAGAAGTCAGAATAGTAAAACACAACAGCAATGGAGGAGACGTGAAGGAGGAAGACAAAGTTAGAAAAAAACAGCAGTCGTGGAAGTGTGAAAGTAGACTAATGGGGAGAAAGAAGAGATCAAAATTTTTTATTGCAAACATGCACACAGCAGTAGCTGCTCAAGCTGTAGGAGCAAGAAGTCAGAAAAAGAAGAATATATGCAAATAGTAGTAGTACTACTACAGTAGATGTGGGAGCATGAGTTGCAGGACATGTCTGAATTTTAGCCTCTGAAATAAGAAACATGGACATAGCAGCAGGACATATAATTTTATTTGTCCTAAATCACACCTGCCATGACCTAAGTAGACCTGATTGGCTCTAGTTTGACCTATCTTGATCTAAATTGTTACCTAATTCAAACTAATTTGACCTATGTCTAACCTAATGTTGCACAGCATAAACTTCTTAGACCTTAATTTTCCCTAATTTACCCTATATATGCCTAAATGAAACCCATTTTGGCCGGGTCAGGCCTAATTTCCCGAAATTGGACGTATTTCCCCCATAGCAGACCTAATTTGCCAAACTTTGACTTGATTTGGCCTAAATCAGACATGTTTCAACCATAAATTGAATTTAGGTGATCTACTTTGACCAAATCCACACTCAATTCATGCTAATTTAGCCTTTAACTAGTTTAATTTGGGCCTACAAGGCCTTAGACACCTACTAAATACACTTAATAGGCTGGGCGCCTAGTTTGAGGCGCCTTGCCTAGCGCCTAGGGCACATAGGAACGTCTAAGCGGGCACCTTGATAACATAGGACTGTTGACAATAATCCCTTTGTTTATATAAAGAAAACATATTGACACTTTACATGTGGACCCTAAGGTATATTCAAACCACAGTATAAGTTTGGCAAATCAAGTCAAAGTTTTCACGTATATTCAAACCACACTATATTTTGAAAATTTATGGCATGTGCCTTGCTTTGTTAGGACTACTGCCCTTTAATACACTGCACTTTATAACTTGAAAGTATACGCATAATATGATGTTATTGAGACAATGCATATGCTAATATCTATGGTGCTCAGGATATGTCATTTGCAATAACTGAGATTTTCTTCACTACTTCTGAAAGATATATTCAGTACAAGATATAGATGTTTATTTATTTCTTGAAACTGACGGAATCTTATCTTTACATGGATCATAGATATCAGTCAGAGCAATGGGCCTGAACAGTTTTGTTCGCATGATTGCCCGACAAAATATGATCTTGGATCGTCTAAAAATCTTCTTATTTTGCTTATATGTTACATATCATAAAGATATTTTCAGAGAGTGAACTGTGATGGGTGTTGGTTCTTCTTAAACGAAGTATCATTGAGCCTGATGATTTACGTACAAACCTTTTGTTCCAGGTTGTCGCTGCTGCTAATGATGTTATTAAAAGCATCAATAAGGATGAGTTGTCTAATTACTTTTCCACAAGACATGACCCTGATGATGATGAATTTGAGGTATGAAGCATTGTTAATTGTTCCTGATATTTGACTTGATAATGACTATACTTGTTCCGCACTTTGGTCATAGTTCACAATTACCTTTCTGAACAGCATACATTCCTTATTAGTATTGCACAAACGTAGCTGAACAAATATTCCTTGCAGAGCATGAAGAAGGAAATGGAATTAACTCGTGACCAGTTAGTAGAAGCATTATATCAGAAAGGAATAGCTCTAGCAGAAATGCAATCTCCGAATGTGAGGATAATCTAATTTGTCTAGTCACTACTGGTTAGCTTCATCTGAAGAAAAAAAATGAAGACGTTGTGACATCCAACCATGCTGGATGGAAGATTTGATTTCAGTTCTTTTGACTAGTCAAATTTCGAGCTTAGACGCTTCTGACTTCTGAGATTATTAAAAAATTATTACTCGCCATTGGGGTGAAGAAATAATTTGTGTTGTGTTATGTGGAACCTGAAATTCATGAATTGGTATCTATGCATCTAAGTTAAATCTGTTTCAGAGTTCTTCAATAATTTGGGTCACCTAGTCTGATTCTATACCTACTAGTATGCTTTTTCCTGTAATATGCAGCCTCCCACGGTATATTTGAAGTTTCAAGTGAATTTTCTTTCTTTCTTTTGAACTCTTAATGTCTGATTATGTGCTTAAAAATTATGGTCGGTAAATCACTGTAGCTCGAGTGTGATACTTGGATTTGCAGGTTGAGATCCCAACGGAAGGAAATATTGCTGAAAGAAAAGTTTATGAGGAGACCATTGAGGGATATATTCCTGTCGACAGTGACCAGTCAGATACCTTTGAAGAAACCTTGAAAGAACTTAAAAGATGGGTGGATTTGAAATCATCAAAGTTTGCTATGCTGCTTGTCAAGAATGAGATACGTGATGGAAGGCTGGGCACTGCATTGAAGGTGAGACAATCAATTATTGCTGAAGTTTTATAATTTAAGAGAAGAAAGAACAGTACAGTCCATCTTAAGTTTTAACTCTATTACTAAATATGTCTATGTAGTAGTAATTAACCTGAAATATGGATGAGCATTGGGCAATGTCATACTGAGTTATACTAGGCCCGTGCCCGATCCCATATTGTAAAATGGGTTGCAGACTGGGTTTAGGCCGGGATATTGTTTGAAAACCTTAGCCCATACTTGGGCCGCGTTATTTCTGGGTTTCGGGTTGGGTACAGACCGGCCCAGATAACATATGAAAATAAGGATATTTTCAAACATAGATGCAAAAATATATTATCAATAGAGTTTTGTAAACATGTAATTACAGTACATGTAAACTATATGTATCATCCCATAATCTACATAACACTTATAACTTATTGAGAAAAAAGAAGAATCCACTTCAACCAATATGCCTTTGGGCACGGCCATGAATTTGAAAAAAGAAGCATGAAAAAAAAACCGTCCAGTCAAGTGGATCTTCTATTATATATGTATATACAATATATATAGATTATATATAGATATAGAATCGATAAGAAATTAAAGAGAGTTTCTATTAAATTCTATAAATTAAATGCAATGGATGAAAATAATATTTATAGATTATACACATTTAAAAGTCACAATCTTGTCCCATATATTTATGAGATATAACTAAAAGTTGTCTAACCATTATGAAATTATTGTAACTTACGATTGATTAGAAAATGCATATTTAATTTCAAAGAATGTCATACTCATGTCCCATTGAGATGCTTTCTGAATCTCATCTAATGAAAGTAGTATACATCCATCCAATCTATAATGCGAGGTTGTGTTGTAGATCATTGCGGACATGTTAAAAATCAAACAACTACATATAACTTGAATTTACTCTAGTACACTGCTCTTTTAGTCTTATAAATATAACCAACTATGCATATTTTAGATCAAAGTACTTCATAAAGTTTGTTGTCAAATATATCATACAAAAGATATATATTTTGTATGAACATGTGGTAATATATACATGTCTATGTAATGAATTAAATCAACTTGAGGTGCGGAAGGGAAGACAAACATCACTACGAATTAAGTCAAACCAATTTGAAGATGTTTTTGTAGTGTGAGGAGGAAAGAATAAACAAAAGTGCTTACTTAGTTGGCGAGAATCACATTTTACATGAGAAATATTAGAAAGAGATGGTTCCAAAATCTTTGACTTGTCGAGAGAGGGATGGCCATATTGTTGGAGTTGAATAGGTGATTTTGTCTAGAGAGCAGAAGGGCTTGTGTATTAGTTGAGAAGTAGTAGAGGTCGCCAATCCATAGTCATGCCCAATAATCTTCAAAGTTCAAAATTCCTGCAAAATGAAACCAGTTGGGACCATATGTTGCATAACATAAATAATCAACAATTTGGAGACTGACATCAAGTTAAAAGGAAATTGGGGTACATAGTGAACTGACAGAAGGGCCTGTCTGGTTGGGCTGAAAACCAATTCTCTTTTTCCAACTGCACTGTGATTTGAAACAGAATGTGTTTGGTACGACGCAAAGCCAACTCGTGGTGATCTGAGAAAAGCAACTTTGCCCAAAAGGGTCGCAGTTCATTTTCCTTCCCTCCTGCAATAGGCGACATATGCTTAATAATACAGAACTAGCGATACCTTTAAGTGAAGCAATGATTGTGTCTAGGTGACTACATCCTACCAAATAAAAACTTAACAAATGGATGCTTTTAATTTATCTTCAACCAGACAAAAACAAAGTAGTTACAAATCACCATTTTTGGTTTCCTGTGTTACAAATCATGGTGTCGGTTGGATTTACATACAACCAAACATGCCCTAAGTTGAGATTTGGTGATAAATGGAATGGTACCACAATGTTTAACAGTTTTAATGGACTCATCTGCCAAAGTGACATATGAGTTAAGAGGAAAGAAGGTTTTGCATACAGGTACTGTGTGGGTGGCACTGGAGTCCACTTTCTAGTTGTAATGGGTAGCAATCTTTGAGGTGCTAATGTTACCTGGCTTAGAGGCCACAAAATTGGCAAACGAGGAAGCAGTCTGCGTAGCGGAGGACCAGCAGAAGATACCTGTTGGGAGGCAGGAACTAGCTGTTTGTAATCTTCAAATGAAAGAGAGATCACCAGGGATGGTCCATCGGGTATCTAAGTGAGATGAGATGCACCATGACCTTGTCTGAGCACATGTTTGCACATCATCTCTCCTTTGTATGTCCTAACTTCTCGCAGAACGTGCACTTTGGATGAGGTGTGCAACCTCGATCCCTCCCACGAGCAGCAATTACGATGGCCGCGTGAGCCTCCATATGCCCGATGATAATTATTAGTATGTCAGATTGTGAGAGGCGGCTGTAAGCGTCGTCCGGGGAGGGAAGTTTGTCGGCATTGAGGATGATGTTTCGGACTGCAGTTTGGGTGTAGGCCATGAAGGAACTTGGCAGTGATTATTGCCTTTCGTTCTTTAGTTTGGGTTTCCGCAGAAACAGGTGAAAAGAAGTCATCTAGTGCAACAGAGATTGAACTGTTTCAAAATGGGCCTCCAGAGTCTTCTCTCCTTGATGTGAAGAATAACTTGTCCCACAAGTTGTATATGGGAAGAGCATTGCACTCGTGGTTGTAAAATTTCTTTTCAACGTCTCAGATTGTCTTTGGTGTTGCGGTAGAACATATATTTTGCAGCAATGACGGGCTTCATAGTATTTCAGAACCAGTAGACAGTAAGGCTGTTATGTTGTCCAGATGTTAGTATCCCCAACAGGTTTAATGATAAACTTATATTTGTTCCTGGGCTCGAGAAATTTATATACAACATTCATCCATAACAAATAGTTGGAATCCTTAAGTTTTATCATGAGAATAGTAGGCGAATCATTATTGTAAACCTCGACTGGAGGCTTGTCCTTCGCCGTCGCAATGACATTAATTATCGAAATGATGCACAATAATAATAGAAAACCAAGGTTACTGGAATGAAGTACAGTAGTTAAAAACGGTCGCTATCGGAATGACACAGTAGGTAAAGAGAAGCAATATACTCCACTGGAAGGTAAACACAGTGGGGGAGAGCACTACCGCAATGATGCACTGTAAGTGGGGAGGGAGACAACCACTATCACAGGATGATATATTGTGATAGGGAAGACGGTAGCCCCCTATTGAGAAAGGTACTCAACCATACAGTAGAGGTTGCATGGGAAGGAAGAACACATAGAGGAAATACTACTACCTGCAGATTAGAGAGAGCAAAATCAGTCCTAAATCAAAACCACAGTGAACCGGGGATTGGTGATGGCAGCTAGAGCCTGTGCTCCGTGTAAGTGATGGCAGCCCCTGCGTTGTTTTTTCTGCAGCTGAAAGGCGGTGATAGCTCCTGCAATACCACCTACCGCAACCGGCCTGGGTGACGATAGTGCAGTGTTTCTGTTAGGGGGGGTGGCAATGTGTTACTTCGCTGCTTCTTGACTTGCGGCTGCTACTGCTGCAGGAGGGCGGTAGCAACCCCGTGCTATTGCTGGTTGGCCACCGCCGCCGGCGCTGTGGACCAAAAAGAAAAATAATGGACTTACTCGAATACTCCGATGCCATGCATGGTAATCAAGATGTGTTGTTTAATGAAAGATCATTGCATACATGTGCCTATATGGAGATGGTAATGACCACCACTACTAATTCCCAATATGGGATTAAACAAAAAAGTGGTATGGTATACCACGTATACAAGATGACAGAGAGTGACCCATTAGGCTCATTTATCTTAATACTTGACAATTTGTTCATCTACTTAACTTTTCATGAAGACAGGCTGTGTTCTTGATTTTATTCATGTTACATTTAGTACAAAACACATATCTCTTGTAAGCAAACAATTTCACCCTTCCAGTCCACCCACATGAATACAAAAGTAAAACTCCATTGAAGATATATTCATGTTTTTGTAACATAATCAAAATCTGTTTTACCACTTCCATTCTAAAATATTTGATTTTCATAAAATCTCGATTATTACTCAAGAGGTCCAATGATGTATATTATTGGATCTTCTGAAACAATATAGATACCTTGTTTTACTTTTGAACAAGCGAAATTTCGGTAAGCGAAAGGATATGTTTGTTTACAGTATAAGGTGCTTACGGTGCTTCACCTTATTTTGAACACTACTGCAGGTGCTTGATGACATTATTCAAGACGAGTCAAATTCTTCTAAAAAGAAACTATACGAGCTCAAGATAAAACTTCTAAAAGAGATTGGCTGGGATCATGTTGCCTCATATGAGCGGCAATGGATGCACGTCCGTTTTCCATCAATTTTGTCATCATTGTAATTATACTGTCACCCTATTCGTGTTTCTTTTTCTGTGCTCTTTTATATCATACAGTTGCATGTGAGCAGCATCCCCATTCATCAACTAGATCTTAGGCCCAGTGGTCTTCCATTCATTTACCCATTGATGAAAACATTACATGGCAATTTATATTGAATAAAGATGATTTTATATATATTTCTGATAGATGAATCGTTGTGGCTCCCTGTTCTTTTGTTATTCTTTCATGCTGATGACTGGAGTTTGATGTTTATTTAACCATCCAAATTGATGAATCTCTAGCGACTCAACCTTAACTTTGAAAGTACTGCATCATAGTTTTTTCTGTGTGAAAGAACATCTCTTTCAATAATAGACAACACTCCAAAAGTCGGGTCCAAATTTGCTGTCTCAGACTTTCTGTCCCAGTTGTGCCCTTTGTAATCTCTGTGATACACACGTCTTATTAGTTTTTCAGGGGTAGGTTTTTGGGTAAATGTATAGCAAGGATTCATTGGGACACAAGCGGAATAGATTTGAAGCCCAAGACTCATGTTTTGCTTAGCTGCATGTGTCAATTTTGCGTAAAACTTAATTGGTAGAAATATCTTACTTTAGAAAGAGTGTTTACTGTGTTTAGCCAAACACCTTATTTTCGGGTGTGATGTATAGAACTAATAAAAGGATCTGATTTAAAATTCACTTGGAATCCAAGTATCATGTACATGTACCATACAGAAACCCACATTACAACATACTAGAAAAGGGAGAGGAAATCATCGATTGGATTGCATCAATTTTGAGACATTGTATTTGGTTTGGTTGCTTTTGGTTGGCTTATAATACTATCAAAGACTTAGTGGCCGAAAAAGCTCATGAGATCTAGTTGCCACATAAAGTGAAAATGATGTCAAAGCTTTCAGCACCATGGAAATAGGACCCATATTGTAAATTGACCTGCTGGCTTTATACATTAAGATAATTGAATTCTATAAATTACAAGTGTCAAACAAAATGGTGTTTTTGAACATTGCACTGGAGGTGCATTTGTTAGATCAAGGGACATCATTTCCTTGTTGGCCACTTGAATTTGAGGTTGGATCAAGAAGCAAGCGTGATTTGAAACTTATTGTCACATGACTTGCTCCTGAATACTAAAAATGATTATATATATATATATATATATATATATATATATATATATATATATATATAGTCAGACTAGAATACACTCGAGTGTACGGATCACACGAATACACTCAAGTGTGTTTGCATATCAAGACTATTTTTTGCAAAATGTAAACCATTGACCTTCACCGTCATACTATAACTAGGCTACATACAAATTTTGAGCCCATTTGGATGAGTGTAAGTCACTCATCCAAGGGCAACAAAATCGACGCGCGAAACTAATTTGAAATGTATAATTTTTGCGGTCTTCATAACATGAGCTATACATATCCAAATGTGCTCAAATTTTGCGTATGAATTGTTCATGAGATGTTTAAGAAGATCAACGGATTAGATTTTCAAAAAAAATATTGCATCATGAAAAACTACTTGAGTGTATTCCGCTCCGGATACACTCGAGTGTATTCTAGCCTGACTCTCTCTCTCTCTCTCTCTCTCTCTCTCTCTCTCTCTATATATATATATATATATATATATATATATATATATATATATATATATATATATAGTTCACCAATGTCATATTGTTTGAAGTTAAGACTTCTGAAATCTTTTTTATATTAAAGCTAGCCCTCATATATATATATATATATATATATATATATATATATATATATATATATATATATATATATATATATATATATATATATATATATATATATTAAAGAAACTAACATTGTTTGTGCATGGAGGGTGTAATGCAATGTTCGCTTGAGTTTGATACTCATAAGGAGGGTACCCAGTTCAATATACTATTTAGGAGTGAGTTTCCAAGGTTATTCTTACATATACCTAGTTTGTGTTTGTTATACTATGCCAACCCTTGTTTTACCCACCTAACTTATGTTATACTTCTCTAGATAGTGGTTCCTGGGGAAGACTTTCCTCCTTTGGGATCATAATTCTATTAAAATTTGTATATATTTTGACATCATCATTTTATCATTTATCATAATTAGACACAATATATCAAATATACATATATTATATCCATGCTCATGAATTGTTTTTGGAGAAGTTTTTACGCACATATAATTCAACTTGCTAATTGCCTACTTTTCCCCACGGCTACACCTTATCTAGGGAAGGATCTACACCAAATTTGAGAGAATTATAGGTCAGATGAAAAATAAAACTCATAAATTTAATCAAAAATAATTATGAAATTCTACTAATTCTAAACTGAAAAGTTGGAATAAAAAAATTACTTTTCACATACCTTTCAAAAGTAGGAAACTATGACTTCTAACCGCAGTAAAATCTATCTAGCTAATCCTCCTTGATATATTTAACTTTATCTTACATATTCCACTTTACTACTTGTCCAATTTCAGATAATTCCTAAAACGCCGACAAACAAAACGTCGGTCAGCATAAATGAATATGCCAGTATGTGGGGACAACCAAAACATGGCACATATAAGTTCTAACAACATAATCACATCAAATAGTTGTTAACAAAGCAAAATTACATTTTCAGTATGACTCATCAATCACTTTTACCACCTCTGGGATACCCTCTCTAGGGTTAAGTCCTTGCAAGTGACTTTAAGGCTACCTTCTCCATCCTGAGCTTGGTACCTGGGGTCACCTCTCTAGGTGCCCTGTGGTCTTCCTTCGGGTCTTGACCACCTTGACCTTCCCCCCAGGGAATTCAGAGGGGTATGTAGGTTCGAGCGAGTCACACACATATATAAATTGTAATAATCGTATTCACTTTAAAGATTGCAGTAATGAAACATCTAAGCAGTTTAATTTTCATTGCAATCGATAAATCTTTGAGAAACACCGAGAAACATAAAGCGTGTACTAATAATTAACCACATACTTGTTCAGTCGATTCAACAAGCTAATAGTAATTCAAGCAAGAAAGTATCCAGGCCAGCAGTTCAATCCACACATGCGAGTAAGAACCCTAAAAAGTACATGTATTCTAATTACCATTCACTTTCTTAGATTCTATTCATTCGAACTCGCTTCCTAAGGTTTCCTACTTCCTTTTAGGGTTTCATTAGGGTTCATCTTTATCATTGTCACTATAAACCCTAAAACAACAAAACTAGTTACAAACCCTAACTAGCTTGTTAAAACCTTTCTAACAGGCTTAGGATCCACTCACTATTACTTTCTTCTAATGAATCTCGAATTAACTACATTAATCATCTTTTGCCCTTAATTAGGGTTTCTATATGCATTATCATAGATTCATGTGTAAAAACCCTGTAGCAAGTAAAATAACATCTAAATCAGATTCAATACTTACTTTTTCTCTTAATATGTTATTATAACTCAAAATAACCTAATTAAGACATTAAATCCAATTTCCAATCATAATTAGGGTTTTATCATGATTTAATGCTTAAACATGGGTAACTTAATACACTTTTAGAATTATGATCAGATTTAGGCTATAAAACTATTTTTATTGGATTCCTTGTGTTCTCCTGATCAAGTTTCGTATATTACATGTATTAATCCGAGCTACCATTTATTTTCTAAGAATTTTGCAAGATTAAAGTTATCTAAGCCAATCAGAGGTTGACACGTCAATGAAAATACCTTGATTTTATATGCGAGCCGGACCCCATTTTCAGGTGGAAGGACTATTCTGTCCTTGGGTTGTACACATGCATGAAAGGGCAATTTTCGTCCTTAGGATCCTTTCTTCTTTCTCGTGTGGGAGCCGCTCGCAGCACTTGGCCGGCGGTCGGCCGCCCAACCCTTACGACCCGATGATCAGAGGACGGTCTCAGGGACTCGCTCCCCTACGATCCTCCCCCTCTATCCTTGCCACAGGCAGGTAAGCCCAGCAGCAGTCGGTGACAGTTCGAAAATCGGACCTCCGCCCTCGTCCCCTTTAGATCCGACACAATCTGGTACCTATGTCGGTGAAGAAGATTCATCCAGCACCTTCACGTGCCTGCATCATCCCTTCCTCCTCTTCTCTTTAGCAATGTCGTCCAGGACACAGGCTCTTCTTGCTGTCGTTGTATGTCCACTTTGTCAGCAAACACTAGCCTGCAAGGGAGTCGCCCTCGACATCCGCCGAGGAGGCCATGGCGTGGGTTCCCTGGAGAACTGTTGTGGGGATCCTCGTTCCCTTCCCTGAAGAAATGGCTCGACTTAACTAGTGCATGCAATTGTCGACATGCGAGCCTCTGTTTGCAGGTTCATGCAGGCATCACAAACTATGGACCCCTAGTTATCAAGGGGTGGAGTAGGGAGAAGCTAGACACCATGTCTGAGATGGTTCTGAGGACTCCAGAGATCTCTCTCTCTTTCTATATATATATATATATATATATATATATATATATATATATATATATATATATATATATATATATCGCATTAGATGAAACCCTAATGAATGCTCGGGATGAAGAAAAGGAAAGGGGAGAGAGACCCCTACGTCCTGGAGACAAGTTTCTTTCCTCGTATACTCCCATAATGGAGGCCGAATGTGGGTTGGGTCTACTGATTTGGGAGAGGTCTGCCTACCCTTTATTCTCAAACCACAGTTAGATATCCCCGTTTAGGAAAGTTATTTACATAATATCATTTCTTTCCTTCTTATAATATGACCAATCCCTTCAGCACCGGGAAACTTAGTTGGTAAAACAAAGGGAACTTATATGTCACTTATTAGATGAATTTATCTTTAGACTGTTAGGAAAAATACCTCAAGATTAGAAATCTAGATTCTTCATCTATGTCTCTTTTATATATATATATATATATATATATATATATTAATTCAAACATAGGAACTCTTTATTACTTTTCCCACCTAAATCCAATTTGTGGGTATTTATTGGGATATTTTACACAAAACGTGCTCCTTTCAACCATTTATTAAATGCAGTTATCATTATGTTATGCAATGTACTTTAATCCCAATTTTTATAATTCTCTTTCCTTCTTTTCAATTGTTGTCAAATTTGGGACTCAAACTCGAAAGGAAAAATGCATTATCTTCATGTGCAAGTTATCCTTTAATAAAGCTTATTTCATTGATATTTTCTCTTTTTCTCCTATTATCATTGTAGCTTGGACTCCTTGGAACCCAAGAAATACCAAAGATATGAAGTCCCTCCTAGAAGGATAATCCTTAGCCTTTTTTTTTTGAAAACTGCTCAATGTCATTAAAAGGAAGCTATATGGCATCTACAATATGGAAAACTCTCATCAAAAGACCATACAATAACTCTCTTTGAAGACCAACATAACTCAAGATTCAAATTGGGATGTGATAGGTAACTTTCAGTGTCGACCACCTCTGGTAGTGGTTGTCTTAAACAGCTATCTGGGATGGAAGCCTTCAACCTGCAAGAGCCTGTGAGAATTTTGGGGAGGGAGTTTGCATAGCTGCTGACAGAGAGCCCCATAATGAGCACACAAAAGACCACCTGAAAGAGATCTAGCTCGACACACACGAAAGAGCAGGACACCAACACAACAAAAACTACACAAACTGAACAGCAGTCTGTGACACCCCCACTCAACAAACCAGTAGACTGAAAGCAAAGATAGAAAAAACAAACACACAGGAAAAAACCTCGAACAGGTAGAGTGCTCCTTAGCCTTCTATATGCTTCTACATTTTTCTTTTCTCATTATCTTAGTTATTCCACTATTAATTGATTCATTTTCCTTTTTATTTCCTTTTTCTTGTTATCGGGCCCAATAGCCAACAAGGCCCACGAAATCAAACACACAAGGCTATTTATCAAAGGAATCCATGTAATTACATAATCATACACTAATTGGGAAAATTGCATTTCCAACTAAAAGAACCCAAAAATTGGGGTTGTAACATCTTTCCCCTCTTATAGGAATTCTGTCTTCAAACTTCCACCATGCATACAAACAATTCAGGATAAGACTTTCCCATGTCCATCATTGGCTCCCATGTGGCTTCATCCTTCCATGGAGCTTCCAAAGAACCTTTATCATTTTATATTCTTACATCTGAGTTCTCTCTCACCTTGGTATCTTATACCCTCGTAGGTGACTCGGGATATTTTAGCCTCCCTAGAAGCTCAATAGGTTCATGGCTCAGCTCATGGTTCGGGTACATCACATAGTGCTCTAGATCGAACACATGGAACACATCATACATCAGGTTATCCTGAGGGGTAAGGCTAAACATACACATCTCCACCAATCCATCTCAAATGGACCCATGTATCAGGGACTCATCTTTCTTAGCTATAGCTCAGAGGGGTCGGGTTTTCATAACACATATTCTCCCACAGTGAACTGCATGTCAGTCTGTTTTGCATCAGCTCACAACTCATGTCACCCATGGGTTTTCTCAGTCATCGCACGATCAAAGTGACTTCATCTGCGCACACTGTGGTCTCTCTAACCTTCAAAAGGTCCTTTCACCGACATCATCCTAATGAAGCGGTGTCCAAGACAACCTCCCTTACATAGCTTCTTACATCCCGATGCTGGCTATGGTGGCTATCATCACAATCAAACTCTCTTAGGGCAGGAACTGCTCCCATGTATTACCCTAATCGAGCATGCACGCTCTCATCAGACCCTCTAGTCTGGATCATACTCACTTGACTGTCTATCATTTAGGGGTGATGTGATATACTACACTTCAATCTAGCATCAAGTTCTTCATGTACCTATTCCCACCACATGAGAGTGAACTTGAGGTCATGCTCAAGATATTGAACTCAGATCACGGTGTAGTTGAACTATCTCTCTTTCCCATACATAGTTCAACCAGATCTGTCACATTGGTAGTGCCCTCTCTCTTAGGTAGGGATTAGGTCAACTTGGTAAGGTGATCTACCATAATCCATATTGTATCATGACCTCTCTTGGTCCATAGGAGACCATCCACAACATCTATGGTAATCTACTCCCATTCCCTCTCGGGGACTCTTCATTGGCCGTATCAACTTACTGGGTTACTGGTGTTCGGCCTTCACCCACTGGCATGTATGGTGACAAGCCACGTGCAACTCTATCTATTTCTTTATCTCAGGTATTCAAAGTGCTA
Organism: Alisma plantago-aquatica; assembly: GCA_963693085.1. Taxonomy (NCBI): domain Eukaryota; kingdom Viridiplantae; phylum Streptophyta; class Magnoliopsida; order Alismatales; family Alismataceae; genus Alisma; species Alisma plantago-aquatica. Next base: position 889,538,394 of record OY856411.1, read on the forward strand.
CTGCAAACTTTAATCATCTTAGTAGTACCATGTGTACGATGTACTTAAAATCATGAACTCCTGCATGTCATGATTTCCTCAAGGTTGACTCCTCAAAAACCCTAAAACACTCTAGTCGTGGGTTCCATCACCTTCCTTTCTGGAGAGGTGTATCTGAGGTTCTTACAGCCATCCTTCTATCTCATCAAGCTCTAGGGTGGCTAACCAAGCAATCACTACTCGACCAACGGGTCTGGTTGTATCAGAGGATTAGCCCTATATGTCTCACGAACTTAGGGTTCACCTAACAACCTCTTCTAGACTCTCTATTGGCTACACATATAACTGTGTCTCAACTAAGAGCATCCATTACCACCTTACATCCTTATGTGCTAGGTAACGGTGAAGATGTAAACCCTCATATACTCCCCACATCATCCTCATTTCGGATTTAGGTCTAACTGAGTCAAGAAAAGTTCAAGCTCATCATCTTGGTTATCAAACTTAAACTTATATAACTCATAAATTTCATACTGCTCTTGATAAGAACGTCCTCATATGATGACTAACTTAGTTCTCTTCATGTTTGTAAACCATCCATTCATCATACTCTTTGAAAGGTATGATACTTTCTCTATCCTCAAATATCATAGCAATGTTTCAACTCTCATAATCTTTATCCTTAGTGTATGGCATGCGTTTTGCCCTATCTCTCACACCCATAACGAGAGGAAATAAGCATTTGGCTCCAGTCCAAATACAAAGTTCATCCCGTTCTAAAAGTAGAGATGGTGTATCACACATTGCTAGCACACTTTCCAATCTAAGTTGAAATGTGCATCACATGTTACCACATCATGAGTACTTCCAATCTATGTTTACATCCATGTAGAAGTCGTTCCCAAATACTCTTGGGTCTTCACATTACTCATATACACAATCCTTAGTCATCTCCTCAAGGTCTGTAGGGTGCTGGTACTTTTGGGGTCATCCATCTTCCCTTATGCATCTAGGGAGTGCCCACACCGTTTGCCCTTTGGGTCCCATGAGCTGATGAAGGTGATCAATCTCCCAACCCATGGTCCTTGAACAAAGATAGTTGTTACCTCTTGACCCTATGGTCTTGTGCATTTAGGAACTAGACAACTCCTACTCCCATCGGTCTTATCCCTACCTGACCTTGGTATTGACTTAGGATTCTATCATGGTACACCTCAAACTTGAATCCCTACCCAAAACTCCATCATCTCTCTGGCATACGCGATCAAACTTACATCCTTTCATAGGGATCATGGCGACCTACCTAACTTGGTTTGGCCCCTTACAGGTTACCTCCATGTCAACATAACCTCATGCCCCTTAGAGATGGTCACACATGGGCCTATGGATTCGTGCACGTACCATGAGTTCTCCACTTGGCTCATCAAACTCCTATGAGAAACCTTTTTAGGTTACCTCAAACCTACACAAAAGTTGCACCTGACAGAAGGGTCCCTCCCTAGGATGGAGAGAAAACTATCTCTTGATAGAAACAAAGGTCACAAACGTCCCTACATCCAGGGTTTACATCATCATGTGTGGGCTTAGCCCTATCATGCTACTTAGGCACGTAGCTAGCAAGAAGACAACCTACTAAGCCACTCTGGGTTCCTTGGTATGTCCTACTTGTTCCTTATATGCCACCAACAAGTGTGAGGGGTTCATCAAATGTATACCTTAGTCCAAGGGGTTTCCTTTTCCTCTACACATGAGGGGGTGCCATGCTCGAATCCATAGGAACTCAAACATCATCGTGAGCATCAGGTGCACCACGTACTACTACTTCCTAGGTTCACTCCCTATGCATCAACTGTCCAACCACGAGCCAAACATGCACAAGGTAGGGCATACACTTCCCACCATTAATCCATGTGAACCATACCCCAGAGTCCTACACAAGGACAACCAACTCAGTGTGAGACCTCATAAATTGTTACTATACTTCTTCAGGGTCTAAATAACTCTCCTTCCTATACCTAGAGGTAGGTACCTATAACCTCTGTACACCGCTTCAAGAAGCCTCTTCTCATTCTAGGGTTTGGTTCCTCTAAAGGCAACCAGGGTATGACAAACCTCTAAGGATTGTGCATGAGGCAACCACATACATCCACTTAGGTCGTCCATTCTAGGCCATATTGTACCCAACTTCTCACGATTCTTCATGTCTTGGAGTCAAGGTATCCAACCTTCCTCAATAGGTCACTCTCTCTCTCTAGAGCTAACCCTACAACTAGTCCTTCAACTTGAGGTTCTTTTTTAGAAGATGGGTCAAGCTCTTAAGGATGCATGTCTATCCCTATTTGGGTGAAACATACCATCAAGACCTATGTCCGGACAAGATCATCCAGGCTCTACATACTCATTGCATGAACATCAGTCATAACCCTTTTGGCTTAGGTCTAAAACCTACTGCCATCCTTGTTGTTACTCACTTCTGTGTAGGTACATACCTTTATTCTATTCATATATGCCTGTTAGCTAGGGTTTCCATACGATCACCATCAACCTTCTCAATGAAGGAGCTATCCTTCACCCTAGCAGGAACGACCGTCCCAATGTCGGGTCACCAAAAGGCACTAGGTCAAATGACCTCACATATCGCATGCTTCTCATGGGTACTCAAAACCTTTACGTCAAGCATGTAGGTCAAACCCACATGCTTGAAGGTATATAAGACTATGGTATTTAACTCATCTTGTCATCTCTTTCTCTAATTACCTCCTAGGGTTAGGGTTAGCATCGTCCATAGAGGATGTGCCAGATCTCTACCTCTTCCTGGAGGCCTCTGCCTCCAAGGCTAACTCTATCCTTGTCCTTCTACAAAAAGGGTCTAACCCCGGGTCTCTCCTGAGGGAACAAAAACACACGTCGTGCAACCCTAAGCATGAACCTAATCTTTAGATTATGCTTAAACTATTAAACTTATGTCCATGACATCTTGTTTACATGCTTTTCATTGATTTGGTGGAGGATTCCTTAATCCTTATCATACTTACCCTGACCTCAAGCGGGTGGGGGGGAGAGAGAAACCCTAAACCTTAGAACCTTAATCAAATTAGGTTTGAGAAGGGAAGAAGATAGACGAGAAAGTCCGAAAGGTATCTTACTTTGAGTCATAATCTCAGACTTTGGCTAGGCAGTCACACCGCATCCGGGAGTCCTCGTGACCGACTAGCGGGGCAGAGGAAAATATTGCCAGCCCCCGGACCGTGATCCTTTTCTAGATACCTCTGTCATTGAAAAATCCTCTAATAACTCCCTCAGTTATGTAGAGTTTGTAAAATTTAATAATTATTAAGGATTAAATGAGAAACCATTGACTCGGATACCAAATGTAACGACCCTGCCTCCCGGCCACCCCCAATCAAGGGAAACTAGAAGGTCAGAGACGCTATCCCAATAATTTAGGATCCATGGTTCGACATTTAATCAAAAATAATTATGAATTTCTACTAATTCTAAACTGAAAAGTTGGAATAAAAAAATTACTTTTCACATACCTTTCAAAAGTAGGAAACTATGACTTCTAACCGCAGTAGAAATCTATCTAGCTAATCCTCCTTGATATATTTAACTTTATCTTACATATTCCGCTTTACTATTTGTTCAATTTCAGATAATTCCTAAAATGCCGACAAACAAAACGTCGGTCAACATAAATGAATATGCCGGTATGTGGGGACAACCAAAAACATATATGTTCTAACAACATAATAACATCAAATAGTTGTTAACAAAGCAAAATTACATTTTCAGTATGACTCCTCAACCGCTTTTACCACCTCTGGGATACCCTCTCTAGGGTTAAGTACTTGCAAGTGACTTTAAGGCTACCTTCTCCATCCTAAGCTTGGTACCTTGGGTCACCTCTCTGGCTACCCTGTGGTCTTCCCTCCAGGGATTGACCACCTTAAACTTCCCTCCAGGGCTTGGTCCATTATCTTACATCCAGAGGGGTATGTAGGTTCGAGTGAGTCACACACATATATAAATTGTGATAATCTTATCCACTTTAAAGATTGTAGTAATGAAACATCCAAGAAGTTTAATTTTCGTTGCAATCGAGAAATATTTGAGAAATGCCGAGAAACATAAAGCGTGTACTCATAATTAACCACATACTTGTTCAGTCGATTCAACAAGACAATAGTAATTCAAGCAAGAAAGTATCCAGGCAAGTAGTTCAATCCACACATGCGAGTTAGAACCCTGAAAAGTACATGTAATCTAATTATCATTCACATTCTCATATTCTATTCATTTGAACTCGCTTTCTAGGGTTTCCTACTTCCTTTTAGGGTTTCATTAGGGTTCATCTTTATCATTGTCACTACAAACCCTAAAACAACAAAACTAGTTACAAACCCTAACTAGCTTGTTAAAACCTTTCTAACAGGCTTAGGTTCAACTCACTACTACTTTCTTCTAATGAATCTCGAATTAACCACATTAATCATCGTTTACCCTAAATTAGGGTTTCTATATGTATTATCATAGATTCATGTGTAAAAACCTTGTAGCAAGTAAAATAACATCTAAATCAGATTCAATACTTACTTTTTCTCTTAACAAGTTATTATAACTCAAAATAACCTAATTAAGACATTAAATCCAATTTCCAATCACAATTAGGGTTTTATCATGATTTAATGCATAAACATGGGTAACTTGATACACTTTTAAAATTATGATCATATTTAGGCTATACAACTATTTTATTAGATTCCTTGTGTTTTCCTGATCAAGTTTCATATATTACATGTATTAATCCGAGCTACCATTTATTTTCTAAGAATTTTACAAGATTAAAGTTATCTAAGCCAATCAGAGGTTGACACGTCAATGAAAATACCTTTGATTTTATATAGACCTGTCAAACGGGTGGGTGGGTTGGGTTTGGGTTGGGTCATTGCGGGTGCGGGTCTGGCGGGTGCGGGTCAAAAAGATATACTTCTAAACGGGTGGAAGAAAAGCACACCCAAACCCAACCCAGCGGGTTGCGGGTTGCCCGCGGATGCCCATATAAAATGTGTACAATAAACAATAAGTTACCAGTTGCTTTCTTTAACACTAAAAACAACATTTGAAACAGCTTGTAACTATTGGTTTTATGTCAAATATAGTGCACAAGAACCAACCAACTACTATGTTTGACGTCAAACTTTACGATTAGTTTTTGATATATGAAAAAGTAGCAGTTAGTTGTATGTTGATATAAATTAGGAAAATCGATGTAGTTTTCATAGATAAATATCACAAGAAAAATACATAATTTTGTCATGTAACATTAGGCATTCCTAATATTACAAGTACTTGTTATTGCCTATTGCAAACACAAAATGAAGAGAATGCAATTGTTGTTGGTAAAGGTAAAGAATTAACTTGTACAAAATAAGCAACATCTTTTAATATGTGTATGTGTATATTATGTATATGAATATATTTGCTTCAATTAACTGGGTCACCCGCGGGTGTCCGCGGATCACCCGTGAAACCCGCTTAATAAACAGGTGGGTGTGGGTTTGGGTGATTTTCAGCGGGTGGCAAATTTTGCCATCCAAACCCAACTTAAATGGGTCGACCCATGGGCGCCCGCGGATTTTGACCCAGTTTGACAGGTCTAATTTTATATGCGAGTCGGACCCCATTTTTAGGTGGAAGGACTATTCTGTCCTTGGGTTGTACACATGCATGAAAGGGCATTTTCATCCTTAGGATCCTTTCTTCTTTCTCGCGTGGGAGCCGCTCGCAACCCCTGGCCGGAGGTTGACCGTCCAACCCTTACGACCCGATGATCAGAGGACGGTCTCAAGGACTCGCTCCCCTACAATCCTCCCCGTCTATCCTTGTCGTAGGCAGGTAAGCCCAGCAGCAATCGGTGACAGTTTGAAAACCAGACCTCTGCCCTCATCCCCTAGATCCGACACAACCTGGTACCTATGCCAGTGAAGAAGATTCATCCTGCACCTTCACGTGCATGCATCCTCCCTTCCTCCTCTTCTCTTAGCAATGCCGTCCGGAATGTAGGCTCTTCTTGCTGCCATTGTATGTCCCCTTTGTCAGCAAACACCAGTTTGTAAGGGAGTCGCCCCCGACAGCCGTTGAGGAGGCCATGGCGTGGGTTCCCTAGAGAACTGATGTGGGGATCCTCGTTCCCTTCCCTGGAGAAACGGCTCGACTTGACTAGTTCATGCTATTGTCGACATGCGAGCCTATGTTTACCGGTTCATGCAGGCATCACAGACTATAGACCCTTGGTTATTAAGGGCTGAAGTAGGGAGAAGCTAGACACCATGTCCGAGATGGTTCTAAGGACTCCAGAGATCTATATATATACATCATTACATGAAACCCTAATGGGTGCCCGGGATAAAGAAAAGGAAAGGGGAGAGAGACCCCTACGTCTTGGAGACAAGTTTCTTTCCTCGTATACTTCTGTCATGCAGGCCAAATGTGGGTTGGGTCTATTGATTTGGGAGAGGTCTGCCTACCCTTTATTCTCAAACCATAGTTAGATATCCCCATTTAGGAAAGTTATTTACGTAATATCATTTCTTTCCTTCTTATAATATGACCAATCCCTTCAGCACCGGGAAACTTAGTTCGCAAAACAAAGGGAACTTATATGTCACTTATTAGATGAATTGATCTTTAGACTGTTAGGAAAAATACCTCAAGATTGGAAATCTAGATTGTTCCTCTCTTTCTCTAATATATATATATATATATATATATATATATATATATATATATATATATATATATATAATCAAACATAGGAACTCTTTATTAATTTTCCCGCCTAAATCCAGTTTGTGGGTATTTATTGGTATATTTTACACAAAATGTGCTCCTTTCAACCATTTATTAAATGCAGTTATCATTATGTTATGCAATGTCCTTTAATCCCAATTTTTATAATTCTCTTTCTTTCTTTTCAATTGTTGTCAAATTTGGGACTCAAACTTGAAGGAAAAAGGCATTATCTTCATGTGCAAGTTATCCTTGAATAAAGCTTATTTCATTGGTATTTTCTCTTTTTCTCCTATTATCCTTATAACTTGGACTCCTTGGAACCCAAGAAATACCAAAGATATGAAATCCCTCCTTGAAGGATAATCCTTAGCCTTCTAGATGCTTCTACATTTTTCTTTTCTCATTATCTTAGTTATTCCATTATTAATTGATTCCTTTTCCTTTTTATTTTCTTTTTCTTGTTATCGGGCCCAATAGCCAACAAGGCCCACGAAATCAAACACACAAGGCTATTTATCAAAGGAATCCACATAATTACATAATCATACACTGATTGGGGGAATTGCATTTCCAACTAAAAGAACCCGAAAATTGTGATTGTAACATAAATATTACATTCTTTGCATTCACAACCTTCCAAAATAAAAAAAATATTGTAATTGGTTTATAATTAGCATCAATCCACTCTTAATTGACCCTAATTGCACCCTTGCATGTTCTAAAATATAGTGTAAGTAAATGACAAGCTACATGTGACAAAACGGTGATCATATAAATCTAGAAATGTCATATCTTGAAAGTTTCACTTGTTGGATACTTGGTTTGTGGTCCATTAACCTTGATTGGGCCTACCATATAAACTAAAATAACCAGAGATTGTGCAACAATACTTAATGGACACTTAAATATATTTGCATGTTGCTTTTAGGTCGCACTGCCCTATCTTTCATAATGTTCGAAGGCATTGTGTATCCAAATCTTATTCTAAAATGGCAATGTGACACAAATAAAAGAACTGCTTTTCCAATTTTGATTCTTTGAAGGGTTCCTCATTTTGGATTTTAAAATATTGGGTAATTGGTGTCTAATACATTGAGGAAACATCATAGATCACACAAACTGGCCAATCAATATTGTTCTAATTAAAAGTAAATATGTACGACTCAAATCTTATGTAACTATGAAACCATATATGAGAACAAAATCAACACAATATCATTCTAAACAAAGCCCCATCTTAGTCATTTCCTTAAATGTTGTAATTTAAAGGTGGCTTCCAATTGGTAGTTAATACATGTGGATGATATTTTGTCTTGACTACAAGAACATTGGTTGTCTAATCCAAGACATCAGAAATGATCTCGCCATGCAACATCTTTCCTATGGTGTTTATCATTTGCAACTTGCAAATATAGTAATGTGCGCAAGATAAGGCGCAACTCCAGTAACATCCTCTATGGAAAGAGCTGATGTAGCAACCAAGATCCTATTCACTGAACTATCTTCATTATCACCCATCCAATGACACTGCAATTGTAATTAATCATGGATTCTTGGAGTAAAGGCACATGAAAAGGAGATTATTTATATCCTCAACCATTCAGGAACAAAGATAACATGTCATGCCAACACATGTGTGCAACTTTGATAGAATTACGCAATGCATGTTGTGATATGTGATTAGTATCACTCCATTTTTATATATAGATATCCTCTCCAAGAGAAACCATAGCTTACTTGTAATGCTTCAAGAAAAAAACCTCCCAAGTATATAAGTATGGGTCTTGCAAAGATCAACATGTTGACAAGCATGTCAATGTTTGATAGTTCACCCCGAGAGCCTTGAGGAGAATGTCGTATTTTCCTTGCATGAAAATTTTCCAGACATGTTTGAATTAAGTAAGAAACCATATGATATGCTGAATAGTCTACCACTAGTCCACATTTTCAATGCTCTTCAAACACATGCCACAATCTTCCAAAGGAAAATAAATTTTTTCTTATACATTTTGTTTCTGGAATACCCCTCTCCCTCAAAAAAATGGTGTTTCATTCTATCAATTGTTCCATGTGAGGTGCATGAGAAAGTGTTTTATTGGATACTTTCATGTTGTTGCACAAAATCAAGGACCTTTAGAGATTTATGTTTCACTATGTCATGAACGTACTATTTCATACCGAAGGATGCCAGTTGTATTGAGAGTGTTGGATTCATTTCTCATTATTTAGATTATAGGTAAATGCTAAAAATCATCTCAATATTTTCTTGAAGCATTGCATCAAAGATAACATGGTGCTTTCTTGGGAAAGTGCTAATTGTGTGTTAGGGGTCAATATTCTTAGTTTATATACAAGCCACAATCACATCCTAGTAAGAAAATCATGAAAGATCTAGAGGGGGTGAATAGAGCTTTTTGATGATTAAAAAAAATTATAATTAAAATAATTAAAGAACTCAACCAAAGAAGTAGGAGGAAACAAGGAAGACACTTTGGTTTATAGTGGTTCCAACATTTGAATCAAAGGTTGTCAGTCCACTATCCAATTGTTTCCAATTGAGATTTTGAAATTACCTCGTAAGGATGTTACATAAAATACAATCAACTTCCACTCAAAGTAGCCTTCACCTTGAAGTAGCTTCAACCCCCTTGAAGCAACCTTCTTGAAGTAACCACGAACAATCCTTGGAGAAGTCTTCACCACCTTAAAGTAGCTCCACCACCTTGAGATAGCCTTCACCTAGAAGTAGATCCAACCTCCTTTGAAGCATCCTTCTTGAAGTAATCTCAAGCACACCTTGGAGCAGACTTCACTTTGTTGAAGTAGCACCAAGAAACCTCCTTTCAACAACCTCCAACCCTAGGAGTAGTCAAGGAGAACATAGTACAATATAGAAGAAATAGATTGGAAGAAAGAAAATACTTATCCAATGAAGTACAACACTTTGAACCTATATCAAGCATTTAGATCTCCTATCCACTTAGGATGGATGTGGGTATATGTGGTGACTAGGAGATTGTAGCTATAGGACAACTTTAGAGCACAAGGAAGAAGATGGGAAGTGAATTCTAGCTTTGTTGCTCTCAATAGTGAAAACTCAAGTGTAGCTTAGGTGCTTTAGGTGTCCTAAGGCCTCTCCTATTTATAAGAATGGTTTGGAAGTGTCTAGGGACGTTCTAGGGAGTGTCTAGGGTGTTCTTAGTGCTTAACTAGTTGTTAGATGTACATTAGTTGGCTAGCAATTGTTAATTTGGTCGTGCTTGAAAAGAACAATCCAGAACCCTACTCAGTCGACAATTTGGTCGACCGAACTGTGTCTCTGTTGAGATTTTCTTTGACAGAGCCTGGGTTTAAGGCAAAAGTACTGCAATGTCTATTTCCAAATCCCAACTACCAACCACTCAGTATAACAGTCACAAGCTTTAGACCGAAGCTTACTCGGTCGAGATTATTTTCTATCGAAGACTATTTTAGAGCACAATTGTGTAAGTTGTTGAAGAGTGCTCACAAGTTCGACTGAGGTGATTCTTGGTCGACAAGAACTTCGACCGAGTGTGTCTCGATCGACAAATTCTTTGACCGAGGGTATCCCTATTTTAGACTTTTGAATCACCTACTAAATGTGTGTTTCAATGTGTGTTGGTGACTCTTTGGGGGGAAATCTATCTAAGGGTTATAAGTGGGTAGGGGAGATCTAACGCTTGATTTATATGATGTATGTGTACTTGTACGTTATAATTTTTGTACAAGTGTTTACATTGACGTGGAAAATATCACACTAACAAATTTACTCGGGGTTGAAATCCCCGAGCTTTTACCAAAACCTCGTGCAATAATACCACCTGCAAGCGGATGGGTCTTATCGCAGTATAGTTAAGGATCAAATCCCAAAGGACAACATTTTTAAGAATCTTTGTCAGTCAAATCTAGCTCAAGTGAGACTAATATTTAGATCGATTGATATGGGTTGAGGTTAATTAAACTAATTGCAAGAAAGTAAATGAGCAGAATGACAGTTTGTTTTAGATTAGATGATATGGAATCATTGGGATGGTATTGGGTTTCACCACCACTGCACATACAAACACATCCAAACACATAACATTCAGGCAAGCATCTAACTATCCAAATGGAACTATTATGAACCCTCCCGGAGGGATGTTTAGGTCCGCGTAAGCATCCCCTTAGGCATCTGATTTCTCATCGCCATCCAGATCATGCACTTATGGTTCTGAAGATACAACATCCAACTAAGGTTGTGGTCCTCCCTGAGGGATGTTTAGACCATAGAAGTGTCACCGTGGGCTAGATGGCTCGTCCCCTCACAGATCATACACTTACGACCTCAAGGAACCCCATTCTATTTCTAGTCCGGGAGTCAACCATGCTAATCAACATACATGTAGGCGATTAGTCTGCAAGCAAACATCGACGATTAATAAGAAGATACAACATCCAACTAAGATTGTAGTCCTCCCTGAGGGATGTTTAGACCACAAAAGTGTCACCATAGTCTAGATGGCTCGTCCCCTCACGGATCATACACTTACGACCTCAAGGAACCCTATCAGATTTCTCGTCAAGGAGTCTACCTCATTAATCGACATTCTGTACTACAAAGAGAAGAATAAGATGAAAGCAAGCAGGTAATCAACTACAAGCATATCAATTAGCAACGAAATGAAAAGTTATATATATTACCTTGGAATGTTAAATGAAAAGACATGGTTGCATGGATAGTGGGGCTAGTCCTCGCACCCCAGTGAAAAGGAACTACTCGCTCATGATATGAGAAATAAGAAGAATAAGAAAGGGAGAGGAATACGCCATGAGCATGATGTAGATGGTGGTCGCAGCTCGGTGAAGATGATGCGGTCTCCTACGTCGTGTCGGAGCAGATCTGGACGAAGAACGACGGACGTCAAGATAGACTGGGTAGTCTTTCTCACTCCTCCTTCCTTCTCTTCTCTATCTTCTTGAGTTGCAGCAGGAACGACAGGTGAAGTGACAGTGGCAGGGTCAGACTAGCGTACATGCAGCTTATCGGCGTCCCAGAACTAATATCCAAATGGGGACCGTTGTGGTCCTATTTATAGGCTCGGGACTGGTCCTCATGTTTTTGGTGTGATTCCAGCCCAAACGGTCTTGAATATTTTCTCTTCAAATGGTTTGATTATTCATGACAAAACGATCTTGAATACATGTCCAAATAGTTTTGCTTTATATCATTCTACATGCTAAATGGTTTGATATGTTGAGAAGGAAACAGTATGTAGGGTCACACATTTCCCAAACAGTTTTGATCAGTACCCTTTCAATCGGTCTTGGACTTCTTTTTTTATTTGATTTCGCATGCAAGGTTCCAAATGGTTTGGTGTATCAGTTTGTTGTAGTTGCTTTATCAAACTATTTGTGCTTCTATTGCTCTTCCAAACGGTCTGCTGCTTCATTCGGTCTTCACACAAGCCACTCAAACGGTTTGGCTTTTTCAATCATCTCTAAACGGTTTTGTATTGTGTTACTTTCTCAAATGGTTTGGCTTTATGCTACTTTATCAAATGGTTTTGCATGCAATGTGCTTTATTAAATAGTTTCGTATAGTAGCACTTTATCATTTGGTTTGCTAGTGCTTGTGGTTTCATGTGATTGCTTTGGTCCCATGCACGTGCTTGATCAATTGGTTTGGTAGAGCTTGCACTTATCAAATGGTTTCATGCATGCTACTTCAAACGGTCCCATGCACATAGCTTTAGGCTGCTTTATCAAATAGTTTCCTGTTGTCCACTTTATCATTTGGTCTTGTTTGCATGTAGTCCGCATGCAGTCTTCACGTATTTGCTTTTGCAAATGGTCTTGTACAGACCTCCATTCGGTTTTGCATGCTGAACAAAAGACCAAATGGTCTTGGCGATTTTGGCTCTAACGGTTTGGCATGCATGTAGATATCCCAACCGGTCTCATGCATAGATTTATCAAATGGTCTCACAGACTGGTACTCTCCAAACGGTCTCACAGACTGATACTCCTCAAACGGTCTCACAAATCGGTACTCCTCAAACGGTCTCGCAGACCGATACTCCTCAAACGGTCTCGCAGACCGGTATTCCTTAAATGGTCTCGCAGACCGGTACTCCTCAAACGGTCTTGACGTGAGCATGTCCATTCGGTCTTGAGACCGTATGGATAAAACTGTATGGGTGAGACCACATGGGCAAGACCGTATGGTCAAGACCGAGGGTGAGTGAGGATAGATCAAGGGCAGATAAAGGTGGGTCCCAGCTGATTTATTCAACCTCATCAAGACCTACATAAAATCGACATAAACTCAGTTAAGAACCTTGGTAATTAAACCAATTAGGAAATTGTGTACATTTTGATATTTAGTAACTGAAATTTGATGTATTGAATTAAAAAGAGCACGAGAAGGTGACTGAAAATCATGATGAATATGCATTCATCATATCACCCCAAACTTAAACGTTGCTCATCCTCGGGTAACACAAAATCTAAAACAATCGCCAAGTGAATACTTTCTGTTCATGTGATTGTCTCCTCTTCACATCACGATTGTTTCCTTTTTACTTAGTATGACTACGCATCTCAACTTCCTGAGATCACTGGACACATCTTACCATATTTTTGTTCCTAAGTTTGCTTTTCAACTTCACTTCCTCCTCACTTTTTCCAACAACAAGCATGTCAAAGAGGTTTGTAAGAGTCCAGAGATACCCGCAGAACAACAAGTGTGCATCTGATCTGACATTGGTGTATTTCAGGGTGATGGAGGCATTTATTTGTGCCTTTAGGTAGAAAAGGGAGTGAAGGGAGGTATGGATGGAAGAAATAAATCCCTCCTCTATTCGACTTGAGATTTTTATTATATTATTTGCAATTTCATTTATTGCATTTTTTGGTGTGAATCTCTCCTCTATTCGACTCGAGATTGCATTTCTTTTTGTGTGCGCTTTGGCATCTTTTCTTGGTGGTACGCCCCTTATTTAATTGTGAGGGGTATGGAAGAAGTGGATATAGAGGGAAGTGGCGTGCCACCCTGAACTTAGGGTTTGGTACTATTTTGGCTTTTTTTGTTTCTTTTTTATGGATGGAGGGATGCGAAGATGATAGAAGAAGTGTAGAAGAGAGTTCAGATCAGAATGTGACTTGATTTATCATTCCATGCACCTGGTTGTTCTCTTTATCATACTGTACTCAAATAATGACTTGATGAGGATCTGGTGGGGATTCCATGTAATTGTTCCACTAGTTAGTTAGGAAGCACGATCTGTTTGATCCCTATCAGTTCGACAGACACATGCCATTTTTGCATAAAGATCATGATGTTAGGATTCATAAGCTTCACAAGATGATTTCAATCAAAAGGCTAGTTTTCAGAAGAAGATCCTTTTGAGGATTTGCTTTGAATAAAGAAGGTATAGTGATTCAAAATGCATAGAGATTTAAAAGGTGTCAAAACTTCATCCAGTATCTGTTCAAATTTCTTTTGAAAACTTTAAAAATTTTGAAAATTTTATTTGAAAATTTAGGTCAAAAATGCAACGATGAAATCTTAAGTTTGATTTAGATGGGTGAAGGTGGAGAGTAGGGTACGTACCACCCACCCTCCACCCCGAACTTAGAAATTTGCTCGTCCCGAGACAACTCTAAATCCTAGATGGAGGGGAATTTGCATGCCGTTTGGACCACCGGATGTGGTTGCGTTCCAATAAGCTTGCATCCTTCATCTGAAAATCTCAAATATGAAGGACAATCAGAACTCAAAATAGCATCTTGTGATGCAATTTTATTTAGTGTAAAATTATCTAAAAGGTAAAAACAAAATTAAAGAAAAATCCTAATTTAAAATTAGAACTAAATATGAATTTTATTTATCGGGTTGCCTCCCGATAAGCGCCTTTGTTTTACATTGATGGCTCGACATCATTCCTTCAACTTCTACGATGGATATGTTGGATTGGTGAGATCCAGCATCGTTTCAGAGCCTATATCGGTAGATGTGAAGTATCTCTTCAATCGTTGACCATTTGCCACAAATTCACCTGACTTTTCACTCCATAAAGAGAAAGCACCATGTGGGTAGATGCTCTTGACAATGTAAGGCCCAAACCAATGAGAACAGAGTTTCCCTGGGAATAATTTCAATCTAGAATTGAACAGAAAGACTTCTTCTCCCACTTGTATGTCCTTTCTTTTTAGATGGCCATCATGCCAAAGTTTCGTACGTTCTTTATAGATTCATGCATTCTCGTAAGTTGTCATCCAGAGTTCTTCCAGCTCTTAGAGTTGCAGAATCCTGGCTTGACCTGCTTTTTTCATATCAAAATTTAGTTGTTGTATAGACCACCATGCCTTGTGTTCCAGTTCTACCAGAAGATGTCATTCCTTTCCATAGATTAGTCGAAAATGTATAGTCCCAAGGGGAGTTTTATAAGCAGTTCGATAGGCCCATAATGTGTCGTTGATTTTTACTACCCAATCTTTCTAATTGCGGCCTACAATCTTTTCCAGAATAGATTTCAATTGACGGTTAGAAACATCTACCTGTCCACTTATTTGTGGATGGTAGGGTGAAGCTACCTTGTGTGTTACACCATACTTTCTCAGTAGAGCTTCAAAGCTTCTTTCGAGAAAATGAGAGCATCCGTCAGATATCACGGTTCGTGGTACTCCAAAACGAGGGAAAATAATATCTTTGGATAATTTGATGAGGGGTTTGGAATCACTAGTGACGTTTGGTATAGCTTCAACCCATTTTGAGATGTAGTCCACCGCCACTAGGATGTATGAAAATCCATGAGAAGATGGGAATGGACCCATGTAGTCCACCCCCCAAACATCGAATATCTCTACTTCTTGCCTCAGGCTCAGCGGCATCTCATCTCTTTTTGTTATGTTGCCTGATCTTTGACATTTTTCACATGATAAGACAAAGTCATTGGAATCTTTGGATATGGTTTTCCAAAAGAATCCACATTGCAAAACCTTCAAGGCAGTCTTTAAGAGCTCATATGTCCTCCAACTGGTCCTGAGTGACATTGCTCCAAGATAAGTTGAGCTTCTTCCTCAGCAATACACCGTCTGTACAGATCATCAACACATAGTTTGAAAAGGTACGGCTCATCCCAGTAGTATTATTTCACATCATGCATAAATTTCTTCAGTGCATTTCCGGTACATTGAGGATGAATAACCCCAGCAGCAAGGTAGTTCACAAATCTGAGTACCATGGTGCAACTTCTGAGGCCTTCATTAATTGGTCATCTAGAAGGGAGTCATTAATCGAAATCTTCTCGATGTCTAGAGTGTGGATGCGACTAAGGTGGTCTGCTACCACATTCTCTGTACCCTTTGTATCTCTTATCTCTAGATCAAATTCTTGCAGGAGAAGAATCCATCTTATTAGCCTAGGTTTTGCATCTTTCTTTGCCAGAAGGTAATGAATGGTAGCATGATCTGTGTAGACAATGACCTTTGAACCGATTAGGTAGGATCTGAACTTATCAAAGGTATACACGACTGCCAGAAGTTCTTTCTCAGTAGTAGCATAATTCCTCTAAACTTCATCGAGGGTCTTCGATGCATAATAGATCACATAATGTTTCTTTTCTATACATTGGCCCAGAACAGCTCCCACAGCATAACTGCTTGCATCACACATAATTTCAAAAGGATGGTCCCAATCGGGAGCTCTAATGATGGGTGTGGTTGTAAGCGCATGCTTCAGTTTGTTGAAACTTTTAACACATTCTTTGTCAAAATTGAATTCAACATCCTTTAGTAACAAGTTTGTCAAAGGCTTGGTTATTTTAGAGAAGTCCTTTATAAACCGTCTGTAGAAGCCTGCATGACCTAGGAATTCTCAAACTGCCTTTACATTGACAGGAATGGAGAGCTTGGAAATCACTTTGATTTTGGCCTTATCTACTTCGATCCCTCTATTGCCGACCCTATGGCCGAGAACAATGCATTCCCTTACCATAAAGTGACACTTCTCCCAATTGAGCATAAGATGTGCTTCTTCACACCGTTTGAGAACAAGGGAGAGGTGTTTTAGGCATGAATCGAATGAGTCTCTGTACACAGAAAAGTCATCCATAAAAACTTCCATAATTGTTTCAGTGAGACCTGCAAATATGGCATCCATGCAACACTGGAAAGTTGTAGGTGCATTATAGAGGCCAAACGACATTCTTCTAAATGTGTATGTTCCGAATGGGCAGGTGAAAGTAGTTATCTCCTAGTCGTCTGGATGTATAGGTATTTGATAGAATCCAGAGTAACCATCGAGGTAACAGAAGTATTCTTGATGAGCCAATCACTCTAATACTTGATCAAAAAAAGGCATTGGAAAATGATATTTTTGAGTTGCCTTGTTTAACTTCCTATATTCAATGCACATCCTCCACCATGTGACTGTTCGGGTGGGGATGAGTTCATTGTTTTCATTTTATATCACTATTATTCCACCTTTCTTTGGGATTACATGCACTGGGCTCACCCATGGTGTGTCTGATATCGGATAGATTATTCCTGAAAACTACTAGAGGGGGGGTGAATAGAGTTTTATAAAGATTTTAATAATAATTTAAACTCAAACAACCACAATGAAGATATTGGACAAGGAGACACAGGGTTTAGAGTGGTTCCAACTATAGCAAATACTATAGCCGTCAGTCCACTACCCGGTTGCTTACCCAACCGGGATTTGAAAAGAAATTTATTTTATTACCTCGCAAGGACTTTACATAAAATACAATTTCTTTTCCCAAACCCTTCAAGCAGCCTTCATCTAGAAGTAATTGCCCAACCTTGAAGCAACCTTCCCTTGAAGTAGATGCACCAACTCCCGTTGCACCAGCCTTCTGAAGTAGCTTCCCTTGCGATAGCCTTCTTGAAGTAGCTTGAAGTCCCCTTCTCCACCTGAGAAGTCAACCCTCTCCAATCCGCAGCCTCCAACCCTAGGAGTAGTAAGGAGAGTACAAATAATAAAAAGGAACAAGAAAGAAAAAGGAAATTACAACTTATCATTTAAGCCCAAGGCTTGATATGCCTAGATCAAGCGTATAGATCTCCTAACCAAGTGTGTGAACTTGTGATTGCTGTGGGTAGGAGATCCTAGCCTATAGGATACGAAATTGAGCTAAGGAGAAAGTATGCCAATGATCACAGTGCTCAAATTGCTTGCAACAGATTGCTCAAGTATGCTCAAGTATTTATCAAGTGTAACAAGTGAGTTTCAAGTGTCCTATGGCTTGTCCTATTTATAGGAATGGCCTAAGGATGCTTAAGGACGTTCTAGACAACTTCTAGGGGTTTCTAAGTGCTTAACTAGCCGTTAGGTACAAAGTTGTTGCTTTAACAACGGCTAATTAATTTATTCTGCAGTTGCTGTCAGAGACCATCTCGGTCGACAAATGGTCGACCGAGATACCTACTCGGTCGAACTTTTGTCGACCGACAGGCTCTCTGGAACAAGTGATTTGCAACGTCTTTCTTCAACTGCCAACTAACTTGTCTGTTGTGTCTAACGGCTACTTTGGATCTTTCTCGGTCGAGAAGATTGTCGACCGAGAGTGTCTCGGTCGAGGGGTTTGTCGACCGAGATTGATCCTGTTTCAAGGTTTCAATTTAGGCACTAATTATGTGTGTGAGTGTGCATAAGTAATGCTATTTGAATGGGATGACTTGTCTAACTGTGGTGTTTATCTAGGAAGAGTCGAGGGGTTTGTCGACCGAGATTGATCCTGTTTTAAGGTTTCAATTTAGGCACTAATTATGTGTGTGAGTGTGCATAAGTAATGCTATTTGAATGGGATGACTTGTCTAACTGTGGTGTTTAGCTAGGAAGAATCTAACGCTTGATTTACATGCAATTCTAAGTACTTGTACATTATATTTTTGTACAAGTTTTTACAACAGTGATTACATTGCATGAAAATATAAATATGTAAGCTTGTAGATTTTCCCTTGTTGTTTTGTCATCCTGCACACTCAAGTAGCTCGTTAGATTAATAAGAATGAAATGTTTGTCATAATCAAAACAAAGGGATTTATAGATGTCCATTTAGCCAACAATCTCCCCCTTTTTGAAGATGACAAACATTTCCAAAATATAAATAAAGGAAATATAAAACATATGAGTTTCATACCTTTAGATTACCTTTTGTAGCTTTTTCTCTTGTGTATAAAATGTGTGCTTATTATTACCCATGAATTGTGGAACATGAAATCCAGATCATTTGGGAATATAGCAACTTTCAATGTAAAGCCAAGAGTTTATTTATGAAACTCATTAATTGAGGTTTACATAATTTCTAAATTTTAGTTTTATATTTATCTCTCCCCCTTTGTCATTTAAAAAAGATAACCGTTAAGAATAAAAACTCCCCCTTAATTAGATATCCCATCAAATCTAATGAAAAAAGATGTCCATTTAAAAGCCAAAAATGTAAACAAGAGTTTTTGTTTAAGTAGCACAAATGTCAAAGAAAACATCCTCCAAAGGAGTGATTTAGCAATTTCTTCCTAATGTTGTTAAATTGATCTAGTGGAAGCGGTTTTGTAAAAATATCAGCCAATTGATCTTCCGTATCAATATGATGAAGGGAAACATGATTCTTGGAGATATGATCCCTTAAGAAGTGATGACGGATTTCAATATGTTTAGCCCGGCTGTGTAAAATAGGATTGTGTGCTAAGTTTATGGCGCTCGTGTTGTCACAAAAAATAGGTGTAGATGACAGATTAAAACCATAATCGCTTAACACCTGTTGCATATAAAGCACTTGAGCACAACAAGACCCGGCTGCCATATATTCAGCTTCAGTTGTAGATAGGGCAACCGTATTTTATTTCTTGCTAAACCAAGATACTAAAGCTCTCCCTAATAAGAAACAGCCACCACTAGTACTCTTGCGATCAAGTCGACAACCAGCATAATCCGCATCAGTATAAGCTTTAAAATCTAAGGATTGTCCTTTTGGATACCATAAACCAAAGCAAGTAGTACCGGCTAGATAACGAAGAATTCGTTTAACTGCTAGAAAATGAGAGTACATAGGTTGTGATTGAAATCGAGCACAAAGACCGACGGAAAACATAATGTCCGGTCGAGAAGCCGTTAAATATAGCAAACTACCAATCATGGCTCTATATAAGGAATCATCAATAGGTTCCCCATTTTCATCCTTATCAATTTTGATAGAAGTAGCCATAGGAGTAGTAGCATGTTTGCATTGATCCATCCCAAAACATTTTAAGAGCTCTTTAGTATATTTTTCTTGGCTAATGAAAATTCCTGCAGGTGTTTGCTTAATTTGAAAACCAAGAAAGAATGTTAGTTCACCCATGAGACTCATTTCAAATTCTTTTTGCATAATGTCACTGAATTGTGTGCATAAGGAATCATTAGAAGCTCCAAAAATAATGTCATCAACATATATTTGCACAACTAGGAAATCAGAGGCATATGTTTTGAAAAATAAAGTGGAATCTGAATTTCCAATAGAAAAACTATTATCAAAAAGATATGTCTTGAGCCTTTCATACCAATTTCTAGGTGCTTGTTTTAAACCATAAAGTGCTTTCTTAAGTTTATAAACATAGTCACCTTTTTCCGGTATTTCAAAGCCAGGTGGTTGGGCAACATAAACTTCTTCTTGAATGATTCCATTTAGAAAAGCACTTTTGACATCCATTTGATAGAGCTTAATGTTTTTATGGGCAGCAATAGCTAGTAGCATCCTAATAGCTTCAAGTCTAGCTACGGGTGCATATGTTTCATCAAAATCTATTCCTTCTTGTTGATTATAACCTTGTGCTACTAACCGAGCTTTATTCCTTATGACTTCTCCTGCCTCATTAAGTTTATTCCTAAAAACCCATTTAGTTCCTATGATAGTTTTATCTTGTGGTTTAGGAACTAAATCCCATACATCATTTTTAGTGAATTGATTCAATTCTTCTTGCATGGCTATTATCCAATAATCATCCTTAAGAGCTTCGGATATCTTCTTAGGTTCAATGATAGAAACAAAAGCCATGTTTGCAACATCTTTGAAGGAAGACCGAGTTTTGACCTTATCATTTGGATCTCCAATAATCAGTTCTTGGGGATGATCCTTGATAAGCCTAGGTGTAGGTTGTGTTTCAACTTGGGGATTGGATGTAGTAACTTTCTCACTATCATTTGGTATGGTTAAATTTTCGAATTGATTAGTGAGATCAGTGTTGTTCTTTTCAGAAGAAAGTTCATCTAATTTGGCAATGAGCTCATCATTTGATTTTATAGCTTTCTTTAGTTTCTTCTTGGCATCAATATATTTATCATGAGTTTCTTGTAAATTAGTAACTAACTCTTCTTTAGGAAGATCAATTAGGCTTACCTCTTGAGAGTCTTCATTGTCTTCTCTTGCCATTAGACATTCCACCTCTTCTCCGCTTTCACTCTCACTTGACTCATCCCATGCAGCTTTATAGGCTTTTTCTCCTTTCTTCTTGTGTGAGCTTTTCTTTCCCTTCTTTGCTTTGGGACATTCATTTTTGAAATGCCCTTTCTTCCCACATTCAAAGCACCTAGGAGGGGTAGAAGAACTAGAAATTTTGTTAGTTTTAAACCTTTTGTATTTCTTACCGTTGACGATCAAGGCTTCTTCTCCTTCTTCTTCACTTGACTCCTCACTTTCTTGTGTGACGACTTTTGAAGCTTTGAGAGCCACATCCTTCTTCTTCCCATTTTGACGTTCACGTTCTCTTCTTTCTTCCTCTTCTAGATCTGCTTCATGAGCTTCTAAATTACCGATGAGTTGCTCCATTTTGAGTCGAGTGAGGTCGTTTGCTTCTTCAATGGATGTCACCTTTGGCTTGTATTTTGGAGGAAGTGATTGAAGGATTTTTGATACTTGATCTTCCTCAAGGACAGGTTTTCCTAGGGCACTTAAACCATTAACAATGATAGAGAATTTTGAAAACATTTCACTAATAGATTCATTAGGATCCATACGAAAATGTTCAAGCTTCGTTTTAAGCAAGCTAATTTTAGAATTTTTAACTTGGACTGTACCCTCATAGGTTATGGACAGTCTATGCCAAATATCATAAGCTGTATCACAATTTGATATTCTATTAAATTCTCCTACCGAAATAGAACAATATAAGATACTTACAGCTTTTGCATTCATTTGGGCTAGTTTTACCGTGTTTGCATCCCATTCCGCAAATTCATTTTGAGGGAGCATGTATGGAGTAGACACCATTCTCCATAGATCCCAGTTGATTCCTTGGAAATAGAATTGCATCCTTCTCTTCCAATATTGGTAGTTTGTCCCATCGAATGCTGGGGGCCTAGCAACAAGTGTCCCTTCAATGTTGAGGTTGTTGAGCACTCCATCACCCATTTCTTCAAGACCTTGTTAGGGTTCCTTGAAGCCTCGCTCTGATACCAATTGAAAACTACTAGAGGGGGGGTGAATAGAGTTTTATAAAGATTTTAATAATAATTTAAACTCAAACAACCACAATGAAGATATTGGACAAGGAGACACAGGGTTTAGAGTGGTTCCAACTATAGCAAATACTATAGCCGTCAGTCCACTACCCGGTTGCTTACCCAACCGGGATTTGAAAAGAAATTTATTTTATTACCTCGCAAGGACTTTACATAAAATACAATTTCTTTTCCCAAACCCTTCAAGCAGCCTTCACCTAGAAGTAATCGCCCAACCTTGAAGCAGCCTTCCCTTGAAGTAGATGCACCAACTCCCGTTGCACCAGCCTTCTGAAGTAGCTTTCCTTGCGATAGCCTTCTTGAAGTAGCTTGAAGTCCCCTTCTCCACCTGAGAAGTCAACCCTCTCCAATCCGCAGCCTCCAACCCTAGGAGTAGCAAGGAGAGTACAAATAATAAAAAGGAACAAGAAAGAAAAAGGAAATTACAACTTATCCTTTAAGCCCAAGGCTTGATATGCCTAGATCAAGCGTATAGATCTCCTAACCAAGTGTGTGAACTTGTGATTGCTGTGGGTAGGAGATCCTAGCCTATAGGACACGAAATTGAGCTAAGGAGAAAGTATGCCAATGATAACAGTGCTCAAATTGCTTGCAACAGATTGCTCAAGTATGCTCAAGTATTTCTCAAGTGTAACAAGTGAGTTTCAAGTGTCCTATGGCTTGTCCTATTTATAGGAATGGCCTAAGGATGCTTAAGGACGTTCTAGACAACTTCTAGGGGTTTCTAAGTGCTTAACTAGCCGTTAGGTACAAAGTTGTTGCTTTAACAACGGCTAATTAATTTATTCTGCAGTTGCTGTCAGAGACCATCTCGGTCGACAAATGGTCGACCGAGATACCTACTCGGTCGAACTTTTGTCGACCGACAGGCTCTCTGGAACAAGTGATTTGCAACGTCTTTCTTCAACTGCCAACTAACTTGTCTGTTGTGTCTAACGGCTACTTTGGATCTTTCTCGGTCGAGAAGATTGTCGACCGAGAGTGTCTCGGTCGAGGGGTTTGTCGACCGAGATTGATCCTGTTTCAAGGTTTCAATTTAGGCACTAATTATGTGTGTGAGTGTGCATAAGTAATGCTATTTGAATGGGATGACTTGTCTAACTGTGGTGTTTAGCTAGGAAGAATCTAACGCTTGATTTACATGCAATTCTAAGTACTTGTACATTATATTTTTGTACAAGTTTTTACAACAGTGATTACATTGCATGAAAATATAAATATGTAAGCTTGTAGATTTTCCCTTGTTGTTTTGTCATCCTGCACACTCAAGTAGCTCGTTAGATTAATAAGAATGAAATGTTTGTCATAATCAAAACAAAGGGATTTATAGATGTCCATTTAGCCAACAATTCCAACATTGAGCAGTTTAATGACCTCGTGATGGACTAGTTCCTTCATATTTGGATTCAATTTCCATTGATGTTCAATAGTTGGCTTGTGATCCTCCATCCTAGGGATCTTGTGCATACACAACGCTTGACTAACCCCAGTGAGGTCACTCATTTTGTAACTGATGGCTTTCTTTCTTTCCTTTAGTTCTTTCAGGAGTTTGTATTCTTGTTCGGTTATTAGACCAGAATTTATAATAACTGGACAAACCTTGAGATCGTCCAAAAACACATACTTCAGTCCCTCGGGAAGGGGCTTCATCTTAGGGGCTTCTGGTTTTTCGTATGTTTCTTCAGTAGCTTCCACAGCCTTGAGTTCTTCCATTTTGGCTTCGGAGTCTTCTTCAGCAGTGTCAAGGTCGAGAACATATTCTTTAACTTGTTCATTGATGGGTTCATCAACTGATGGATTCTTTAGAGAAACTTCTAATGGATCATCTGATTCATGATTCTCTTGAGTTAGAAGTGACATCTTCTCTATGCAATCGATAAGATAAACTTCCTCTTGCATGCTTGGCCTTCGCATACTTTCAAAAACTTTGAATTCGAGAGTTTCTTTACCAAGTCTAAGAAGCAATGTTCCTGCTTCAACATCAATTCAAACTCTTGTTATGGCAAGGAACATACGTCCAAAGATGAGAGGATATCTGGCGTATTCTTTTATGTCCATGATGACAAAGTCACACGGAACATAGGAATCTTTTCCTACCTTGACAACACATCCTCAATAATTCCTAATGGGCGTTTTATCGAATTGTCTGCGAGTTATATGGTCATGCTAGTTGGGAGAAGTTCAGCAAACCCTAGCCTTTTGTAAAGGCTGAGTGGCATGATGGAGATGCTAGCACCAAGATCTGCCAGTCCTTTTTTGCATGAAGAATCACCGATATGGCAGGAAATCCCAAAAGATCCTGGATTTTTCTGCTTCTTGGGCATCTTACTCTGGATGATATCTGAAGTGGTTTTAGCCAACTTCACTGTCTCATATTCTTCAGTTATATATTTCCTGGTGAGGAGTGACTTTAGGTACTTTGTCCAGGCCGGTATCTCAGCCAATGCATCCAAAAAGGGTATATCAACATGAAGTTTCTTCATGGCTTCCTTGAACTTGTTGAAATGGGTATCAAGCTTGGTCTACCTTAGATGAGCTGGAAAAGGTATACGAGGTTTGTACACAAAGATATCAGGTTCTGGTGATGCTTCTTCCTCTTCTTGCGCAGCCTTCTCAGGATTTTCTATGTCTGACTTACCATTAGTTACTAGTTCTTTTGGTTGAGATTCAGGAGTTGTGGAGTCATGTATAATCACAGATTCATCCTCATCTATAACAATCACAGGTGGCTTGACAGGAGGATTATAATAGTGTTTCCCCGACCTAGTGGTAACCGCCTTTAGTTGTTCTGGGTGTTTAGGCTTGTTTTCCAATTGGCCAACAAAGACTTTAGCAGGTGGCTTTATGCTAGATGCGAGTTGAGCTAGTTGAGATTCAATAGCCTTCTGCTGGGCTTGCTGGCTATCTATCATAGTTTGTTGAGTTTGAAACGTCTTTTCAATGGTTGTTAACTTGTCATTAGGAGAGACGGGACTTGCTTGTTGTCATTGTTGTTGATAAGGAACTTGGTTAAGACTCTGGTACTGGGAATTGTTTTAATAATTATTGAAGTTCCTATTCTGAAAGTTTCCCTTAAAATTTCCTTAATTCCCAAAATTCTATTGTTGATTATACTGGAATCCTGGTGGGCCTCGTGGTTGATTGTTCGAATCAAATTGATGCGAGTTTACTGCTCCAGAGGGGTTTCCATATTGAAAACCTAGATGGTTCCTATTCTGATTCATACTGTAATAACCTTGACCAGGGATGGTATTAATAGCATTAAGATTTTCCATTTGACCATTATCTCCTTGGTTACAAATGTTGCTTAAAACAACATCATAGAGAAAATTGCATGATAAGGTGGAATGATCAGTTCCCTTACATGCTTCACAAAATAGGGAAGTAGACTTGACCTGTTCTTGTTGTTGAGAGGGCAATCATCCTCTTCCAATCGCAGCAAGGGATGATTCAATATGGTCTTGTTTGGCGACTAAGAGTTTTAAGGTTTCAGCAATAGATTTATACTCAGGAGTACCTTCAGCCATATCTACTTTCAACACTCCTTTACCTACAGATATACCCTAATTAGCTTGATTTTCAGCTCCTAGGGTGACGACCCTCCATGCGCTGTCATAACTTTGACGCATGAAGTTTCCTCCATATGAGGAATCTAAAAACCTTTTGATATCATCATCCACACCCCTATATAAAATTTTGATGAGTTGATTCTTAGGAATTCCATGGTGTGGGCACTTGCATAGAAGCTCTTTGTAATTATCACATGCTTCTGCAAGGGTTTCTCCAGGGACTTGAGTGAAATTTGTTATCCATCCCTTAATTTCATAGGTGAGAGATGGAGGATAGAACTTTTCCAGAAAAACATTTTGGAGTTGTTCCCAGGTGGTAACAGGTATTTCACTTTGCAACAAATTGTACCAACTTATATCTCTATCAGCAAGGGAATACTTGAAGAGACGGAGTCGAATGGCATCATCGGATACTCCATTTTGCTTTGTCATAGCACATAGATCAATAAACCTCAAAAGATGCTCCTGACTATCCTCTCCTTGTTTTCCATAGGATAGACTATTTTGAAGCAATGTGATCCAATGTGCCCTAATCTCAAAATTGGTAGCATTGATGGGAGGATGTTGTACTGGATGATGAACATTAGCAACCTTGGGGATTGATAACACTCTAAGATCCTTTTGTAGTTCTGCTTCTTGTGTTGTTGCTTGTGCTACTTGAATTTCTTCTTGAACTACGGCTCTGGCTTCTTGCATGAGCCTGTCTCTCTGTGCATTGATAGCTTTAGCCACCCTTCAGACTATCTCTTCTTATTGATCCATTCTTGCTTGATTCTCTCTAATCTGACGATGAAAAGTTCTGTCTATCTCTGGATCAAAGCTCGTTGTGAGTCTAGGACCTGTCCAAATGGTGCATGCACTAGTCCTTCCTGAAGTACCTGAAATAAAAAGATTTGAAGTAAGATTTATGGAGTAGAGTGAAATTCAAGTAGATGATCGATGATTTCAAAAAGAAAAAGTAAAATCCTAGATTAGCCTTAAAAGAACTAGATTTGACTAACTAATTCCGTTGTCCCCGGCAACGGCGCCAGAATTTGACGTGGCAAATATCGCACTAACAAATTCACTCGGGATTGAAATCTCCGAGCTTTTACCAAAACCTCGTGCAATAATACCACCCGCAAGCGGACAGGTCTTATCGCAGTATCGTTAAGGATTGAATCCCAAAAGACAACGTTTTTAATAATCTTTGTCAGTCAAATCTAGCTCAAGTGAGACTAATATTTAGATCGATTGATTTGGGTTGAGGTTAATTAAACTAATTGTAGGAAAGTAAATGAGCAAAATGAAAGTTTGTTTTAGATTAGATGATATGGAATCACTGGGATGGTACCGGGTTTCACCACCACTGCACATCCAAACACATCCAAACACATAACATTCAGGCAAGCATCTAACTATCTAAATGGAACTGTTGTGAACCCTCCCAGAGGGATGTTTAGGCCCACGTAAGCATCCCCTTAGGCATCAGATTTCTCATCGCCATCCAGATAATGCACTTACGGTTCCAAAGATACAACATCCAACTAAGGTTGTGGTCCTCCCTGAGGAATGTTTAGACCACAAAAGCATCACTGTGGGCTAGATGGCTCGCCCCCTCACGGATCATATACTTACGACCTGAAGGAACCACATTCTATTTCTAGTTCGGGAGTCAACCATGCTAATCAACATACATGTAGGTGATTAGTCTGCAAGCAAACATCGACGACTAACAAGAAGATACAACATCCAACTAAGGTTGTGGTCCTCCCTGAGGGATGTTTAGACCACAGAAGTGTCACCGTAGGCTAGATGGCTCGTCGCCTCACGGATCATACACTTACGACCTCAAGGAACCCTATCAGATTTCTCGTCAAGGAGTCTACCTCATTAATCGACATTCTATACTACAAAGGAAGAACAATATGAAAGCAAGAAGGTAATCAACTACAAACATATCAATTAGTAATGAAATGAAAAGTTATATACATTGTCTTGGAATGTTAAATGAAAAGACATGGTTGCATGGGCAACGGGGCTAGTCCCCACAACCCAGCAAAAAGGAACTACTCGCTCATGATGCGAGAAACAAGAAGAATAAAAAAGAGAGATGAATCCACCATGAACATGATGTAGAAGGTTGTCGCAGCTCGGTGAAGATGATGTAGTCTCCTACGTCGTTTCGGAGCAGATATGGATGAAGAACGACGAACGCCAAGACAGACCAGGCAGTCTTTCTCACTCCTCCTTCCTTCTCTTCTCGGTCTTCTTGAGTTGCAGTAGGAACGGCAGGTGAAGTAACAATGGTAGGATTGGACCAGCGTACATGCATCTTGTCTGCGTCCCAGAACTGATATCCAAATGGGGACCCTTGTGGTCCTATTTATAGGCTCAGGACTGGCCCTCATGTTTTTGGTGTGATTCCAGCCCAAATGGTCTTGGATATTTTCTCTTTAAACGGTTTTCTTATTCATGACCAAACGGTCTTGAATACATGTCCAAACGGTTTTGCTTTATATTATTCCGTATGCTAAACGGTTTGATATGTTGAGAAGGAAACGGTCTGTGGGGTCACTCATTACCCAAACAGTTTTGATTAGTACTTCGCATGCAAGGTTCCAAACGGTTTGGTGTATCGGTTTGCTGTAGTTTCTTTATCAAACGGTTTGTGCTTCTATTGCTCTTCCAAACGGTCTGCTGCTTCATTCGGTCTTCACGCAAGCCACTCAAATGGTTTTGCTTTTCGAATCAGCTCTAAACGGTTTTGTATTGTGCTACTTTCTCAAATGGTTTGGCTTTTGTGCTACTTTATCAAACGGTTTTGCATGCAATGTGTTTTATTAAACGGTTTCGTATACTAGCACTTTATCATTTGGTTTGCTAGTGCTTGCGGTTTCATGCGATTGCTTTGGTCCCATGCATGTGCTTGATCAATTGGTTTGGTAGAGCTTGCACTTATCAAACGGTTTCATGCATGCTACTTCAAACGGTCCCATGCACGTAGCTTTAGGCTGCTTTATCAAACAGTTTGTTGCTGTCCACTTTATCATTCGGTCTTGCTTTGCATGCGGTCCTCATGCGGTCTTCACGTAGTTGCTTTTGCAAATGGTCTTGTACAAACCTCCATTCAATTTTGCATGCTGAACAAAAGACCAAACGGTCTTGGCGATTTTGTCTCTAACGGTTTGGCATGCACGTAGCTATCCCAACCGGTCTCATGCATAGCTTTATCAAACGGTCTCATAGACCAGTACTCCTCAAACGGTCTCGCAGACAGATACTCCTCAAACAGTCTCGCAGACTGGTACTCCTCAAATGGTCTCGACGTGAGCATGTTCATACGGTCTTGAGACCGTATGGATGAAACTGTATGGGCGAGACTGCATGGGCAAGACCGTATGGTCAAGACCGAGGGTGAGTGAGGGTAGATCAATGGCAGATAAAGGTGGGTCCCAGCTGATTTATTCAACCTCATCAAGACCTGCATAAAATCAACATAAACTTAGTTAAGAACCTTGATAATTGAACTAATTAGGAAATTTTGTACATTTTGATATTTAGTAACTAAAATTGGATGTATTAAATTAAAAAGAGCACGAGAAGGCAACTAAAAATCATGATGAATATGCATTCATCATACATGTGAGTACAATCATGAGCATTTATACAATTAAGCGTATTTGATCTTCAATTTGTATTGATCTTCATCTTCCCACTTAGTAGGATTTCATTATTCCTTTGAACCCTAAAATACTCAAATAACATGTTAGATCCACAAATTTAAAATGTTTGTCTTCATCAAAACAAAGGGTATGCTAATGTCCAATTTAGCCAACATTCTCCCCCTTTTTGAAGGTGACAAACATTCCTAAAATATAAGTAAAATATTTGAAATGAAAATGAGTTCCATACCTGTGATGCACCTGAGATGAATATTTGATCTAATGAGATGTGTGCTAATACACATAAATAAATTTGATCTCATAAGAGGTGTGCTGATTCACCTAAAGAGATTTAGAACATGATACCATCTCTTAAGGCAGTGGGTAGCACCAATTAATGTCAAGCCAAGAGATCATTAAAGCTCATGATAAGATTTTACTTTATTTTGCTTTATTTTATTTCTCCTCCCTTTGTCATTTCAAAAATTTAATCATACGTGTATACTCTCCCTTAATTGATTACTCCCCCTTAATTGTTTACTTCAAAAAGGATGTCAAATTTAGCCACAATTCAAGAACCAATATTAATTTCTCAACCATTTGCAAGGAATGTTAAGCCCTGAAATGATATGATATTCCTTTTGGCTCATGGTGGGATCAATAAATATATTTCTATATTAATTTCTCAACTATTTACAAGGGATGTTAAGCCCTGAAATGATATGTGATTCATTTAGGCTCATAGTGGAATCAATAAATGTATCTCTAACCAAATACAAGGGATGTTAAGCCCTAATTGGTGTAGACAATTCACTTAAGAGTAAGATATTATATTCAAGAGTTTTGTGAGCTCTGCCTTAATCTCATAACAAAAGCGAGCTTAAAGATACTAAGGTATTTCAAATCATAACGTTCTTTAAAATTAATTGATTAAGTAAGATTGTAAGTCAATTTTTTATAAGCAATCTTGTTTCTTACACTATCTTAAAACATTTCTCTTATTATAAGTATTTAACATGACAAGAAACTATAGTTTTAATATACCAATGTTAGGCGTAAGTGAATGATTTGATTTACAAATAGGTATTTTTGTCATGCTTATTTTCGGTCGACCATGACTTCTACCGGGGCGCCCCTCGGTCAAAATATTTTTCTACCGAGAGGCATTTCTGTAGATTTTCCATAAATGCAGCTTTATCTAGAATGATCCAAGATATAATACTTTATTAACATAAGTGACTAGTAAACTTCTTTTTGTATGCATATTCAATCTTGTTCCAAGTCATAGATTTCACTTTTAATGATCCTTTTATTTTTACATCCTTTTGAAGAGTTTGATGTCCTTATGAATTCAAGTCTAACCCATTAATACATGATTCATATCAAAGTCTATTTCCTTTCATTGTATCCAAGCTTTATTTATTTCGTCATGTCCACTTAGTTCCAATTTAATGTTTTCTTTTGGGTCTAGGAGTTGAAACTTATGCATTGTTTAAGTTCATATAGAAATTGTCCAATAATCAATTCCTTTTAAGATATGACTAAGTCTTGAGGATATAATCATCATTTATTCTTCATTTCTCTAGGATGTAGACTTATAAGTCCTATATGCTTTTCTAGATGTGGAATGCTCCAAGATGAATCCTTTTTATGTCTAAAGATCGAATTCATCTTTTGTTGAAGAGAAGACAACAGTCTACATAGATATAATTCAATTGAGTTCTAGCAAAAATTTAGTTTTGAAAAGAGATCTTACTTTTGCTTGCCATAAATATTAGATCTATCAAAAGATAGTTTAGGTAATGATTATATTCTAGGCAAATTTCTTGTATGAACAATTTTTCCATCCCATAATCAACAGATTATTTGTAAATAGTATCCATATAATTAAGAGGTTTAACAATTATTTTTCCTTTATCATCAACTTTGATGTTTTCCTATAAATCATAACCATTCTCATAGCACTTATGATTTAGTTCTTTGACACATAAAAATTTGTACTGACATTAACTATGGAAATAGTTTTACCTTTTCTTCAGGTGTATAAAAGTTTGATTGTCTCAATTTCTATAGACCATCCAAACCTACAAAGTAGAAAAATTTTGGTACCCATATAGTGGTCCTTTTTTGTTATTAAAGATTTTCATTATTTTGGGTATATATGAATCAGAATGAAAAGTGTTTTATAACCGTCAAGTATTGATTTCAAGTAAATGATTTTAATAACAACAATTTCTGACAGAATTGTTCTCGGTCAAATTTTTCCTCAGCCGAAATAATTCTTGGTCAAACTATTTGTTGATTGGGAAGATTTTCCAATTAAACCAATGTTGACAGAACTACCTTCGGTTGGATGTTTCTTCAACCAGAAGATATCTCGATTGAACATTTTGTCAAACGGGATAAAGTTTTGTGTAGTTTCAATGATTTCAATATTTCTAACACATCATCCCATTATTTTTGGATAACAAAATTAAGCAATCAAAAACATACAAAGATATACAAGTTCAAGCTTAATTTATTTAAGATAAGATATTATAAATTTCAAGGTGAAGTTTTGGTCAAATCTCAACTAATATGTCCAACATTTCTTAGTTGGGATTTTTAGAACCCAAACCAAGTCAACATCCTTTTTCTTGTATGGGTAAGAGAATGAATAATGTCTAAGATCGTAAATAGTAATGTCAACAAATAGAATCAATTTCATTTCTCTTCTTAGCTAGATTGTTTTTAGACACATACATGGCCTTGGTTTGGGTTTTTGTATTTTTGTAGTTCTAGGATTTTGGTAGGATTTCTCCTTAGGTACATAGCCTAGTCCTCTCCTCTCAATTTGGCTAGCTGAGCTTTTTAAGATTTTATCAAGAATGTCATTGTTTTTCAAGCTACTAATATCTTTTTACAACTTGGAAATTTCATTCTATTTTCCTTTTAATGTCTAACTTTGTTTGATATAGATTAGATAACAAACTATCTCTTTCTTTTACAATAACATCATACTTTGAATGAGTACATAGAATAGGTTGAGTTTGAAGATCATTTATCTTAGCAAGTAGTTCAACCTTTTCTTGGCAAAGAAAATTATTGTTGGTTTCTAGAGCAAGCAACTTAATATTGCAATCATTAGGGTTGTAAATGGGTACGTTTAGACTCATGGACCCACAAATACAGACCCTTAGAAAACCCATCACGGGTCTTGTTTCTTATGCCTGCATACCTTGGACCCGTATACCCTTGGACTCGCATATAAGTGGGTCCAATAATGGGTATGCTTGGACCCAGACCCGCTAGAGCCGTGTACCCTCTATACATAAGTAACTACTTAAATAATATGTTATATAGATCATACTTTACTAGTTTAACTAATATAATTCTTGAGATTATATCTTACTCTAACCACAATAAGGTTGAGACTAGTCATATAGTTAAGAATTAACTATTCTAGTTACAATATTGAACATCATATGTAAACTTAACATCCAAATGTCTACTAATTTATATTACTTTCTACATAAGATAACATTATGTGATGACTACAAATATGTAAAGGATTAACTCAATTAATGTTAATGTATAAAATATAAAATTATCTAATATAACTATTGCATGTTAATATACTATATAATAACAATATCTTATTGTATTAAAATATATAGAACAATGTCATTTCTCTTACATAAAAAATGTGATATTTTATAGAACCTCTTACCCGCATACCCACACTACATACCTACTATTATTGTGGGTACATGTATGGTGTAGGTCCATGTTTTGTATTATGTGGGTCTAGAACTAGAACTGGACCCGCTAAATTAGATGGGTATGGGTATGGGTATGGGTATGGTCAGACCCACACCGTTTACACCCCTAACAATCAGTAATAGATGATTTGAAAGTAGCTTTTTCAGACTTAACATGTTCCTTTTCAAAAGTAAGATCATTCAATTGAACATATAAATCTTCATTAGTTTTTGTAAGCCTATTTAATTTCTTTTTACAATCAACATATTTATCATGTAATTCTTCAATACTAGTGACTAACTCTTCTTTAGATGAATCAAGAAGACTTACCTCATTTTCTTCTTCATTTGTTGTTGCGATGAAGCATCTTACCGTGTCTTCTTTGGTCATGAGACATTCTGCTTCCTCCTCACTTTTGCTATCACTATTTGAGTCATTCCAAGTTGCATTGTAGGCTTTTTCTTTCTTCTTGAGAGAAGATTTATTTCCCTTATTGACTTTGGGACACTCATTTTTTAATGTCCCTTCTTACCACATTCAAAGCACCTAAGGGAAGAAGATGAAGAAGTAGAAGAATTTTTTGTTAGTTTTAAACCTTCTATATTGCTTACCATTTACAATGAGTGCCTCTTCTTCACTGTCTTCTTCACTTGTTTCATCACTTTCTTTAGTTAATGCCCTAAAAGCAATGTCCTTCCTTTTCTCCTTCTTGTGTTTGGATTCCAATCTTTCTTTGTCTTCAACAGTTACCTCATGAGTCTCTAAATTGCCAATGAGCTGCTCCATCCTCATTGTGGTGAGATCATTAGCTTCTTTAATGGCTATCACCTTTGGTTTGTATCTTGGAGGCAACGATCTAAGAATTTTGGATACTTGATCTTCTTTACTTATATACTTGCCTAATGCACTTAAACTGTTAACAATGGAAGAAAATCTTGCATACATTTCACTAATAGATTCATTAGGTAGCATACGAAATTGTTCAAATTTTTGTTTAAGCATATTAATTTTGGTGTTTTTAACTTGGGTAGTTCCTTCATGTGTTATGGAGAGTTTATGCCATATATCATAAGTTGTATCACATGAGGATATTCTATTGAATTCACTTATTGAAATATAACAATATAATATTATTACCGCTTTGGCATTTAATTGAACATGTTTTACTATGCTTGGATCCCATGATGCATATTCAGTTGTGGGAAACACATAGGGAGTAGACACCATCCTCCATAACTCCAAGCTAAGTCCTTGGAAGTAGAATTGCATTCTTCTTTTCCAGTAGGTGTAGTTGCTTCCATCAAAGGGTGGTGGCTAAGTTATATGTGAGTTTCTTCAGGGTTGAGGTTGCTAAGCATGTTGTCTTCCATTCTTCAAGACATGTTAGGGCTCCTTGAAGACCAGTTCTGATACCAATTGAAAGATCTAGAGGGGGGTGAATACATCTTTTTATGATTAAAAATAATTTACAATTAAAACAATTTAAATCACTCAATCAAAGGAGGAGGAAATAAGGAAGACACTTTAGTTTATAGTGGTTCCAACCTTTGAATCAAAGGTTGTCAGACCACTACCCAATTGTTTCCAATTGGGATTTTGAAAGTGATTTATTTTATTACCTCACAAGGATGTTACGTTAAATACAAACACCTTCCACTCGAAGTAGCCTTCACCTTGAAGTAGCTTCAACCTCCTTGAAGCATCCATCTTGAAGTAACCACAAGCAATCCTTGGAGCTTCCTTCACCACCTTGAAGTAGCTCCACCACCTTGAGATAGCCTTCACCTAGAAGTAGCTTCAGCCTCCTTTGAAGTAGCCTTCTTCAAGTAATCTCAATCACACCTTGGATCAGCCTTCACTTTGTTGATGTAGTACCAAGCAACCTCCTTTCAACAACCTCCAACCCTAGGAGTAGTCAAGGAGAACAAAGTACAATATAGAATAAATAGATTGGAAGAAAGAAAATACTTATCCAATGAAGTATAGTGTTTTGATCCTATATCAAGCATTTATATCTCCTATCCTCTTAGTATGGATGTGGGTATATGTGGTGAGTAAGAGATTGTAGCTATAGGACAACTCTAGAGCACAAGGAAGAATAGGCAAGTGAATTCTAGCTTTGTTGCTCTCAATAGTGAATACTCAAGTGTAGCTTAGGTGCTTTAGGTGTCCTAAGGCCTCTCCTATTTATAGGAATGGTTTGCAAGTGTCTAGGGACATTCTAGGGAGTGTTTAGAGTGTTCTTAGTGCTTGACTAATCGTTAGGTGTACATTAGTTTCTAGCAACTACTAATTTGGTCGTGCTTGAAAAGAACAATCCAGAACCCTACTCGGTCGACAATTTGGTCGGCCGAACTGTGTCTCTATTGAGATTTTCTTTGACCGATCCTGGGTTTAAAGAAAAAGTATTGCAACGTCTATTTCCAGCTCCTAACTACCAACCACTCAGTCTAACGGTCACAAGCTTTAAACTAAAGCTTACTCGGTCGAGATTATTTTCTACCAAAGACTGTTTTAGAGCACAATTGTGTAAGTTGTTGAACAATGCTCACAAGTTTGACCAAGGTGATTCTTGGTCAACAAGAACTTCGACCGAGTGTGTCACATTTGACAAATTCTTCGACTGAGGGTGTCCCTATTTTAGACTTTTGAATTACCTATTAAGTATGTGTTTCAATGTGTGTTGGTAACTCGAACTTTGGGGGGAAATCTATCTAAGGGTTATAAGTAGGTAGAGAAGATATAATGCTTGATTTACATGATTTCTGAGTACTTGTACATTATAATTTTTGTACAACTATTTACATTTGAGTATAATCATGAACATTTATACAATTAAGCACATTTGATCTTCAATTTGCATTGATCTTCATCTTCCCACTTAGTAGGATTTCCTTATTCCTTTGAATCCTGAAATACTCAAATAACATGTTAGATCCGCAAGTGTGAAATGTTTGTCATCATCAAAACAAAGGGTATGCTAATGTCCAATTTAGCCAACAAATCAAACATCATATTCACATAGTCACATCGTAGTAGGCAAATCTTCTAGATTTACCTTCCATTACAATCCCATATTGTATATTCTCCACAATAGGATTAATCAAATGAGGAGTGTTAACCATCACCCAAACGCATCACAAATTTTTTTTATTCAACTTTCGTTATTGTTGAGAAGGCATTGAGAGAAGAGGAATTCATATCTTTTAACACTGACTACACATCTCTAATAGGAGCAAAATCTATCAAGGTCTCACTTGCATCAATCTTGATTACAACATCATCTATTTCATTAGAGATAGTTAAAAGTGAAAGAAATAAAATTGTTCTTTCTTTTTTCTATAGTTGGTCACATGTCAGATGCATCTTCACCCACAAATAATGTATTTACAAATCACACATTTGTGAAAAAAATGTGTTTGTTAAAAAGATATAGTAAGACACTAACATTTTGTTTCACTTTTCTTGGAAAACCCAACCAATAAGGTTTTAGGATTTTCTAAAGATATGTCATCCTTGGGTATGTCTCTTGTCTCATTTTTTCACTCATTGTTTTACTCATTTTCACCCACCTTATTGATTTTCTCACACCAATCACCACTCTTACTTTCAAAGTACACATTGTTTCCCACTCAAAATTAAAATAATGTCCTCTTCTAAAATGAATCACTAATTCTCTCTCCCACAACTATACATTCTTTCATTTTCAATTAACATTATCCTATCTAAACTAGTTCTCTCTATTCCCTACTAAGCCATCATCCTTAAATTTTTGAATTTTATTTCTCTCTTTCTCCCCATTAGCATGTCAACTCATTTTCAAACATGTAGGTTATGTTTATTTCTTCTCTACATTATTTTTTTTTGTTTGGTAAAATCTCTTTCTCTTTTTTTTGTATTTTTAGAGTATAAGTATTACAATCTATCTGGATGAGAAAACAAAAGAAATAAGACTATAAGCTATACAACATATCTATTATATACAACCTATACACAAAGCTACTTAAAGAAGGCAACACTGGGTAACCAAAAGCTCCCCAAAGCAAGCTTCAAATCTTTCCTTTTAAGTTATCAAAGAAGAACCTTCTACCCCATACTTTTATAAAGGTCCGCCATTAAAAAGAGAAAGTCTTTGATAGAGCTTTAGATAATAACCCTGACAATACTGAACGATCGAAAAGAAATCACAAAGCTCATCTTCAGAATCTTTAAACAGTCACCAAGGAACTGCACATTATGCATAAACTACAATATAACTAGGAGCTCCTCAGAAACATAAATTGGCCTCAATCATCCAGGGATAGGAAAACAAAGCTTGGCATAAGTTTCAGAAGACCAAAACTAACAAGCCCTTTGGAACAACTTGATCACCAAAAAATACAAGAAGAACAGAGAAGATCCTACTTTATCCAAATAGAACATGAACAACACCCCAACATAGAAGAAACAAAACCATAGAAGACTGCTAATATTCCAAAGAATGAAATTCAAGCAAGATAAGTTTCCAAATGGCTATCTCATCTTTGTAGATGTTATGGTGAACTATGATGTTCCCATCCAAGAATGGTACATGATTAAAGGGATGACAATTTTAGCTCTCTTATCCTTCAGACAAGTAATCTCGCTCCAAAAACTTGGAATAGAACTAATCAAACCCCTCCAAAAGTCCATGCTTCATAAATTCATAACAAAGTACACTTGAAACATAAATGTGTAGAGTCTTCATACCCATTTCTACATAAAAACATATAGATGCAACTACAATCCCCTTCTCCTTGTATAATCATACGTAGGTAATTTATTCAATTTGGCCTTCCCTAGATGAACTAGAGCATTCATTTGGCACTTGCAATCCCAGATCCAATAAAAAAATTCATCACAAACTCCTTTAGATCTGGCATTATCCCAAATCATCTTGATATTAACCGTCTTTTGACCTCTAAACAAAAGATGATCTGTATATTTCAACACAGGATATAACCTCTTCAGAGATTCTAGAAGAATACGAGATTTTCTACTAACCTAGACATTCCATCTCAATTAGAAGTAATGGAATTCATATTCAAAAGGGATACCCGACTTCATAATCATCTCTCTACCAACAAGATCACTTAGAAATTCAGAATCACACCAAGGATCCTGCCATAACTTGAAAAGGTCACTCATACCAATCTTAAATTCAATAGAAGGGAGAAGAATATACTTGAATCTAATGAGATTATTAAATAACCATGAAAATTTTGAAGACTCTTTGATCATCTAGAAATAAATTTTTTTCAAATACTTCTCACTTACCCATTTAATCCATAAAGAGT
The DNA here is from genome assembly GCA_963693085.1 of Alisma plantago-aquatica. Taxonomy (NCBI): domain Eukaryota; kingdom Viridiplantae; phylum Streptophyta; class Magnoliopsida; order Alismatales; family Alismataceae; genus Alisma; species Alisma plantago-aquatica. The sequence goes on from OY856411.1 coordinate 889,576,960, forward strand.
CCTTCTTACTAGAAATATCCCACACATTAAGGGTTAAGATAGACTTTACAATCTCCTTGCTCTTTCTAATCCCTAGACCTCCTTGCTTATTAGGGAGGGTAACATTATCCCATTTAATAAGATGGAGATTTCTTTTCTCTTTAGTTTGTCACCACAAGAAGTCTCTACAGATTTTGTCGATGTCCTCCAGGGTAGAGCTAGGAATAGGAAAGGAAAAATCCAGTAAAGATTCATAGAAGACAACGTAGATTTTATAAGTTCCAATCTATCTACAAATGAAAGAAACTTGGCCTTCCAACTTTCCATTCTTCTTTTTATTATTTCCACCAAAACAAAACAATGTTTCTTATATAGCTTCCAATAAACAGGAACAATTCAAATATTTGTAGTTCTCAAAACTTCCTTCTTTAAAACCCAGAATACCATCCAGAGCCTCAACATCAATATTTTTACTAATAGAGAGTCCAGACACTTTGCCAAACCCTTCAAACAGCTTTCACAAATTACTTGATTAGTTGCATCATCTTTAGAAAATATCATCAAATCGTCAACAAAAATAAGTGTGAGAAATAGGTATTCTTTGAAGGATGAATAGGAATTAAATACCTCTCCCTAATATTCTCTTCATTAACTCATAAAACCCTTGCATAACAATAACAGATAAGTAAGGGGCGATGGGATCCTCTTGTCTCACACCATTAAAAGGAAAGACTGGGTATGTAGGTTCCCCATTCACAAGAACTTGATAACAGGTGGAATAGAAGATATATTCAATCCATTTTATCCACATGGAAGGAAAACCCATCTTGAACATGATATCAAATTAGTATTTTGAGCACACAGAATCATATGCTTTAGAGATGTTAGCTTGAATATAAAGATCTGGACCTGTCCCCTTCTTGAAGTCACTTAAAATCTCATTTGTAGCTAAGATGGCATCTTTAATACTCCTCCCTTTAACAAAGGCACATTGGTCTCATCAATGATCAAAGGCAAAACAACTTGAAGTCTATTTGTTAAAACTTTCAAAATTATCTTGTAAAAAATGTTAAGTAGAAAAATGGGCCTCCAATTAATTTTAGAGTTATATGTACCCTTAAAAATGAAGGTAATGAAGGTTCTATTGGCTTCTTTAAGCATGCACCCATTAGATAAAAACTCTTTAACAACTTCATAGACATCATCCCCAATAGTTTTCCAACCAATCCTATAGAAATGTCCATTGAACTCATCGGTCTAAGGGCTTTATCATCCTTCAAAGCTTCAACAACTTGATCAACTTCCTTTATAGATAAAGACTCAATAAGAAAAATCCTATGATATTTAGATAGAGTAGGACCTTCCCAAGCATCCTCCCAGACTTCACCCTTATCATCCTTCTTGCTGAATAAGTTTGAATAGAACATCCCAATCTCCTTTTGAAATATCATCAATATCATGATTCACAACCCCCTCAATCTTCAAACACTTAGTAAAATTTCTAACTCGACGAGTTTTCAACAAGGAATAGAAAAAAATGGTATTAGAATTACCTTCCCTCAAGCATTTTACTCTTGATTTATGTCTTATAAAAGATTATTCCATATCATCTGCTACTTTCACCCCATGCCTTAACTTGTTTGCCTATAGTCTAGCTTCCTCATCTAAAGGATCAAGATCAGCAATATTTTTAGCAGAGAGAGCAATGTATTTATCCACCATAGCATTTTTAGAAAAATTTATCCACAACTTTCTTATTCCAATCCTTGAGATTTCTTCAAAGATTTGATAACTTCCTATATAGTTTCAACATATGAAAACCATCCACTTGAAAATTCCAAGAATCTTCAAGCATAGGAAGAAAGTCCTCTCTTAGTCCAAGTGTTAACAAATCTGAGAATGCGTGAAGTGAGAGGGAGAGACCAAGGCCTGGTCTAGTTCCCAGAACCGGCCGGATCAAGCTTTTGAGTTGTGCCCTTATAAGCCAACGTGGCTACGGCCTGTTGGCCTGCAAAGGTAAATCGCCAATTAATTCCAGTAAATGCTCTGATACCACCTGTGACGTCCCCGGATTTTCTAAAACTTAATCTGATGTGTGACGTCCAAATTGAAACCTCACCTCAGCGAGAATCTCAATTTGGACGTCGCACATCAGATTAAGTTTTAGAAAATCCGGGGACGTCACAGGTGGTATCAGAGACGTTATGTTGTGCTAACTATCAAACTATATTTTTCATCTTTATTAAGCACTAAGATTAACATCTCACGTAACATGTTTTATTCATATGATCTTATCTCATCGTTCATAATAAATTGCAACATTTACTAGTGATTTTTCATCACACTTTACATGATATCATTGATATTAAAGCATTAGGAGGATGATATTATACTTCTATATTGTTCTATGCATTTTTCTAAAAATTTCAGTATATTATTTGTATTTTTCTTATCATCGAGCTAATTTCTATGATTTATATACAAATTGAGTGTTTTTGGGATTTTCTGAGATAATTACCTTCTACGGCCAATCGGCAGGCGACACGTGGCCACAAGGGTGTTTCTCTTCTTTGGCCAGTGTGACTTGGTGGTTCAGGCAAGGGATTCACAGTTCAATGGTAAGGTTGATTCTCTTGTGATCACTAATTGTATTTGAAATACATTCACCATGAAAACCATCATATTGATTCATAGAAGAAGAATTATATGACAATTTATCAATCTTAGATGTAACAAAGTCACCCCCTTCTTGATGGTTATACCAAGTGAAGAGAGGATCACTCAAGTCCAGTTCAAAAATACCACAGTTAAGCATACAACCATTAAAGTTGTCCATGGAAATTTTGGTAGGCAGTTGCTTTCCAATCTTCTCACAATATTTCTTCATAGCGTTGAAATTTTCCATGATCACCCAGGGACCATCATTTTTTTCATAAACATGCTCCAATCTCTCCACAGGTTCACCCTTTCATAATCCCCATTATGACCATACACAATAGAAATAAAGAAACAATCTTTGTCACACTAAACTTTAACATGAATAGTTGGATCATACTCAAAAGTCAAAACACTTAGTAAGATCACATTCATCACTCTTACAAAGGATAAGGACCCTACCAAGCACATGTAATAAAGATCATAAGTCCAAAGATAATCAAAGTTAAAAGATAATCATGAATAAACTTGCTCATAATTTTGTGAACTTTACTTACTCTAAGCTTGGATTCATTGATAATAATGATATTGTGGCAACACATCCCATTATCACACAGATAACGAGGTGTTACGCGAAAATGTGCGGAAATCACCATAACCACAGTTAATAAAAAACACGGGTTAATTAAAACCGATTGCGGAAAACTGATAAACTGAGAAACATATTACATTCTAGTCCATATCCTGCAAGAAAACATGTTATATACATATCCATACAAGCTTGGATACATGTCCACAGCTTAGAGCAACAGCTGTCCTGTCATAATAATGAGTTCACCACCTGTTATATACATATAAAGGCCCACATCCGGCCATCAACAGGATATACAAACGATATCGACCGTTAATCGTAAAACACCGTCAAAACATCACCAAGGACCTGAGAGTACAGGGATGACTCTAGACTCTACACCAAAACATCAAAACAGCAACATCTCCATAGCTTGCCTTCTACTGATCTTCTTGTTGCTCGACCGCCACTCCGCGACCACCACCACGACAAGCTCGACCACCTAAAAAGGGTGAAAACCAGCGGAGTGAGACAATTGAACATTGTCCCAGCGGGAGGCATAACTCCACGCCAAAACTACAAAACCTCAGATAAGCATTTATATGAGCAGATTATGGATAAAGAATATAATAGAAACAGATAAGAACATCAAGCCATCCTCATTATCTGACTTACCAGTTGTAACCACATATTTCCCAATGGAACATGATTGACAAGATAAACTATATATGAAACTCACCTCATAGGAGTAATGTGCAGTAACTGCAAGATATATAAAGTTATCTACACAAACAAGGCCTCAACCAATGTTGCGTGTTTGTCTTATCAATACATACTAAACGGTTGTATTACGTTTTATTATGCCCTGAGGAAATGAACTGTACCGTTCAAATCCAACCTTCGGCTGCGAAGCCCATAGCCGGTGCCATACAAGGTCAATGGAAGAGCTGGAATCCAAGACCTTCTCCGCCTCATGGTCAGTACATGAGAACACAAAGCAGTACCACAGTCTCGTGCTTGAAGTGGTCATAAGCCACAGGGTTAGCTCCACAGGCTACCCTCTGCCTAGCCCGCCTTGGTACAAGTCACGGCGCTAGAAAACTGAGCCACGTGTCTAAAACACTGTGCTCGGAGCCATGAATGCATTCATGCTCAACATATCACACATCTAGAGCCATGGGCCATGTTCACCATGCTCATCACACATCCGAGTCTGCAACCGTAGTTGCACTTGTTTCACCTCTCTATTTTAGGCTAGGAGAAACCTCGCATATTCAAAAATATGCGCTCCGGGTTAACCCGCAGGAGAACCCATTTCATCATCGCCCTATCCTGACTGGTGATGAATCTATGGCCAGGGAAAGCTACATTATAGATTACACTGTGATTACTTAGTATCTTTTAGATGGATTGCAAGATTCAACCAAGTTGTATAACATGCAAAATATGACAGAAAGTAAATAGCATAAACTCAACATTATGTATTTTCTACAATTTACATCACACTGATCCATCACAAGGATCTCACATCACATGTTATCACTTGGCCTCTTGCCAACCATCTAGATCCATCTCAAGGACCATCACATATCTTGGGATCTCAATCCCTCATCACATAGTGCCATAGCCTCTCAAGGCTTTCCACATCAATAAGGGGCATCAATCATAATACACCTGTCATCACAATGTTTATTTACCCAATTCTCATAGCCTTTCATTGGGCTAAACATTACATGCATGGTTAGCATCATTCAACAACCAAATGAGTAATCAAGAGATTACAATTATTACCATAGTGTGACAATTAGGGTTAAGCACATTGTCAGTACAATCATGATGATAATAATTTCATCCATGCCTCATATTTGAGTATATAAGTAAGCACATTATCAAGCAATCCTAATGCATGCTTCAAGATTATCTTCGGCATTTAAAGGACACATAAATATCATTCATAAGCAACAAGCCATCATAAGAGCATAGTCGACATGTCATCTTGTCATGATAGGCCGTTCCCTCACAAGAGAAACCAACATCCCTCACTAAAAGCCATCCCGGGCAGACCCACTTATATCCAGCCCCTATCGGGCGTGCAGCCTTAGCAGGCATGCAAGGTGTCCGGGTGAGCAGGGTATAGCAAGGGCGAACAGGTGAGTGTGTGTCGGGCAAGCAAGCACACTGAGCGAGCAGGATGATCTCGGGTGACACAGGTGCTATCGAGTGAGCCAAAACTGCTGGGTGAGCAGAGGGGTATCGAGCGAGCCAAAAAGAACCGAGTGAGAAAGCTATCAGGCAATTCAAGCCGGGCGAGCAGGCTAAAGCCGCGTGAGCAAAGAGCCTATCGGGTGAGCCAAAGTATTGGGTGACAGGCCCATCGGGCGAGCAGGGCTACTGGGCGACACGCGTGCAGGGCACGTCAGGGGGAAACCGAGTGAGCAACAACACTGGGCGACACAGCTAGCGTGCAGGGTATATAGTTGGGCAACAAAAGCAGGGTGAGTAGGGTTACTGAGCGAGCAAAACAGAGCTAAATCGGGCGAGACAGCACTGAGCTCACTGAGCGTGCAGCCCATCGGGCGAGCAGAGCTAGAGTGCTCACCCGCTCAAGGCACAAAAGAGAAACTTACTCATTCAAACCGTGCAAAGCCAAACTAGGGCAAGGGTTGTCGGGCAGCACCTTCCCAAACACAACTCAACTAAGGTGTATCTCATCAAAACCACCTAATGAGCTCACCATCTTGCCCAAGGTGAGATGAGGGTATTACTCAAGCCACTAAGTCATGTGCTCACCTCAATCGGGTAGGAAAGAGGGGTGTTGCTCATGGCATTAGAGCTCAAGCTCACTCATCTAGACCAAGGGGAGAAAGGACTGTTGCTCTCCTCTACCCTAGAAGACAAGGATCGGCCAACATGCAAAATAGCTAAAGAACAACTCCAAACGTGCAAGGGAAATATTAAAGCAACAAGTATGAAAAGAGAGTAAGGTAGTTAGGGTTTAGAGTCATGCAACCCGCCTTAAGCTCCAAGGAAGAAGATGCTCTTCAAGCTCCAAGGGTATCTCGACCACCAAGGCTCCTCCAAGGGTGTGTATCGACCACCACCTTCTCCTTCCAAGGGTGTGTCGACCTCCAAGCTGCTCACACAAGGGTGTGTCGGCCACCTTAGCTCCTTCTTCAAGGGTGTGTCGGCCACCAAGCAAGGGGAAGAGAGGGTGTGTCGTGCACAAGAAGGAGAGGAACTAAAGGGACCTCAAGCTAAGGAAGGGACCACCTATATAGATGAGAAAGGAGGAGAAACCAAGGTAAACACTTGCTATGTGTCGTCCACCCAAGGGACACATGTCCACCACCTCAAGCCACCACTCATGCAAGCCATAAGACACTTGTCCAAGATGTGCACCATGTGTTCTCCAAACATGACCAAGGTTGGACCAAGCTTCCTGGGCGACACACCAAGCTGCCCTAGGCTGACACAAGCTATACTTGGCCGACACAAGGCCCAAGCAAGACCAAAAAAGGAACTCCAAGGCCCAAACAAGCTCAACAAAGGCCCAAAGAACTCAAACAACAAGCCCAAGCCTTCCTCTCAACCCTAGAGGAAGCAAAGAGGGGAAAACATCTCCCAAGATGGCAAACTTGCACACAAAACCCTAAACTTGGGTCAATTGCAAGTAGCACCTCCAACTCTCAACAAAGCACAACCAAACCCTAATCACCACTCAAAGGTGATTAGTAAGCATCAAACCACCAAGATTAAGCAAAACAAACAGGGTAAACCCTAAACGCAGGTCAGGGTCCTTACAATCTAACCCCCTTTAAGGGATTTCATCCTCGAAATACGAAGAGAAAAATGAGGGATACTTCCTCCTCATCTCTTCCTCAAGCTCCCACGTGGCTTCCTCGACGCCACGACACTGCCAAAGAACTTTTACAAGAACCAGGTCCTTCCTCTTCAGCTTCTTGATCCTTCTGTCAAGAATTGCCACGGGACCTTCTTCGTAAGTCACATCTGCATCAAGCTCAACCTCAACTGGCTGTATCACTATACCTGAATCTGGATGACTTTTCTTTTGCATACTGACATGGAACACTGGATGCAACCTGTGCAATTCTGGAGGCAACTCTATCTCGTAAGCTACCTTTCCGACACGTGCTAAGACTGGGTAAGGCCCCATATACCTGGGTGCCAACTTACCTTTCCGACCAAACCTTAGCACACCTTTCCACGGCGAGACCTTAAGATACACTTTGTCTCCTACCTGGAACTCCAACGGTCATCGTCGATTGTCTGCATAAGACTTCTGTCTGTCCTGTGCCACTTTCAACTGTTGCTGTATCACCTTGATCTTTTCCGTCATTTGCTGAACTAACTCAGGACCCAAAAGCTGATACTCACCAGACTCATACCAGCACAACGGAGATCTGCACTTCCTCCCATACAGAGCTTCATAAGGAGCCATGTTGATGCTTCGCTGATAGATGTTGTTATAAGCAAACTCTATCAAACTCAGATGCACATCCCAACTGCCTAGAAACTGCAAGACACAAGCTCGAAGGAGATCCTCCACAATCTGAATAGTCCTTTCAGATTGTCCATCTGTCTGCGGATGAAAGGCCGTACTGAACCTCAACTGCATTCCTAATGCTCTGTGCAATTGTTCCCAAAAACGACTAGTAAACTGAGGACCTCTATCAGAAACTATCGTCGCTGGCACACCATGCAAACGAACTATCTCATCAACATACACTCGAGCAAGCTTCTCCGTTGTATACGTCGTCTTCATAGGTAGGAAATGGGCAGACTTCGTCAATCTGTCCACTATCACCCAAATGGAATCATGATTCCTAGTCGTCTTGAACAGACCAACTACAAAATCCATGGTTATATGATCCCATTTCCACTGCGGTATCGGCAAAGGTTGTAACGTCCCTGCCGGCTTCTGATGCTCAGCCTTCACTTGCTGACAAACCGCACATCTTGCCACGAACTCAGCCACATCTTTCTTCAAACCGGGCCACCAATACAAGTCCTTCAGACTATGATACATCTTGGTGACACCTGGATGCATCACATACATCGACGTGTGTGCTTCCTCAAGCACCAACTTCCTCAGATCATCAACATCTAGAACCACCATCCTGTCATGATAGCATACTAGCCCATCCTCAGACTCATGAAACCCATCACGCTTGTTGCTGCCGAACTCTGATCTGATCAACTGTACCGCCTCATCCGTCTGCTGTGCATCCTTGATCTGCTGCCTCAACGTAGGCTTGACTTTCATCTATGCGAAAAGACCAGACAACAAGGAGACTTCCATCTACACGTTCATCTGCCGCAGAGAAACAAACATATCTCGTCTATGGCAAACCAGGGAACTCAACTGTGCCTTCTTAGTCGAAAGATATCATTCATAAGCAACAAGCCATCATAAGAGCATAGTCGACATGTCATCTTGTCATGATAGGTTGTGCCCTCACAAGAGAAACCAACATCCCTCACTAAAAGCCATCCTGGGCAGACCCACTTATATCCAGCCCCTATCGGGCGTGCAGCCTTAGCAGGCATGCAAGGTGTCCGGGTGAGAAGGGTATAGCAAGGGCGAACAAGTGAGTGTGTGTCGGGTGAGCAAGCACACTGAGCGAGCAGGATGATCTCGGGCGACACAGGTGCTATCAGGCGAGCCAAAACTACTGGGTGAGCATAGGGGTATCGAGCGAGACAAAAAGAACCGGGTGAGAAAGCTATCAGGCAATTCAAGCCGGGCGAGAAGGCTAAAGCCGCGTGAGCAAAGAGCCTATCGGGCGAGCGAAAGTATTGGGCGACAGGCCCATCGGGCGAGCAGGGCTACTGGGCGACACGCGTGCAGGGCACGTCAGGGGGAAACCGAGCGAGCAACAATACTGGGCGACACAGCTAGCGTATAGGGTATATAGTTGGGCAACAAAAGCAGGGCGAGTAGGGTTACTGAGCGAGCAAAACATAGCTAAATCGGGCGAGACATCACTGAGCTCACTAAGCGTGCAGCCCATCGGGCGAGCAGAGCTAGAGTGCTCACCCGCTCAAGGCACAAAAGAGAAACTTACTCATTCAAATCGTGCAAAGCCAAACTAGGGCAAGGGCTGTCGGGCAGCACCTTCCCAAACACAACTCAACTAAGGTGTATCTCATCAAAACCACCTAATGAGCTCACCATCTTTCCCAAGGTGAGATGAGGGTATTACTCAAGCCACTAAGTCATGTGCTCACCTCAATCGGGTAGGAAAGAGGGGTGTTGCTCATGGCATTAGAGCTCAAGCTCACTCATCTAGACCAAGGGGAGAAAGGACTGTTGCTCTCCTCAACCCTAGAACACAAGTATCGGCCAACATGCAAAATAGCTAAAGAACAACTCCAAACGTGCAAGGGCAATATTAAAGCAACAAGTATGAAAAGAGAGTAAGGTAGTTAGGGTTTAGAGTCATGCAACCCGCCTTAAGCTCCAAGGAAGAAGATGCTCTTCAAGCTCCAAGGGTATCTCGACCACCAAGGCTCCTCCAAGGGTGTGTATCGGCCACCACCTTTTCCTTCCAAGGGTGTGTCGACCTCCAAGATGCTCACACAAGGGTGTGTCGGCCACCTTAGCTCCTTCTTCAAGGGTGTGTCGGCCACCAAGCAAGGGGAAGAGAGGGTGTGTCGTGCACAAGAAGGAGAGGAACTAAAGGGACCTCAAGCTAAGGAAGGGACCACCTATATAGATGAGAAAGGAGGAGAAACCAAGGTAAACACTTGCTATGTATCTTCCACCCAAGGGACACATGTCCACCACCCCAAGCCACCACTCATGCAAGCCATAAGACACTTGTCCAAGATGTGCACCATGTGTTCTCCAAACATGACCAAGGTTGGACCAAGCTTCCTAGGCGACACACCAAGCTGCCCTAGGCCGACACAAGCTATACTTGGCCGACACAAGGCCCAAGCAAGCCCAAAAAAGGAACTCCAAGGCCCAAACAAGATCAACAAAGGCCCAAAAAACTCAAACAACAAGCCCAAGCCTTCCTCTCAACCCTAGAGGAAGCAAAGAGGGGAAAACATCTCCCAAGATGGCAAACTTGCACACAAAACCCTAAACTTGGGTCAATTGCAAGTAGCACATCCAACTCTCAACAAAGCACAACCAAACCCTAATCACCACTCAAAGGTGATTAGCAAGCATCAAACCACCAAGATTAAGAAAAACAAATAGGGTAAACCCTAAACACAGGTCAGGGTCCTTACAGATATCGCTCGTGATCTCCTTATTTCCTATTAAACGTTTAGGATCTTATTAGTTATCACCGTGATGTTCTAAAATGTAATATGTAGAGAAGGACTCATTTGATAACTTGGGCTATTGTACTAACAACCTTAGTATCTTCATTTATGATTTCCAAATCTTAAAACTTGTTCTGTATAGGAGAAAAGATCGAGTTGGTAACTCGATGGAAGATACCAACACTCGACTTTGTTAGACATTTAGGAGGATATTTGTTTCTTCTTATTTGGACCTCCTTGAACCCTTCATTATATGATACTAGGATATGTGTACTACTACTTGATGCATCATTTGAAGAAGCTTTAAGTAAATCAGAAGCACTACTTTTTGGAGACTCTTGAGTAAACACAGGATCAAGAGTTGTAGGGACTGACCTTCTCCCTTCAGTAGTTAGAACAAGAGACTTTTCAACTAGATTAGCATTACAAGATTGTTCAAATTCACTAGCAATTCCCGAGAAAGTCTCGTAAGTGACTTTTTCTTTAGAATTATTTACCTCCCCTTCTTTCTTCCTCCATTCTCTCTTATAAAGAATATCAACCGGATTGAAACATTCATCATTCCCAAACAAACCGCATTGGCTACACTTGTAAGGAAACCATTCAAAATGAAAGAAGTCTTAGTGCTCATCACCTTTACTGCTCGACAGTGTTAAAGAATCAAGAAATGTAGACTCCAGAGACATGAGAACCTAAATTCTAGCATATTCTATCCTCAAACATTGCTTGGTAGGTTCATTCATCCTAATAGGTTTTCCCATAAGAGAACCAATCCTTTCAAACATCTTATACTCCCAAAGCTCAAGAGGTAGGTTGTAAAGTCACACACAAACCTGAGCCTCAGACAATCTAGCTTTGGAAAACCTTCCACCTTGCCTCCATCTAGTGAGTAGCATTGGTTTGTTCTTGACCCACCAGTTGCCCTATATAGCATACTTTAGATCATCCATTTCAAAAAATCAGATCAGAAATACAACCTCCTCTATTGAAGACTTCAAGTGACACCCAAGGACTCTATAGACAAGATAGGTAACTTTGCACTATTGGTAGATGCGGCCAGAAGTCAACAATGTATCCAATAAGGCATTTACCCCATCTACCTGCATTTTCCACATCTTCCTCCTTTGGGTAAACCAACTTTCCATCAACCATTGTAATATCATTTGATGTAGAGATGAAACATTTTCATCCTATTTCTGGAAGTCTGTCCAACACCTTATATCTAGTGATTGGAAATAAATTGAGGACAAATTTTCATTCACAGTTGCTTCTTCTCCCTTCTTCCTCCATATCACGCCAGATTCTCTGGGAAATAGTCGGTGGCGTTGGTTCATCCTCCTCGTTGCCCGCTCAGTCGCCCTATCGCACATCGCGATTCTGTGTTTCATAAGCTTATATCTCCTCTCTACATTATTTGTAATGTGAAAGAAATAAGATCATATTAAAAATTTTAAAAATAGTGATTTCTCATCCAAGTGATAGATGGGAGAAGTCAAAATGATACATGTATGAAACTGGTAGAATGTTTATGTTTATTATGGGTATAGAGTGATTCATAATAATGGTTGTAATTCTCTCTTATTGACTCTCTCCCACTCTCACCTATTTGTCCCTTCAATTTTTCACCCTTATTTATTATTTATTATTAACTTGATTTGATATCCACTCGTAATGACACCACTCAGTCAACAATTACTAGATCATTTATAGTAAAAGAATCCAGTTCCCATCTTAATTATATGTCTCTCCTTATCTTAACAAAACAAATGCAAATTTTACAAAATTTCCTTAATAAAAGTGTGTGTGAAAAAATTGATTGCCAATTCTTTTTTAAAGGTGAAGTCTATAAATTTATCTCCTTATTTAATTATTCCACATTTCTAATCGATATATACATTATATACAAAAATAAAAAAAATAAAAATAAACATTATATGATTTTTCTAGTAACCCCAATTCTCTAATTCCATCATACAAATGACCACACAAATTTTACAAAAATCCAAATAAACATCATGCACAAACTAAAATTAAAGTAAAATATATTTGGTTATATTTTTACTTATAGGGGAACATGTATGTTTACAACTTATACAAAATGAGCAAGCACATGTGCACTAACTGTACAAAATTTACTTTTCTATTTATGTGTTTGGTATGATTTAAATATCATTTAAAATTATATATCTAGTCATTTATGCAAGACAATATTAAATGATATCATTATTATACACACACACATATACATATATATATATATATCTGTGTGTGTGTGTTTTTTTTGATGTGGTTTTTAGCCATAAATTTTACTCTATAACCATAACTACACCACATCATGATAGTTCTATAATTTTAAAACCATATTGCATCATAACCATTTGGTGTGGTTATGAGGTATCAAATGTGTTGTTGTTATTGGTGGAAGCATAACATGAGTGTAGATGAGTTGTCTGAAGAGTTTTGGGTTTTAGTATATTTGAGGACATCTTCTCTAACATTCTAACTCTTTATATGTTTGATTCTCTCACCAGTTCATGTCCGAATTGGGGAAAGGTGGAAGCATAAGTGATTTCAGTATGAATGAGGTTTATCAAAAGATATTTTGTTAAATCATGAGTTTAAATTTGTTGGTATGTATGCCCATAGATTCAATCGTATGATGATTGTAATGGCATATTTTGTAAATGATTTGATTAATATTAAAAGCAATCTTCAAATTTATTCTATTTTATTCAGTTATGAGATAATGATATAACATATTGAACATATAAATAATGATATTACTCAATGATGTATTTCTTTAGGTTGAGGACCTGAATAATGAGATCATATAGATGTTAAGAGTATATGCATTCATTTTATGTCCATAGTTGGATGTTATTGTGGAAGGCTGATAGACAACACTAACACATAAGACTAGAGTGTGTGTTTGTTGATGGCAAAATCTTATTAAGTCATGATACATGATATCAAACCAAACACACAGATGATCATCAGAGAATAGTGTATCTGACAGACCCACCTTAGGACTGATACATTGAAACCATGATTGGTAGTCAAAATCATCTCTTATAATGTTGGTGGTGATTGTGGTTCTTAGACATAAAATCACTACACTCATCGCATGTCATTCAGTGTACTTTGGCATCATACATTGTGACCTTGAATAAGGGTTTCCATAAAGGTGGTTCTCGAGTGCATTGTGACACATGGGGATGACTATGAGTGATGTAGATGGGATTTGTCCCTCGTATAGGAGTATTATATCATGGCTACTTGATAAGTAAGATTGAGAAATGCATGGCCTTTCTCATGTGAGTCAATATGTGATATTTAGCTTACATATATCATACACAATCTGCTCTAGTTCAAGGAACATGGATTGAATGTTAAAGAGGATGATGATTCCATGCCTTGAGTTCAATATGGATATCAGTGACAAAGGAACTATACAAACACTATAACGCCAATTACATATTGTAGGTTGAAGTTGTTCTCCAACTCTTCGATTAACTTGGGTAGGGATGATGTGTTTCTAGATACCTCTCATTGCTTGTGATGTCATAAATTAGTTATGGAAATTCACTGCCAACTTAATTTGGAAACTATAGGGTCACAAACATAGTAAGCACTTGGAATAGGAGTTTATTCATGAATGTAGTTCAAAGTTGATACTAAAGAGTTAGGTATTCAATTTAAACAACGATGGTTGAAATTTGACTGACTGGACTGTGAACTGACCGGTTCAAGTGTTGAATCGATCGATTCAAGTGTCAGGTCAGTTGAACCAAGATTAACAATTAGAACCATGAGACGACTGGTTCAACAAGTGAAGCGATCGGCTCAGGTCTATTATTAGACAAGTTCAGGTTGTGAATCCAACTAGTTGGTTGATCAATTTGATTGGATCAAGGATTAGAATTGGCGTCATGTTGTGCATCAATGGGATATTAATTGCCAATAAAATTGTGATTGAGAAACATGTTGAAACAAGTGGTAAAAGGGTTGAACTGATCGGGTCACATGCCAAGTGATCGGTTCACCTCTGAATTGACCATTTTGTCATTCGTAGGAAATTCCATGAAATTACATCCCCTTTGACTTCCACTCAGACTAGAAATCTTGATCCTAAACCTCCGATAAATAGAGGGATAGTCGAGACTTTCAAGACATACAACAATAAGCTCTGATAATTGTTGTCTTCTCTAGTTATTGAAACCGATTGAACCCGAGCAAGTCCTACCCATCGAAAGGTGGGATAGAAAGAGAGAGACAATTGGGAGAGAAAGTCGGTACTAGTACACTAACTAGAAGGGGCAACTCTTTCTTGTTTGCTCTTCTAGAACAACAATAATTTCTAGTGGTCCATGTGGACTACTATAAAGGTGAGGAGACTATTTCCTATCGCTCAGAGGACAGAGTCAATTGTTGTCTATGGTGATCAACCTGGAGGCCGTTGCTGACGTTGTCTACGTGTAACATGAAGAAAGGCACATACTACTATGAGGTAATAGTTAATGAACTTGATCCAGGACCAGGTATAACCTCACAACCATCATCATATTACATAGTTGTTCATGTGATCTACTGTTCAAAGGGGAATACGGTAGTTAAATTTTGTTTATGCCGCCATCTGAAATACTAAGATTGCATATTGATACAAGGACCAAATGGTCGTGTGGCTCTATTGTTGGAATTTCTTGGAGCTGAGTTGGCCGTCTGGTGCTGTGAGATGGTCATCTCATGAGCTCAGTAGGTCAGAATTTTCTTTTGAATGAAAAACCTACAAAAGTGATGGAAAAGATGAATATTTCAACAATAAATCAAAAAGTGGGTAAATTACAAATTTTCTTAGAAATGACTGAAAAATATATAATTTCTAATGATAAAGACTATGAAAATTAAGCAAAAAGATAGATGAATACGCATTCATCAAAATACCATGGACTTGAATCTTTTCTCGTCCTGAGCAAATAAAATTACAAATACATTAAATTTATATTCGCTACATGTCAATCCTCACCCTTGTAACATCACTTTATTCCTTACCTCTAATTTTTAGCCAAGCACCTTATCTCCTAAAATCACAAAACACAAAGTTCTAATATTCTCTATCAAAACAATTTTCATAGCTTGTTTCTAAATCAAGATTTTATAGAAAAATTGGTTTCATCTTGCTTTTGCTTTGACACTCTCATTTTTCTCTTTTTGTGAGTTGTTTCAAAAGAGCAGGACGAAGGGGGTGCAGAAAAATGGTGATCCCTTCTCTATTTGGGTTGGGATATAAATTTATGGATTTGTGGCTACATTGGCCACAATTTTTTTAATGTTCTCTTTTAGCATCTTTTGATGGTACGCCCCTTTTGTGGGGTATGGAATTTTTGATATGGGAAGCATGCCACCCCGGACTTGATTTTGGTCCGGTGGTGATTCTTTACTTCTATTTTCAGAAAGAAATTGGGGGGGGAAGGCATCCTTGTGCTTATAACTTCACTTCTTTTCAAAAGTGTTTACATCAGATAGAGTATTCATATCCATCACATTATATGAGATTTATATCAAGTTAATCCATAGTTTAAAATAGAGAAAGATTGTGCTTGGTTTTGATTGATTCCATACAACTTGCCAAATTTTCCTAAGGAGTGGTTCTATTTTGGGTCCTAGGTGACATGGTGGTTTTAGACATGGCAATTTGTAAAAAAAATTTGTAGAAAGATTTACTCAACTCAATTGGGGTAAAATAAAAAACATCTATTCAAATTGTTTGATTAGATAAGGGCCATTTTGCAACTAAGGAAAATAAAAGCATGGACAACTAGATAAAGGCCATGAACAAAGCAATTATATGCAAAACAAAAAAAGGCAAAAAATAATGCAAGAAAGGAGAAGATAAGGGGTGGAATAGAAGCATACCACCCACCTCCACATCGGACTTAGATTTTTGCTCGTCCTAAGAAAAACCTAAATCAAAGATGGAGGGAAGAAGATCACTCTAGCGGTGGGAATTGAGAGGAAGATGGAGGATTGTAGTAGTAGTTCCTCCAATATGGGGAGTTGGGTCAGGGTAGGCCTGATGGGCGCATACTCCTAGTACTAGGGATGAATGGTGGCATAGTGGCCTATATCTACATGCCAAGACTCTTGTGAGATTTGCATCAAATACATATGGTTCAACTGATGACCTTGGCACTGTTTTTATCGTTGGATCTCATCCAACTGATCCTGCATCTTGTAAAACCCATAGGGTTCCTCGGGTCCTTCCTCATTGTCTATGAATCTCCTTGTGTAGCATTGTGATGGTGGAGGGGGTGGTCCAGTCACATCATCATGTGTCTCCAAGGAGACACTCCTCCTGTGGGTCGTAGGCTCAGGGACGTCGACTGGATCGGGATGCTCCTATAGAAAATGTGAATGTGCTCTGGTAAGTCAGTCAGGCCGAACACCATATTTGCAGTTGCAAATGTGGCATGTTGTGGAAGCTCAAGGCCAAGGGTGATGCCTTTAAATGTCAAGTAATAGACATACCTAGCTGCTCCATAGGGGATGAACCTACAATCATTAAAATGTGCAAGATGATAAGGTGTTGCACATGCTCTAGTGGAGGAAAAGGGATGTGAGTGAAGCCTAAGAATGTGGCCATAGAAGTAACAACATGGCCAATGTAGAGTGAGGAAGAGGTGTTTTGGGTGGCTTAGAAATTGAGATGTGATATCATAGCATTGCCCCAGTTGAAGGGTTCATCATTTAGCAGACACCATAGGGTGTAGAGATCGAGGTGGGTAACTACTTGTTTTTGTTCATGACTGAAGATAGTGTAGGATAAGATACAGTGAAGATAGTGCATTATAGGATTGTTGATGTTGGAAGATATGGCACCGCTAGGTAACTTAGGTGGAAGTCCGATGATGTACTCCCATAACTTCTCCATATTATAATTTTTTGGTTAGTCATCATGGTTTTGGCTCATACAATGAGATAACCAATCAACCTTGCCCTCATCAAGGATGATGGAAGTGAGTTGGTAGGCTGAGATCTCCTAGCGCTCCCTGAATATCCTGACTTTACAACTACAGTTCCCTTTGAGAAGAGTGGAAATGCTGGAAAATGGACATGAACTCAAGGGTGAGGTTGCTGTACATTGGATGGACACGGTAGATAAAGTTCATAATATGATTGCAACGGAGAATGTTATCGACTACGGTCTTGATGTTGAGAGTAGTAGGAGTGGTGCCATAAGCCCATCTCGGGAGGGAGACACTGATAGAAGACAAACATTGGAACCCCACAGAGTGCTCATCTCTAATAAATTGGGCATAATTTCTAGGATGCAGAGTGATGTGAGGCGGTCAAGTATTGACTGAATCAGGGTCATTTTGAAAATGACCTGCCTCTGGCTGATGAATGTACCCCTTTATTTCCTCGAGGTCACGTGCCATCTCCTTAGGAATCTCTAGTGAAGACTCACTTGTAGGCTCCTGAATGTGAATGTCGGGCACATAGGTGGAGCGTCATGGCCACTCATGGGAGGAGGAAGTGGGGGCCTTGCCCTTATTCTTGTAGAAATGGACAAACATGGTGGGAAGATCTCCAGAAGTCTAAAAAATGATCTCCTGGCAAGATGAAACATTGGTTTTGTGTGTTCTACGATCATCTAGAACACTAAGACAATCATTTTGAGTTGTTCTTGAAGGAAACCAGGCTTCTAGCGATGATTGAGACGGTCATCTGATTTCGCAGACACTCGTATGGCCATAGGGAGGTGGTAGATCAACAACATTTGCACCAAAGAAGGGAAAGAAGGGATGTGCCACTGATGGAAGGTAGTGAGACATCCAACTTGCGACGAAGTGGCCATCTAGTGAAGAGACTCCTGGATGGCAGTAGAGCGGCTGTCTTGCGATGTCGATAGCTGAAACTGAGGGGGGGATGGTTGCTTGAAGGGAGAAGAAAGCAGTGAGGCAATCAGTCAGTGGTGAGGTGTTGTGGTGGGTGGCCGAATGTTGGTGTGAGATGGTTGTCAAACTCCAGTCAACAGTTCGGCAACCTTCGACTGGAGGCGAAGTGAGTGTATGGTAGCTATGGCAAATGTCTGGATGGCAGTCTTAGTGTCACCAAGCACTTGACTGATGCTTGGGCATGCTAATTCTCATCTAGCACTCAGGGAGGAAGAAAGGGACGAATGTGAGTGTGAAAAGCCTCACTGATCGTACGTTATTATAGGCCAACTTGCACATTCGAGTCGACCATTTTAGAGATACCAACCGACCAGTTGGTGGTTCATGAGTGGTGCTGATTTTTACGGTTCCCAAAGTGTCCACTTTAGTTGAGAGCATTAAGTAGTCCAATGGACAACCTTCTTGGGGTATCGAAATGATTGTTTGGACTGTCAACTCTGCGATTTGAATTCCTAACAGGTGGTTCATTGTTTGAAATTCAAATTTCTTGCCACTTTCACTCTCGACTTTTGAAAATAGACTTGTGATCAATCCTATCATTTCTGTTGAGATGACCATCTAGAATGGAAAAGATGGTCATTTTGTAGGGTTTCTTATGCCCTGCCTTCATCCATGCGAAATGAAGTCATTTTTTTGATTGAGTAACAATCTGAAATTGAACCAACAAGGTTATCTAATACAATTATAAAAGGAAATGATTGGGTTGTGTAGTTTAATCATGGAACCATTTTAGGCTTAGGTTCAGGAGGGGGTGGGGGTGCTTTAGGTCAAGGTCTTCTAGTAAGGAAAGTTGATGTGCCTCAAAGTAAAAAAGTTCTCAATGGTGATGTACCATTTTAGCCTATGTCCATTGACCTTGAACTCACCTAGAACCTTGTCCCAAAGAGGAAAAGTTCTATGAGGGTAGGCATGTTTGAAAAGATATGGTCCATACCATCTAAATTTGAGTTTTACCAGAAAAAGCGTTAGCCTAGAGTTGTAGACAAGTGCTTGGTCACCCTCTTGAATATCCTTTCTCCTAATGTAACCAATGTTCCATAATTTAGTTTTGTCTCTGTAAATTCTAGCATTTTCATAGGCTTTCATTCTAAGCTCATCTAAGTCCTGCATTTGAAGAAAACAATTTTCACTTGTTACAGATAAGTCAAAATTTAGAGTTTTGATGGACCAATATGCCTTATGTTCCAATTCTATGAGTAGATGCCAGGGTTTTCCATAGATCAACTTGAAGGGAGTAGTGCCTATTGGGGTTTTGTAGGCAGTTTTGTATGCCCACAAGGCATAATTAAGTTTCAAAGCCCAATCTATCCTAGTATGATTGACTGTTTTCTCTAAGATGGACTTGATTTGCATATTTGAGACCTCAACCTAACCACTAGTCTGAGGATTGTGAGGGGTGGAAACCTTGTGATGGACTCCATACCATTTTAACAAGGATTCAAAACTTTTCTCCAGAAAATGGGAACCTCAATCAGAAACCATGGTATGAGGTACCCTAAATCTAAGAAAAGTAATGTCTTTGAAGAATTTCTTCACTACTTTGGATTCATAGGTTTTGGTGGGGATGGCTTCGATTCATTTTGAAATGTAGTCTAAAACCACCAAGATATATTTGCACCCACAAGATGAGGGAAACATACTCATATAATCTACTCCCCAAACGTCAAAGATTTCAATCTCTTGCCAAGAAGTCATGGGCATTTGGTCTCTCTTAGATATGTTTCCAGTCCTATGACATTCATCACAAGTGAGGATGAATTCGTAGGAGTCTTTGAATAAGGTAGGCCAAAACAAACCAGACCATAGTACTTTTTGAGTAGCTTTCTAAGAGCTCATGTGCCCTCCAATGGGGCCAGAATGGCACTACTCAAGGATGTCATGAGCTTCTTCCTCAGTGACACACCTATGATAAAGTCCATCTGAGTGCAATCTACAAAGGTAGGGTTATCTTGATAGTAGTGTTTCACATCATGCAAAAATTTATCCTTAGAATGTCCCTTATATACAGGATGCAATACACATGCAGCTAGAAAATTTACATAATTAGCGATCAAGAATATTAGGATTCCATTGTTAGCAATTTGTCATCCAGAAGAGAGTCATTGATGGGTATACCATCATCATCAAATAAATAAAGGTGGATAAGATGGTCGGCAAAAACATTTTTACAACCCTTCTTATCAAGGAATTCCACATCAAACTCTTGAAGTAAAAGGATCCAACGAAGAAGGCGGGGTTTGACATACTTTTTGGTCATCAAATATCTAATGGTTTCATGGTCTGTGTACAAAAATAACTTTGGATCCTACCATGTAAGAGCAGAACTTGTCAAAGGCATAGACTATGGCTAGCATCTCCTTCTTGGTGGTGGTGTAATTCCATTGGGTATCATCTAAAGTTTTAGATGCATAGTAAATCATATGGTGCCTTTTGTCAATACATTATACAAGAATAGCTCCTACAGCAAAATCACTAGCATCACACATCAATTCAAAAGGCAAATACCAATCAGGGGCCCAAATTACAGGGGTGGAAATGAGAGAATCTTTCAAACATAGAAAATTGGCCATGCAAGCTTTGTCAAAAACAAAGGGGTGTCTGTTAGGGGGAGGTTTGTCAAGGGTTTGGTGATTTTTGAAAAATCACAGATGAAGCAATGGTAAAAACATGCATGCCTAAGGAAGGCATGAATTTCATTGATAGAAGAAGGGGTGGGAGTTTGGAGATGACCTCAATCTTGGCTCTATCAACTTCAATGCCATAGTTGCTCACTCTATGCTCTAACACAATCCCTTCAGTCACCATAAAGTGACATTTTTCCCAATTTAAAATCAAGTATGCTTCCTCACACTTCTTCAAAATAAGAGATAGATGTCTAAGGCAAGAGTCAAAGAATTCTCCACAAATGGAGAAATCATATATAAACACCTCCATAAAAGTCTCAGTCAATCCAACAAAGATAGCGGACATGCACCGCTGAAAAGTGGTTGGGACATTGCACAACTCGAAAGGCATTCTCCTGAATGCATAAGTTCCAAACGGGAAAATGAAAATTGTTTTCTCCTCAGGTTGTTAGGATGAATGAAAATTTGATAGAAACATGAATATCCATCAAGATAACATAAGTATTGTTAATGGGTGAGGTGCTCTAGTACTTGATCCAAAAAGGGAAGAGAAAAGTGATCTTTCTTAGTGGCCTCGTTTAATTTTCTGTAATCAATACACATCATCCATCCTATAACAGTATGGGTGGGGATGAGTTCATCCTTATCATTTTGCGTAATAGTGGTTCCCTCTTTCTTGGGGACAACTTGGATAGGACTACCCCATGGTGAATCTAAGAGGGGGTAGATGATTCTTGAAGTCAATAGTTTGATAACCTCTAGGTGAACAACCTCTTTCATGTTTGGGTTTACTTTCCCTTGAGGGTCTCGAGATGGCTTGTATTCCTCTACCATAGGAATTTATGCATGCAAATAATTTGATCAATCCCGGTTAGATCAGCCATTTTATAACCTAGGGTAGCTTTCCTCTTCATAATCTCAGTCATGAGCTTGTATTCTTGTTCATGGGTGAGATTGGAGTTAATGGTAATAGGATAAAGTTGTTGCTCATCAAGGAAAACATATTTAAGACCATCAGGGAGGGGTTTCATTTTGGGTGCCTTGGGGGTTTAGGTTTCTCATCCATGAGAGAGATCATTTTGAGATCCTCAAACTCTTCATCATGGATCTCCCCAAAGGTGTCAAGATGAACTCAATATTTCTCTAATTGGTCATCTTCAAAACCACAATCAATGGGGGTCACTGGAGCATTCTTAAGGGGATCCTCAACTAGCTCCCATTCTTGTCTTAATTGCTGGAGTTTCTTAATGCACTCAAGGAGATAAACCTCTTTCTGGAGGCTCGGTCTGTGCATACTTTTAAACACCCTAAATTGAAGGGTGTTTTTTCCTAGGCACAAAAAGATGGTTTCATCCTTGACATCAATCAAGGCTCAGGCGATGGCCAAAAAGGGATGGCCAAAGATGACAAAGTCACATGGGACATAAGAATCTTTCCCAACCCTTACATGTATGTCTTCAATGATACCCGTAAATTTTGTCATGGATGAGTTGGTAAACATGATTTTCATGGCAGTGGGAAGCATGTCCACAAATCCTAGCCTCCTACAAAGACTATAGGGTATGATAGAAATACTAGCACCTAAATCTGCAAGGTCTGTCTTGTAAGCATTATCACCTAGGTAGCATCCAATTCCAAAAGACCCAAGATGTTTCTTCTTTTTAGGAATCTTTATTTGAATGATGTCAGAAGTGGTTCTAGCAAGCATTACCATCTCATTCTCTTTGGTTATATACTTCCTAGTCAATAGAGTTTTCATGTTCTTGAACCAATCAGGCAAATCAGCTAAAGCATCAAGAAAAGGAATATCTACATGCTACTTTTTCATGCATCCCTAAATTTCATAAAATGAGTATTGAGCCTAGTTTGCTTTAGGAAAGCTTGGTATGGAGGGTGTGGTTTGTAGACAGGGATATTTGGCTCATCAATCTCTACTAATTGAGTGATAGGAGTGGGAATAGTAGGTTTAGGTGAAGGGGGAGTTTCAATGACCATGATATCATCATCTTCAAAATCTAATGGTACAACTACGAGTTTTCTAGAGGAGGGGGAGGGGTATGAGTCTTACCTAGACAAGTGGAGAGAACATTAAGTTGTTTAGGATGTTTTGTGTTGTTATCAGTTTGTCCAACAAAAGTACTTGCAGGAGGTTTCTGCTGGGCAATAAGGCGAGCCAAGTGAGCATCAGTTGCCTTTTGACGAGCCTATTGTGCAAGGATAATTTGTTCCAAGGAAGACACCCTATCATAAGTTGAGGGTGTGGGGGCATTCTATTGTGCTTGAGGTTGAGGTGGTGGTTGATTAAGGTTCTGAAATTGTTGTCCTTGGTAGGACCCACGATTCTAGAAATTACCCCTATAATTCCCTTAGTTCCCAAAGTTTCTCTGATTGTTGTATGGGAAGCTTGGTGGTGGACGATTGTTGTTTTGAGGGAAAGATGCCCTCTGCGGGGGAGGGAGTTGAGAGGAGTTTCCACTCCTGAAGGTTTTCCATATTGAAATTTGGGATGGTTTCTGGCTTGATTAGGATTGTAGTAAGGCTGGCCCAGGATACTATGGATTGATTTTACGTCCTCCACTTGCTGACCAACTTCATGTTGCATATTAATGTTGTAGAGGTATTTACATTAGAGAGCGGCATGATCATACTGTTGGAAAATTCCACAGAGAGATTTTGTGGCTCAGACTTGCTGGGGTTGCCTCTCATAAGCGTTGAAGGAGGACTCTAGGCAATTGTATTTCATGGAAATCATTTTAAGGGCTTTAGCGATGGTGTGGATATTCGGGTTTACTTTAGCCTTAGATACTTTGAGGACCCCCAGTTCCTCGTATTGCTTGGGTTTTAGAGGCGCACTTTACTACCTCCCAAGCGCTGCTTAAGTTTTGAAACATTAAGTTTCCTCCAGATGAGGAATCGAGGAATTTCTTAGTGTCATCATCAACACCACGATAGAATATTGCAATTAGTTGAGATTGTGAAATTTCATGGTGAGGGCAACGTCAAAGGAGTTTCCTAAATCTTTCCCAAGACTCTTCTAGGGTTTCTCCTAGGACCATGGAAAAGAGAAGGATTTACTACCTGATTTCATAAGTAAGGGTAGGTGGGAAGTATTTATCTAGGAACTTTGTTTGAAGTGCCTCCCAAGTGGTGACACATTCCTCATCCTCCATGGCATTATACCAACTGCTGGCTTGCCCTGAAAGAGAGTATTTGAATAGTTGGAGTCTAATGGCATTTCAGAATTTCCTGCAATCTTGTGCAGAGAACAAAGGTTGGTAAAATGTTAGAGGTGATCTTGATGACTCTCTCCCTTATTCCCAGAGAGTAGGTGGGTTTGAAGCATGGTGATCCACTAAGTGCAAATATCAAATTGAGGGGATGTAATCTCAGGTGGCACAATGGGATGTTGTGCACATCTGGGTTTGGGTGTGGAAAAATCTTTAAACTATTTTTGTCATTCAGCCTCCTTTTGATCAGCTTCTAAGACATCTTGCTCAGCTACATAGGTTGCACGCAGAGTGGCTTCTTGAGCCACACACTCAGCCATCATTCACTCTCTTTGAACAGTAAGTGCCTGCTCAGTCCTACGGGTGACTTCCTCCTCATCCATCCTAACTCTATTTTTTCTATTCAAACAATGGAAGGTTCTTTCTGGCACTGGATCAAAAACTGGTGGCTTGAAATCTGCATTTGGCAACTGTTGCATGTACATGTATGCAGATATATTCGAGTGCAGAAAAAATGTATTGCTGGAATGGAAAATCAACAGAAGGAGGAGATAACACTTCTGTAATGGTAATCAAAAGGTAGAAAAAAAAGTTTTCCTCAAAAAAATTTCAGGATTCGAGAAAATGATCTATTGTCTCCAGTAATGGCGTCAAATTGGTGTGTGCCATTTAACACACCAATCACTAAGATAAATTATCCTAGAGTTCAATCCTTTGTTACTTTCCCATTAGGGCTAGCATAGAAGGGTCAATCCCACAAGACAACGTTATTAAGATTTTTCTCTCTAAACCCAATTGATGTTTTAAACTTTATTTCTTTTTGGAGTTTTTGAATATTGAATAAGAAGTAATTCCATGATTTGGGGGTGATTACACTAGAACAAGAAAGTAAAGTGAAAATGGAACAAAACATTACTCTAAAGAAATGGAATAAAAATATTATGCTAATATAAGGAAGAAGAAAAATCATTAGAAAAGAATGATTATCTATGAATGAGAATTGAAGTGCAAGAACTTAAATAAGGTTAATGGAAACAAGCATTGAAAGAAATGATTGAATCGGAAGGGTGAAGCATCAAGGCTTAGGGGTTTCACCACCTCAGCTAAAGTGAAAACAAGATCTAAGAAGTACACGACAATCAAGATAGAAGAAGGTATGTGGATCATTTGTAAATGAAACACAAGAGATAAACTCCACATGAACCCATTGGTCCTGGCATCCACGCTTCTTATTCCATCATCCTAAAGGGGATTTTTCCACGGTCACATCCAAATCCCCATGTAAAAGATTTAGGCATTTTAAATCTCATCTTCCACGACCGCATCCACCGAGATTAACCCACAATAAAAATGATGAATTACTTCATTAAAATCGACAATTTCTAAAACAAAAAAACATCCATCTAAACACTTGTATAAAACTTGATCTGATCAACTCATGGCTAAGGGGCTACTCCCCTCGCCTCGATAATGGAACTACTCACAAGTCATGGAAAGGAATGGAGAAACAAGGGTAATAAGGTAGAAAGACATAGACCAAAAGGATATAATCTCCGAGGAGACCAATATTAGTGACTATTAAATGGCCTGATCTCTTATACCCCCACTCCAAGAGAAAGAACTAGAAGTATGAACAAGAAAATAAAGTGAGATCCAGATCTAGAACGAAGAGCAAACCTTTATTGTAGAATGAAGGATTACACTACTGTGAATTGAAAATAACAAAGCTTTAATGAAATGTGCAAGTATAAAATTTAGGATCCTTTGTTATAGGAGTCCCCCCTCCTTTTATAGGGGAAGGAGGGGTGGAAACCCTAAAATGGGGTAGAGGGGAAAGGAGAGGCGGTTGCTGACTTTTGGTGTCTGTGCGCCGCGAGATGACCGTCTGGGTTAGCCCAGATGGTTGTCTGGCCAGTGATGTGGCATGCCCTGAGGGCAGCGATTGAACCCTAGCCAAGTAGAGTGACAGCGCCCTTTGACTCCATTTATTGGTCTCAGAGCAATACATCAAAATAGTCATATGGGTGTGGGATGCCTATCTCACGTTGATGCATGCATTGATCAACTTGAAACCCTAAGGTTTGAGTGTGGCACAGATAATTGACCTAGTGTGGTCATGATATGGTTGTCTGGTCTAGCTCGGATGTTTGGTTGGTGGCTTGAGATGATCATCTCAGTGACTTGAGATGCCCGTCTAGAATATCTAGATTGCATGTTGAGTCGAGGAACAAATGGTCATCTATCTCTGAGGTTGGAATTTTCGGAACTGAGCCGACCGTCTGGTGTTGCGAGATGGTCGTATTGTGTCCTCTGTAGTTCAAATTTTGCTTTTGAAAGAAAACCTATGAAAAGTGATGGAAAAGATGAATATTTTTATAATAAATTGAAAAGTGGGTTAATTGTAAATTGTCCTAGAAATTATTGAAAAGGAGATAAATTCTTATGAAAAAGACTATTAAAATTATGAAAAAAGATAGATGAATATGCATTCATCAACCATAAAAACATGTCCCAAGGAAGGCCACATGATCTTCCTTTAGTACTTTTATCCTAACGCTAGATACAAGGTCAAAAAGTGCATCACGAACAACATCACGACTGAACTTATATCTTGTTCATGAATGGAAATGGACAATATTATCACCAAAGGCATTGAGATTTGTAGTTTTGTAGAGTGGGCAATGTTCATCACAAGAATATAAGGGAATCATGAGTCACGACAAAATATCTCAATTATGAAAGTAAGGCTTGATCATTATAATATCCTAACAAAGTATCCGATTAATACATATGCCCAATATTAGTTGAATTAGAGACTTGATACAATTATAGGGATTAGGTTCATTAACCAATGTCATCATATCCCTTAATGGTTCAACTTTGATTATTATATCATATCATAAAATTAGGTATAAATCTCCTGAATTTTGAGGATGTTACATTCACCCCACCTTAAAAGGAATTTTTTCTCACAAACATGAATCCAATTAGGTCAACGTGAATGACAAATGGATTAGCATCATACATTACATCTAGTAACTTTCCTTAAATTGCATTTAGCTAGGTTGTCATTAATAACTTTCATTGAGGTGAAATTACCTATTTCAATGAGGTGAAAAGACATATTCAACCCAAGAGTATTTCCACATCCTCCTTCAAAGCAAGATATTATTACTTAATGATTACATTTTCTCTTAGAGATGGTATTTTCACCCAGGTCTCAAACCTGCTAACAATCCTTGAAACTATATCCATAGGATTTTGAGGCAAAACCTCTATATTCTAAACCATTTTAAATAGTTTTAACCTAGGGTATTTATTCTCACATGTCAATTTTATATGCCACATGTGGGTACCCAACCGTTCACACCTATACTGAGGTGAAATAAATATATGTCTGGATTCCAAGTACAAAGGTCACCTTATTTTCATGTATAGAGATGGTATGTCCATACATTATCTCATAGTTTCAAATTTTAAGTTTAGATATCCTTAGCAATTACTCTAATCATGAATACATTTTAACTCTACAAATTTCCTTAAATTTCATGAACCTAAGAGGAAAATGCTTTCTCAAAATATTGAGTTAATGCACAAATTCCTTTGAGGATCTATTTCAACTATCATTATATATGTTATTATATTCCTTAAATCTACACTTTTGTCTTAGTGTACTTTGTCATTCTCTTAGGGTCTATAGAGGTATATGTATGTTTGGAGTGATTTCCTATTGACCCCAAGGGCCTTTGTTCTTATAGAGTGCCTTTCTCATTAAACCCTTGGGCCTCATGCACTCATGGGTGTGGTCATTCACTTGACCCCATGGGCCTTATGTATACTTGGTTGTCTTTCTCCTAACCCCATGGGCATTATGTACTAAGGACATGATCACATCCTAACCCCTTAGACCTTGTGTACCTTTAGACACCCCTACGTGACCCTAGCCTTGACTTATGATCCTATATGTCTAGGGTTTGATGTATAAATTCATGTTGTCTCTCTCATTACTTACACCTTGATTCAGGACAAGGATCCCCAACACCATTACAATTCTATGTCTCTGACTCATTATTCAAGTAGAGTCTATAACTTAGATTCCATCATAGAATTTTCTTGCAGTGTGTTAACTTTAATTACGCATTATACATGAAGTTTCTCTAAAAAACTTTTCATTCATATATGAATGCATCCAGGGTATTAAGTCAAATGCACATCTTTCTTACTTATAATTGGTGTCAATAGGACTTGCATGCCTTTAGTCCACCATTATTACATTTCTTTCAAAGTACTTTTCTTGACCTTACACATTTACCATGGTATTCCTTTCACCAAAGTTTTTATATCTAATTATGTTGTATACACCTTTAAATTATTAAGAGAAACTTATTATCACTAGATATGGGTAAGTGATTTCCATGCCTTATACCCATACCATACCATCATATCCCATCTCTTTAAGTTTAGGTCCTTTAAGGATTTCCTATGTCGCCTAAGGTTTTTACAATCTACTACAAGGTTGTTCAACTCATCCTTCCAGAGGAGGTCCTAAACTAGGGTGACATCTTGGCTTTCAAGAGGAGGTTATTCTCTTTATCCACAACCTGACCATGTGGATTTAGGGTTATTCTTGCCCCATAGGTCTCTTCCATTATCAGGTTGGCTCACCCCAGGTCTGGATACCACCCCTAAAAGGTGAGTTGAGAGTCTTATGTTTTTAATTATGCAACCACCATTGATTTCCCATGCTTCATATATTTGCAAAACCCCTTGTGTGTACCATTCATGCATGAATCCTTGTATGTTATGTACTCACATGCATGTAAAACTACTAGTATCTAATTTGTGGTACCCAAACAGAAGTACCTAGACTCATTTGGATCTTTTCTTTCCTATACTCCTACATAGGTTTTGTTTTGGTAAGGTTATATTTTTCTTTATTCTTTATTAATACCAAAACTTAGGGTTTTTTATTAGGGTGAATGAAAAACCACTTCATCCTAGGTTTTTTTCTCCTTTAACTCACTTAGGTTACCATAGCCTCTAGTTAACCCACCACAAGTCCTTCATGTGTGGTTGGGGTATCCCAACCCATCCCTAATCCCTTCTAGGATTTACCCTCAGTAGAGGGACATAGATTATATGTCACATCCTCCACATGCATTTCTCAATTTGCATTATATGTACTTTAATTGGTGTAGGATGCCTTAAACCTACTTCTTCC
Source organism: Alisma plantago-aquatica (assembly GCA_963693085.1). Classification (NCBI taxonomy): domain Eukaryota; kingdom Viridiplantae; phylum Streptophyta; class Magnoliopsida; order Alismatales; family Alismataceae; genus Alisma; species Alisma plantago-aquatica. Next base: position 889,606,488 of record OY856411.1, read on the forward strand.
TAAATCCTAATTTGAGATAAGGAGAAAGTGAATTCTAGGGTTAAGAAAACAAATGAATGATAAGAGGAATAAATTTGAGGTGAGGAGATCTAGAGGTAGTTTACTTTAGCTAAAGACCTTAATCTTTGGCCATATGGGATTCACAGGGGCTCGAGTGTCCTCAATCGCCAACTACTGATTATGATTGATCCCAGAGTTTAGGTCTCTTTATTTAGGGTTGATATCTCATGTATATGGTCTAAATACTTTATAAACCTTAAAGGTACATCATAGTCTTGGGATATCATTATTGTTCATCAATATCATATTATAATTGTACTTCATATGTTCAATCACTTATTCACCAAACTAGGGTTTATAATAAAAAAACCCTAATTCTATCATATTATGAGTCATATGGTTTATAAACTCTAAGTAGACCTTAGGTATAACCCTAACTCCTAAAGTTAACTTCTTATTTTATCATCATTATGCAATATTGGGTAACATCAAACTACAAGCTTATTTAACCAATATAATCAACATTACATCACAATTTATGGTTCACGTGTATTCTCTTAGACTCACATTGCTTATTACAACTTTCTTTAGCAAAAAGATATCTTCTTCATGATGCACTGATGGTCCTTTTCTAGGGTGTACTTGCACAAGGTTCTGGCGGAGGTAGCTTTCACACCCATTTTTTATTTTTTTGGTATTCCTAGATATTGTGTTGGGTAGGCTAGAGCTGATATGTTTCCTACATTTCTCAGGGTTGTTCAACCATGTTAGTTGTCTTAAGGATAGTGTTTCCCGATTGGACCCTGATGTAATGTCAGGTGGTTGCCTGAGGTCCCCCTTTGAAATGCAGGTGTGTAGAAGTTGGCTTCCAGACTCTACTATCGGGCATGACATATATGCGTTCCTGAGTGCATCTATACGCCATCCATGTGAAGTCCATCATCATCTTCCTAGGCACAAGTCTCATGATTTTATTCCTCTCGACTTTTATTCATTCTTACACACTTTGGGATGATAGGATTTTTTGGGGGAATTTGGGTTGTCATGCCTCTTTTGATCCCAAAGCAGGGATTATTGCACTAGATGGAGTAGTTGTTTCCTCCTTTATAGGGTTATGTGCTTCATATGTACTTTGAAACATGGTGATCAATTAAGAGAGTATTAGATTGAGTCCTCCCTGATTCGAGGTTTTGCCCTGGGGACAAGTATCCTTGTGTCTTCTACATTATTTTGAGGTAAGGTTGACGCTAAAACATTATCACGCTCAGAATTTTAAGTAGATTAAATAGCCCAAATTTGTTGTTATTGAAGTAATTATGCTAAGAGTTAGCCTAAATACAAGTAAGCCTAAGCATGTGAGTTAAGATATCATCCAAGAAAATTGGATCCAAAATTTTGCCCTTTCAGGGTACTTGTGCATCCGAAATTGAAGAGTATATATATGTGCAAACAACTTAGTCAAAAATAGCCATTTTGGTAGGTTAAAATTATTTTAGACAAATTGAAGTGTGATTGAGATGTAAGGGCGTACTGTGTTAGCCTACTCAGGACCCCCCTCCAAACTTATCATTCACCTTGTCCTCAAGGTGTCAGAGGATGAGGTTGATCTAGAACATGAAAGTTAAAGCTAGTCCTTTGTGAGTGACCACTCAAAGGACAAGATTTTCATTGCATATTGCCCTCAGAAATGGTGGTAGTAATTGTCTTGATAATGCTCAATCTTCTGGTCTAATGTAGCTAGCATCTGCATCCAAAAAAGTATGTAAAAGTCATAGTCATTTGATAGGTGTTCTTATTGTGGGGCATCTATGACAGAACTATGGTTTCTTGGACTTGAGATCGTATAGTATGCAGCTGCCATATATTCGTATCAGCTCTACAATCTTGTTGGCTGCCTGGGTGACTTTCTTTGATGATGATGTTAGTCATTTATGATATTTTGTGCACCTGGTACTAGACATTGTGTCTGAACTGTTACAAAAAAATGATGTTCCGTTGACGATGTCCACTGCTACTAGTGCACAATGTCCATCATGCAAGGTTAGCACAAATATCCATTGAGTAATGTTGTATTTTAGGTGCTCAATCATCCATTGTAGCTGACCAAATTCCTTTTTAGATACAACATCTCCCACTATGTTGTATAACACCATATAGACGTTGGAGAGGTCATCAGCCAGAAGTAGCTGGCAAGCGGGCATGGCATTCGTGGTCATGTAACCTCCTATTGTCAATATATCATAGAGGACTGGGAGTACAGTTTATATGTTTTCTTGTTCAAAATGACGACTAGGTCATCTTCCATTGGCTACAGTACATCCAGAAGAAATTGAACTTCTTTCACACATCGCCCATAACATGCTAATTTGTTGAAGTTCTCAAAGGTGGGCATTATCACATCTGTTGGTTGTGGCCCTTCTTCTTCTGTGTGTACCTCATTCTCTTCATCATAATTTTCTTTTGGAGTCGAGGTTTCTACTATGATGTTTTTTTGTAGAGGATTGGACATAAGGGGGTTATTTTTGTTGTGGACTTGTTGTAGTTGTTTCAATCTGATGTGGTGATGCCCTCTCTATGTGTTCAGAAATTTGTACCTTTGTTTCAGGGGTAGATATGCATGATGCAAGTTCTATACTGGGAGGTGGGGGGAGAAGGTGGTTGTTTTGGAATTTCTTTGGGCACCTTGTTTTTGGGTTCCTCTCCAGATTTCTTGAATTTCTCTCTCCAGGGTGTCTTCTCAGACAAAGGAATTAGGGAATACATGTGCCTTGGTACATCTACCATTTGTGCATTGTTGAAGAATCTCCTATCATGAATTATTTCCATGACATATTTCCCTTGTAGAGCGTGGAAATCTTTATTAGCAATTTGTTCCATCAAAATTCCTCTATTTATGGCCTTGATCATTCTCAATGGTATGAAAGCATTGTCTCCTGAATTTTGCTTTTCATGGGCAAAGCTACAGTTGATGTAAATTTCTTTCCAATTTGGGTGATACCACCTGCTGACTCCTTGTATCAACCTTTTTAGATGGGTTAGGACTTCTTGTATCGTCCTATGCTATGGTTTCTCAAATACCATTCTTCCACATGACATGTCTCTAGCGTTAAAGTTGTATGTGATAACTTTCCTTTTTGAAACGTCAGCCACTATGAGGAGCCAGTGATTGAAGACTTTGAAAGGTAGAGTGACAAACTTTAAGGTTTTGTTTCTATCCATGTCATTTTGTAGTTCTTGGATAGACGTGGTATCACTTCTTTCTTTGAAAAGGTGGGATACTAAGTTGGATATTGCATTGAATATTGACCCATTTGTATCTCTATGCATGAACTCTTCAATGATGATGCCACACATGATCTTAAAAAAAGATCTTATTATATTTTCTTGATGCTAAAAAGCACAACACATGTCATGCCTTGTCATATGGTATTGATTGTTGCGGTAGATGATGTCCTATCTATATTGTTCATCATTTAGGATGTCGGCTAGGATGTGAACGTCACACACTAACATCCCTATTATTGAGGTCATGTCCATGTTAACCATCTTGATGTTGAGGTGTTGTTGTTGGGTTGGACCCTCCTTGGCGATAGAGATTACACGTGGGTTGGGGAACACTTGATTCTCCTATTTTGGTGGCACATCAGCGAACATGTGATTCATGTTCCATTGTCATTTTCTAATGCCATTTGTTCGAACTCTACCTCAAAGGAAAAAGGTTGGTTTCCACTCGTGATTGGTTCATCAAAAATTATTTTGTATATGAAACTAACATAATCATGTGGAGGGGGTGGGGCCTTGTAGTTGAAAAGTGATTCTGTCCCATCCATTACATCTTTAGTTGTTTTGGTCATCTCCCCCTTTCTTCAGGTGGTATAATTATGACATCCATCTCTCCCACAACTTCTTCATTATATGGGGAGTTGTTGGTCTTGAAGGTTGAAGGGTACTCTGATTTAGAAATACTTCATGTCCCTTGTCCTTGTTGTAGTTTGTTGAATTCCCTAAGAAGGTTGGGGAATTAGAGAGGTCATCATCGCTAACAGGCACTCTCCTGTTGTCGGCAATCTCCCTTGATTCCTCCTCCAGTGGAAGAGTGCATATGGAGGTGGCAGCTTCATTTAGTAACACTTCTTTTCCTAGTTGATTAGTGGCCATTAGCATGTCGGCCTTCATATGCACATATGTATCCACTACCATAAATGGAAAGGTGGTGACTGTCTGCTACTTTTCAATAGATGCCCCATTGCTGGTGGAGGTTGCTGCCTTCTTATTTTCTACTTCCTCCCTCAATTTTTTGTTCTCTTGGCACAGGTCATTGTGCTCCTTTCATAGGGCAGTGAGTTCATTCGTTACTACTGCCAAAGCCTGCATGACCTTCACTTGGTTGGCAGCCATATGCTGCATTTGTTGTGGCAGACTTAGAACTGGTTGTGTGTCTGTAGTTAGTTTCTATGCATGCATGGTTAATGCAAAGATATTTGCACTTATGTTAAAAATATTTAGAGTAGAGGTTGAGAAAATCTCACGAAGGTTGTCAATCTCCTGCCCTATTTCTATGAACTTGTTTGTTGTGGGCGCATTTCGTTGTTTCTTCTTCGGGCGGATGATGGAGTTCACTTCCTGATATGCCCCATTTGCTCAGGCAGATTTGTCATGTTCTACCACTGGTAGTTTCTTAGTTTTGGTTGCACTACTTCCCTCTCTAGGGTTTCTTCCCTCAGCTTCTTTCCCACTGATGCCCCCATTGATTCATTTGCTCTGCTATCTACCACTGCCTCTTCATGTTCTTTGTGTTGTCATTCTTCATGTTTTGGGATGGTTGCCTTCACTATTACCTCTTTACAAAAGGTGGTAGAAGTCTTAGGTACCACAAACTCTAAGATAACAGTGGTCGTTAGGGTCTTTATAGTCCCTTCTTCATATTCCTCGAGGTAAATAACTTTAGGTGTGGAGGGTTTCTTTGCTAATCCCTAAGGAATGCACACGACCACTCTTTTTCTTGTTGTTTGCTTAGTGGCTACCCCTTTTGGTTGCTTCCTTCTTTTCTCAGCTAGATTTCTTATGCTTGCACCCATTGAGATGCTAACCTCATAATCTCTCATCTTGGAAGAGAAGCTTTTCACAGTCATAATAGCTAAGTTCTGGGAGAGGTAGTAGATATTTTGTCCTGTAGAATATGTAGGTGTAGTTTTGTTTTGTCCTCGCCAAAATGTTTTTCGTTGTCACATATTTTGTGTCTACTAGGACATCACCCTCTGATCTTAGGAAGTACTTCAGGTTTTGAGGATATCCTAGATGGTATGTAATGTAGGTGATTAGCCCTCCCATATACAAATCGTGAGGGCCCTCCAACCCCATTGCAACAACCAACTTCTCGATTAGGATTTTGCCAATATTGATTACTTTCCCTTCCATTAAGCTCCACATGATTTGGAGGTCTAGTCTGGTTACATTCCCTGTATCTGATCTAAAAATCAAGGAGCTTTTGAAGCTCTTGTGCATACCCTCATGAAACCAGAGTTCATCATGGAAGCCTTTGATTGACCGGAACTATACCTAGAGTCTCCTGAAAGTTTCTCCCAAGTTTTATCAGTTATGAAACCCCTTGCATCCATGTCTCCTTGTTCCTTGTTAGCATGCTCTTCTTGATCAATAGAGTCGGTGAAGATTGAGTTCAACCATCTCTGTCAGAGTGCATTCCTTCTTGATAATACAGACTTGTAGTGTATATTCACCTCTGCATTCTAATATTTTGTTGTTGGCTACTAGCAACTTCTTGATGGGGAGGACATGAATTCTTGTATGAGATTGTCATAAGAAGTCATGTTGTTAAAAGAAATTTTATAGATCCTTTGCTACTCAAAACAATATTTCACCCTTCCGTATATTCCTAGATTCTCCAGTGCATTAACATCACTAAACATGATGGCTTTGTATTTCTTGTTTTATATCACACCAGATTTCATGGTTCTCCTCATCCCTTGGTAAACATTGATTATCATGTTGTTCTCTTTTGATTTCCTGTGATGGTTGCTGAGGGATGTTAATAGTTATTGTTGGCTCTAGTGTGGCTGCCTTGACTATGGTACCTTCTTCATACGTATTGGCTACCTTTCTAGGTGTCCTCTGATTAGGGTTGGATGCAGGTCTTTTCTTCAGGTTCCACACTTCCTCATAGGGTGTGTACTCAGATATTTATGTCCTTGTTTGCTCTGCATTATCATCTAATTCCTCTGGTATGGGTTCTGCTATCCTCTTCAGCTTATCTGATTCTAGGTGATCTCTAATATTTTCTTTTATAGCCTCACCAGGCTTTTCCATGTAGGCTACCGCTTCATCCTTCAACCTTTCAACTGCTTCCATTTCTTCCAGGTTCATGGAAGCCTTGAGCTTCTTGGTCCTTTCTGACTCCTGAAAATCTCGGTCTTCATCCATGCTTCTTGTCATCTGGATACTTAAGTATCTCTAACAGAATCAATTAGATAAACCAAGGTGTAATTCTGTTATATTAATTAATGATGTGGCTAAGAAACATTCGATGATGATGATAACAAGTCGAAAGAAGTTGTTATAACAACTAATGGAAGTATGGGAATTGATGGTTGCGAAGCTTGGTAAGACCATCAATTGATGGTCTTGAATAAAATCGACAATCGGTGGTTAGTGAAACATTGTCAAATCATAAACCGATGGTAGTTGTTGGAAAAGCATGATCAATCAATGGTTAGAGTTGGTGGTCATCAATCGGTGGCTTCTCCCTGGTTGCAGCAATAGTCAATAGATGATGGTGTAAGGGGGATAAAGTGATGGTTAGCTACTCGAAACTATGATCAACCAATGGTTTAACTCAAACGGTGGTTAAACACAAATTGATGTTGTCAATTTTTTTGAAAGATCAAAGGTGGAAACTGGTGGTCAAGTCATACGATCGATGGTCATATAGGTGAGTGACAAGAGATGGTTGGATGCCAACCGATGGTTTCCATAACCAAAGGTTATACTTCTTATGGCAAGGGTGCAAAGCAAACACCCGCATGTCAGATTCAACACTAATATTCAGATCGAGGTCCAAGGTATTCACAAAGTCCAAGAATCAGAAATCGATGGGCAGGGAATTATAGGCAACAACCAATGGTTGGGTAACAACTGATGGCCACTCATCTAAGAGTCAAATGTTGACAATACAAAGAGACGCACGACGACGAGCGAGATTCGAGGGTTTTGAGATCGTCAGCAAAATCGTCGGGGTAAAAGGGGGTGGAGTTCAGGGTTACCTCTATCACCAGAGTTGGGTTTCCATCTTTTGGTTGGTGCCGATTTAGTAGGACTCTAAACTAGATGCCTTCTTTGTAGAGGTCTTTTGCTCCTCCATTTTGCTTGGTGAGGAGTCTGGAGGTGGAATACAACGCCTTCCAGCAACCTCTCCCGAGTGTCTACTCACTTCAAAAGCTTTGGCTCTAGGACTCTCTTAGCTGTTAGGTTTTATCAAATCTATAGGGTTAGTCTTTGGGGGTGTATTAGCTTTCCTTTTATAGGCTTTCATCTCTTCAACTACCATCGGATGTTTAGATCTGGTGGTTCAATGCTTAGTCATCATCAACTAATGGTCAAAATCTAGAGGTGACTCCTACCTTGCCATCTACTGGTTTGGCTGTGTTTGTCATTTGATGGTGGGTCAGATAATCATCACCAGGTGGTATTGTGGTATTGATGCCTTATTGCCTGGTGGTTGTCTAGGATGAGACAATTGTTGGCTCTACTAGGTGTAACATTCAAAGCTATCAACAACCAATGGTTGAGCATCTGGTCAACCGATGGTTTGTCAGAAACCCATCATCTGATTGTTGCACTATGCTTAACACTCGATGGGATGACTAGTTGGTCATCTGGTGGATTCGCTTGATCCATCAGTGGATGATTGTTGTGAATGACTCCTACAATTAAAAACAAACACCAAAACTTCATAAAATGTATTCTATGTACACTAAATATAACTAGTCAAGGTGGAAATTGCTAATCACCAAAATGAGAATTGAACAAGATTAGAGATTTTATACTAATCAAAAATTACTATTAGCTAAAACTGGCAAGAGAAGGGAAATAATTGGAAGCTTAGAGAAAGGTATAAATCCTTGGGTTACCTCCCAAGAAGCGATAATTTATAGTCTTTAGCTTGACTTTCCTATTTCGCTCTTCAGGGTTTTTCTTGTGAGGCAAGTGGGGATTCTTCTAATTGAATTTCTAACCTTATAACAAAAGCCTCATCTTCATAGTACCTCTTGACCTAGTGACCATTCACTTTGAATGTACCCATCTTCTCACTAGAGATTTCCATTATTCCTGAGGGGTATATATTTGCAACAGTAAAGGGGTCAGAACATCCTGATCTTAACTTCCCGAGAAATAGTTGGATACTAGAGTTAAACAAAAGAACCTTTTCTCCTTCAGTGACGTCCTTTCTCTTTATGTGGGCATCATGTCACACCTTTTAATTCTTTGTTTAAATTCTAGCATTTTTATAAGGATGCAACCTGAGTTCTTCTAGCTCCTTCAATTGAAGAAATTATTTCTTCCCAGCTTGATTCAAGTCCATGTTCAGAAATTTGATGGCCTCAAGTGCCTTGTGTTCTAATTCCACTGGCAGCTGGAGGGACTTTCCATAGATCAACATATAAAAGGTAGTCCTTGTTTTTTTTTTGTAGAAAGCCCATAACGCGTCATCAAGCTTCATCGACCAATCTTTGCAAGTCTTTCTAAAAATTTTATCTAGGATTTTTTTATCTATCTCTTTGACAACTCGACTTAATCAGATGTTTGTGGATGATATGGAGTGGCCACTTTGTGTCAGACTCCATATTTATTTAATAAAGCTTCAAACTATCTCTCCCCAAAGTGGGACCCTCCACCACTTATGATGGTGTGGGACCCCAAACCTTAGAAAATAGTTTTCTCGAACAACTTGATTACCACCTTGAAATCACATGACTGGGTAGATACATCTTCTACCCACTTTGAGACATAGTCTACAACAACAAGAATATATTGATTTCCTCATGAATACGGGAATGGTCCCATGTAGTCTATCCCCCACACATCAAAAATTTCTACCTCTATCCAATCAGACATTGGAATCTCATTCCTCTTCAAAACATTTCCCATTCTTTGGCAATCATCACATGTCTTAACATATTCTTAAGCATCTTTGAACAAGGTGGGCTAATAGAATCCTGACTGGAGTATTTTTGTTGATGTCCATTCTCCTCCCAAATGGCCTCTATACGATGAAGAGTGACACTCCTGCATAAACTGAGGGACTTCTTCTTCTGGAATACATCTTTGGTATAAGTTGTCAGCACACCTTTTAAACAAGAGTGGGTCATCCCAATAATGGTTCTTCATGTCAAAAAAACTTCTTTTTCTAGTTATAGGTAATATCGGGTGAAATCTGTTGGCAGGAAAGATAGTTACAGATATCTACAAACCATGGTAAATTTGTCTTGACAGATTTCTCCACCATCAAGGCTTCATCGACATAGTTGTCGTTAACTGGTAACGGGTCTCTTCTGTAATCACTATCCTTGAAATGTGGTCTACAAACATGTTATATGTTCCCTTTTTGTTAATGATCTCATGATCAAACTCTTGTAACAGTAAATCCCATCTTAACAATTTGGTCTTAATATCCTTCTTTTTCATCAGGTACTTGATTGCTCCATGGTCTGTATACACCTTTACCTTTGACCCTATCAAGTAGGATCTAAACTTGTCAAAAGCAAATACTATTGTTAGCATTTCTTTCTTAGTGGTTGTATAGTTGACCTGGACATCATCTAGCATCTTGCTAACATAGCATATAGCATGGTGTTTCATGTTCTTCCTTTGCCCCAACACAATATTGATGGCATAATCACTGGAATCACTCATGCATAATTTTGAAAGGTAACCCCTAATTTGGGGCTTGCAAGATCAAAGTTGTTGTCAAAGCATTTTTTAGAGTATAAAAGGCTTCCAGGCACTTATCAGTTAAGTTAAACTCAACATCCTTTACTAAAAGGTTCCATAGAAGCTTCTTAATTTTTGAGAAATCTTTAATGAACCACCTATAGTACCCAGTGTGTCCTAGAAGACGTCTCAGTCTAGTTACCGACTTAGGCGGTGGGAACATTAATATCACTTCAATATTGCTAAGGTCGACTTTGATTCCTTTATCAGAGATTTTGTGCCCCAAGACAATGTCTTCCCTTACCATGAAATGGAAATTTTCCCAGTTCAGAACTACTTGTTTTTCTTCACATCTCTGCAGGAATCTGGATAAGTTTTCTAGACTTATGTCAAAACCAGCTCCATATATGAAGAAGTCATCATAAACACTTCCAATATGTCTTCCAGGAAGTCTGAGAAGATAGAGATCATGCATCTTCGGAAGGTGGCAGGTACATTACATAGACTGAACGACATTCTCCAAAAAGCATAAGTTTTGTAGATACATGTGAAGGTTGTCTTTTCTTGATCATCAAGGTGAATTGGTACTTGATGAAATCTTGAGTATCCATCTAAGATACAAAAATAAGAGTGATGCGCCAACCTTTCTAGAACTTGATCTATAAAGGGTAAGGGGAAATGATCTTTCCTCGTAGCGACGTTCAACTTTATGTATTCAATACACATATGCCAACCTGTTACGGTCAGTGTTGCCACTTCATATTCATTCTTCCCCTTCACAACTATCAGCCCTCCCTTCTTGGGTATGATGTGGATTGGGTTGACCCAGTTACTATCGCTGATAGGGTAGATAATTCCAGCATCATGTAGTTTTATGACCCCCTTCTTGAGTACCTCCTTGAGCATTTGGTTCATCTTCCATTTTGGTAGAACTAATGGCTTAGATGTGTCTTCCAGGTTTATCCTATGCATACACAGAGCTAGTCTTAGACCCTTGACATCTTCAACAAAGTATTCTATTGCTTTTCTATGCATCATGAGCTCATTTATCAACTTTTCTTTCTAATCTTTCGTCAATGTGGAATTTATAATAACGAGTTTCTTTATTCATTATCAAGAAATAAATACTTTATGCCTTCAGGGAGTTGCTTCAACTCAGGTTTAGGCTTAGGTGATACCTCTTCTTATTATGTTTTCTCTAATGAACCATGCCTTGCAATTTCTGTAGTGCTTTCTTTGTCACTAAAATCTTCCTCCGATTGATTTAAACAATCCAAAATTTTTACTACCTCATGATCTTCCATACTAGGGTTGGGGTTGTTCAGAGCTCGCATGAGCAGATCAAAAATGGAATGATCTTCTTTCACTCCCTCATAGTACTAGTTGTAGCTATCTATGGAGTAGACCGGCTTGAATAGAGAGGGTCCCCTCAAAGTGTCTTGGACATGAAAATCAATGTGGTCATTTCCAACTCAGAGACTGATGATTCCTTCTGAGACATCGATTAGCTCTCTTCCAATGGAGGGAAAATGACATCCAAAGATCATGGGACACGGATCCTCTACAATGTTGATCATGACAATATCACAAGGTATAAAGAGTTGCCCTACATGAATGGGGACATATTCTACTACCCCACGGTTTTTTTTGAAAGTATGATCTTCTAGTTGAATTACCATTCCCATCTTCACCATGTTGGTGAGTCCTAATATCTGAGCCAAGGTGAGAGGTAAAGGAGTGATACTATCTCCTAGATCTGTGAGCCCCTTTCTTTCTATATTATCTCCAACATTTAAAGGGATAGTGAACGCACTAGGATCCTTCTTCTTTGTTGGCATTTTGGCTTGAATGAAGGCATTGGACATCTTGGTGAGTTTCAAAGTCTTGATATGATCTCCTCTTCTTCTTTTCATTATGAGGTCCTTGAAGAATTTAGCATAGGTAGGCATTTCTTCGATGGCATCTAAGAAAGGTACATCTAGGTGTAGTTTCTTAATGGCTTCCATAAACTTCTCATACTACTTTTTAAGATGGGCCTTGATTAACTTGTACGAAAAAGGGAACCCTTGGGGAATATGGGATTTTATTGGCAAAAACTTGTTATGTTGGATCTGGTTCCATTTCATTTGCTACCTTCTCCCACTTGCCTTTCTCTTTAGTCTTGTTCTTCTTGGTAGACTCTCCTCTTTCAGGAACTTCTTTCACCATAATTAGTTTAGGTTGTTTCTTGCTACCGGTGTCATTTTCTCTATCGCCCTCCCCTCGTTGTTTTTCTAATACTTTTCTAGAGAGGAGGGTGACCATATTTACAATCTCTGTATTAAAAGGGATCTTTCCTTGAGGGTTCTTTGTTATTTCAGACAGTTGCGCCAGTTGTTGGTCAATTTATCTTTAGCGCATTTAAATATCAGACATTTGGGTCTACATTGTGGTCAAGACTCATGAGGTAGTGATAGCACTTTGAGTTAGTTGGTTGTTCACTGAGACTTGTCTTTTTGTGAAATCAAATAGTTGCACCATCATATCTGGTTGTTTGTTGCTTTTAGGTTGGTCGTGATCTTTGTTTTATCGGTATGTGTTCTTGTTTTGAGACTATCCCTATCCTTGACTCTGGTGGTTATTTCAATTTTTTTGGTAGTTGGTGGTTCTGGTGAACATGCTCTGGCCTCCTCCTCTCCCAAATCTTGGTGGTGTTTTAGACGAACTGCCTAGTTGGTGGGAGTTTTCAGCAACATCTTTGTTTCCATAATTGAAACCAGGGTGATCAGGTCTCTTAAAATTTACATAGGAGATGTTCTTGGTTTCTTCCTCTTCTTTTCTAATGTCATCATCCTCTAGTTTAGTGTAGGTACAATTATCTCCACCATGTCCTCCTTCATTGCAGATGACACATTTCATAACTTTCTCAGTCTTGACCTTCCCCTTTCCTCCAGTTTCCTTCAACTATTTAAAATCTAGGGAAATCTTTTGAATTTGGGAAGTTATATTTTCTAGATCCTTGTCTTTGAAAGATGGTCCTTAAAATTTATCCCTCTTTGTTGAGCCCCTATCACTTATCTCATAATCCATGCCTTCTTACAGTACAACCAAGTTATTAATGATCAACATAGTCTTCTTCAACTTCTTGTTGAGGAAATCACTTCTAGCAGTGACATTTAGTGAAGTCCATTGTGTAGATGTTAACCCATTGTAGAATGTTGTCACAATATAATCCTTTTCATAATTGTGATGAGGATAGTCCCTCTGATATTCTAGGAATTGTTCCCATGCTTCATGAAGATTCTCTCCAGGCTTCTATAAGAATCCAAAGATCTTGAGCCTATTTCTGATGGCTTTCTCAATGGGGTAGAACTTTATGAAAAAAAGCATCGGCTAAGGGCCCCCATCCATTAATGGATATGTTAGGCAGGATAAGATACTAGGGCAGAGTTTTGTCCTCCAAAGAGAAGACAAATCCAATATAAATTTCTGCTACATCCTCTTCATCTTAATAGTGTCATATATGTTCTTAAAAGTACCAGGATGATGATAGGGATTTTCATCTTTTGAGTTACCCCTAAAAGTTTTGTTTTGGATCATTGATATGAATGCATGTTTCAACTCAAAACTTGCAGCATCAAACGTTGGGATAATGATGGGGCATCTAGATTTGTTAGCTCTTGTCACAGTCAAATCCCTAAGGGAGCAACCTTCATCTTCTTCTTCCTCTTTCTCATCTTCTTCATTGTTGTTATTGTTATTGTTGTTCCTCCCATTCCTCCTTTCCCTCTGGAGGAGAACTTCATCATGTCATAGTTCCTCACACTCCTCTTCAGTTGGTGGTGAAGGAGGCATTGCACCAGGCGGGATGTCACCTATTGGTTGTCCGGGGTTGTAATCCTCCCATTCAGATGCATGGTCCTCTAGAGGTATAACGACCCTTGCATTCTGATTACCTCTGTCTTGGCGCCCTCCCCTACAAGGTGGCATGATATCAAGGTGGGTGGTCGGTATTGCTTATATACCTAAAATAGTCAGCATAGTCAAGTTAGAAACTAGACATGTTTAGTGATGTATTCAAGGTAATAATGACATGATGGATTCAAATTTGTGCAGTCAAGTCTATCGCTAGACTTGAGGCATGGGTGTATAGTGAGTAGACTCATGTTCTTAATAGTAACATTTTGCCTTCTCTCCAACAACAGTGCCAAAAAGTTGACCGACCTAAATCACGTCCAAAAAGGAATGAGTCTAGAGTAGTCAGACTCTTAAATTTATAACCCGACACTTAGGCCCCCACAACTGTTATATGGGGTCCGATGTAGTAATTGGGGTTGAATTATAGGGACAAGGGTGGTGAGTTCTAAGAATGTTGAGTCTTATATTAGTTACACCAACCAAAGAAGTAAGATAAGATAGTGTTTTTTATGGAACAGTGTTACTCCAAACAAATAAAACAATTAAAGGGAGAATAAAGAAACAAAACAAGAGAATAAAAGCAAACAAGCACATGATAACAAAATATGCCTGGAACTTGGATTGGGTTTCACCTACTAAGACTCTAATCAACATGCAATACTCACACCCCTTGTATACCCTTAGAAAGATTACAAGCAAACACCATATATTTCTATTCCCTCCTATCTCAAGCTTAGGATATATTTGGATTATAAGATTGTCTCTCTCTCAAGACAACAAACAAACAATCACAATTGAAACCATATGACCATTAGCTTAAGCATTCTAAAATTTTCATGCATTCATGCAACTCCAAAACACTTAAATAAAAATAAGTGTTACTCATTTGAGGCACTAACAATCAAACATCACAAGATGGTAGCTAATCATACAAGTGAAACATTAAGACTAAGTGAATGGATATATCTTTGCTAAGAGCATATGTATTCAAATGGATGAAAGTATATACATGTTGGGTGAGCCTTAATGGATACTCAAAACCCAAGCAATGATTTTAGGCACTCATGTTAGTGATAAGCATTACGGATTTACAAATGAATAGGGACATAGAGTATTTTTGGAATAAGCATCTTAGAAAAGGGGCAAAGGAGAAGTAGAGAAATAGAGGATACACCAACTGTGAGTAGGCGGTGGTCACAACCAATGGTCTGGTTCTCCTGCTCGGTGTCTTGGTATGGTGGTGATGGAGAATAGATCTGCATCCTCCTTCCTTCAAGGAAGTATCTATGATAGAATGGTGGATGAGAGGGGAGCAAACATAGGAGGGATCTCATCCTCTTAACTATTCAAGTAAGTATCTATGATATAATGGCGGACGAGACGAGAGCAAACATAGGAGGGATCTCATCCTCTTTAACTGTCAATTGATGGTGGAGGCAATAGGTGGTGGCAAGATTCTTCTCCGATAGTGTCTTTGTGTCCTTGGTGTAGTGAGACCCCCTGTAGGTGGTCAGAGGTCATCTATATATAGGCTCTAGGACAAGGTTCTTTACTTGCACCCCAAGCATCCCATGTATCTTCCTCAGCCACATGCTTAACGGCCTTGAGTGATAGTTATGTTAGAGCTGCCATCGGTTGGTAGCCATCGAGTGATCATGAAGATGGAGCACTGGTAGGTGGGTTTGCTGGACCATCGGTTGGTCGAGCAAACGGACCATCAGTCAGCAACCATTGGGTGGTTGCGGTTCCTAATCATCGGTTGACCAGACTTGCTCAACCATAGGATGGTGGTCTGTTGGATGGCCATTAGTGGCCTATATAGGTGGACCTCCATTTGATGAGTCTGTTAGGCCACCAGTTGTTGGGGCAGGTAGGCCACCGGAAGGTGGGTCCATTTAACCATCGCCTGATAATGCTCGAGAATCCACCGGTCATTGGATTATTGCGACCACCAATTGGTGGCATGACCAGGACACAGACGAATGACATCCATGGTAACACGGGACTGTAGTTCGGTGTCAAGCAATGGGGGTACAAACTACAATCAAGGTCCATTGATAATGAATTGATGGCTATGATGCGACCATAGGTTGTGAACCAATGGTGGTCCTGCTCCTTGGTAATAAGCTTTAGCCCCTTGATTACATGCATGAGACATCTTTATTATTCTAAAAAGGGGGCATGGGTAGTAATTATGTGCAAAATAAATGGAAAGTGAATACAAATTCATATGATAGGATAGTAATATATGTGAATAAGGAATGTAATATCCACAAAATTGGATGTTATCACACTTAAATTGATTGGTTCAACACTTGAAATGGTTGGTTCACAGTCCATTCAATAAACTTTTAACCATTGTCATTTATATTGAATACCTAACTTTTTATTAATGATTTTTAAACTACATTCATGAATAAACTCCTATTCTAAGTGTATCTTATGTGTGTGACCCTATAGGTTCCAAGTTACGCTGGCAGTGAATCTCCATAACTAATTTATGACATCACAAGCAATGATTTATCTAGTAAGACTTCATTGCTACCCAATTAATTGGAAAATTGGAGAACATTTCAATCTACAATTTATCATTGGTGTTACAATAATTGTATAGTTCCTTTGCCATTGATATACAGATTGAAACTGAGGCATGGAATCTCATCCTCTTCAACATTCAATCCATGCTCCTTGAACTAGAGCATACTCAAACGAGATGCATGTGAGCTCACATATGATATATTGATTCACATGAGTATGGTCACACGTTTCTCAATTTCTCTTATCAAGTAGCTTGGATATCAATCTCCTATAGGAGGGACAAATCCCATCTACATCACTCACACTCAACCCCAATGTGTTATAATATATTTTAGCATCACCTATATGACAAACATTATTCAAGGCCATGTTTGATGATGAAGAAGTACATCGAAATACATGTGATGAGTGTAGTGACTTCAGGTTTAAGAACCACAATCATCACCATCACTATGAAATATGATTCTGACTACCAACTGTGGTTTCAATCTATCATTCTCAAGGTGGGTTTGTCTGATACATTGTTCTCTAACAAGTATCTATGTGTTTGATTTGATATCACATATCATGACTTAATGAGATTCTGTCATCAACCAACACACACTCCAATCTTATGTGTTATTATTGTCTAACAACATTTTGCAGTAATAGCTGACTAGGGACATAACAAGAATGCATCTATTCTTGATATCAATATGATCTCATTGTTCAAGTCCTCAACCATATTTGAGTAATAGCATTCTTTAGACATTTATTATGTTACATCATTATCTCATAATTGAATGAAACAAAATAAATTGGAAGACTACCTTTATTGTTAATCAAACCATTTACATGACATGCCATTACAATCATCATTTGATTGGCTCTATGGGCATACATACCAACACCATTATGAGTAATCATGTAGTATACTTTAAGTTTATGATCAACCAATCAAGCATGTTGCAAATCCAAGCAAACAATACAATATGTAAGTATGTTTAACACCAATATGTAACCATGTATTCTTGTGATATTAGTTGGGGTTAAGTCTAGTTTTAGGTCTCTTGATTTAGGTTTGACATTAGGATTATGTATCTAAACCATAATTGTTAGGTATGTGGTATAAAGACTTTAGATATCATAAAGGTACATCATCATTAACATAGTCTAATGTTATCATTATTATTCATCAATATCATATTATAAACATACTTCATATGTTCAACCAAATATTCATCAAACTAAGGTTTAGAAACAACAAACCCTAATTCTATCACATTATGAATCTTAAGGGTTAGAAACCCTAGGTAGATATTAGGTATAACCCTAACTCCTGAAGTTAACTTCTTATCTTATCATCATTAAGCAAGGTTAGATTACATCATACTACAAGATTATGTCACCAATATAATTGTCATTAGTTCACAATCTAGGATTTATACATATCCTCTTATACTCATACCCCAACTAACATTTTAATATGGAAAATACACGAAGAGAGCCTCATATTACAGAGAGAGAAAGATCAAATTAGAGTAATTTACATTATAACCATTCTTAATCATGATTACTGTTAATTTAACAAATCTAGGATTTCTATATTACTTTATCACATTCATAATCATCAAAAACACTTTTTGAAATAGAAGACTAATTAGGATTTAAATATATTTTATTTGTAACCTACTTTTTTGTAGAAAATGGACCTATAATTTAAATATATTTTGATATACCAATCATTTCATATATTATTTGCAAGATTACCATATCCAGGACAATCTCATAATGACACATCAGTAGATAATAGCTCATTTAATATATAACCTTGTATCTCTTAAGATCATGGTAAAATATTAGTATCCATGCACTTTACACACGCCTTCAGGGACATCTGGGTCATTTGACATCACATTGTCTCCTTTCTCATGGAGGAGCCTAATGTTTTCCCTAGGTGAGTAACTCCCTTTTCTTGGGATCCAAGGATCCCTAGGAGGTATGCACAACTTCATAAGTCCAAGCCAGACCTGACACGGCCCTGGGAATGATCAGAGGTGGGCAGAGTGGAGGGAAATTGAGGTTTCTATCTAGTTCTTATGTGGAAGCACATTGAACTCAATGAGGGAGTAAGATTCTTACACTATTTCCACTAAAAGACATGGACAAGCATGTTGAATCTACCTGAAACCTAGCGAGTTTCACACCATCACTTGAGCTAGTCATATCCTCGATAACAACATTCACCATGTTGTGAGAAGGTGTGGAGAGAGTGATAGGGCTTGGCTATGTACAAATGCCATTGCGCATGGGAGGAGTTTCTTTGGTGTGGACTAAAGATGAGGAAGGCCTTATATAGGATGTCGGGTAGATGTTTGGCTCTACCAATCATCTTCAAGCTGATGTGGTGATAACACCACTTACACTTTTTAAACTCGATGGTAATGATGACCCCAACTTCTAAATTGTGTTGGTTGGGTCCACATTATCATCTCAGACCAGAGGATGGTAATGGTTAGTGAGAAAGTCCAAGAGACATAGGAGTATGAAGATTGAAGGGAATCCCATAGACCTTAGAGAACTTGAGAGAGTTTGGGTAGGGAGGATGAGTCTCGAACCCAAGATCTAGTTCTAGGTCCAAGGAAAAGGGAAATTCCTTTCTTTAGACAACTTCTTCTTTAATCTAAAGTTCAAAACACAAAAGTATTTCCTCAGGGCACATGTAAATCCTTAGCTCACCCATAAATTGTCCTAAAATTGGTTTCCAAGCACTAAGTAATTAGTCCCTTAATTAATTACCTAGGTCACAAGATAACTTAAAACATTCTAGATTTTCCCCATAATAATCTAATATCTTGATTATCAACAAACTAAAATTATATTATGTATTTGTTATGGGCACACATTACTAGGTCTATTTTTATTTCAAGGACCCATATCTAAACCCAAATTGGCCCAACTAGTTTGAATGAGTTCTAGGTCTCATGGCCCATATGTTGTCCTTCCATAATGTCCATAAGATTAATCCTAATGTGTATAAATCCAATTCAATTACATAGGTTTCTTTGATAAATTATAGAAATGTCTTAATAGAAGAACAAGCAACAAACTGGGTTTCCAATTGTTTATGAATGGAGAAACCTATGGATACAAAAGCAAAATTATTGGACATAGATGGATAAACCATAAGATTCCTATTTGAAATATTTTGAAGGCATCGAAGAAGGGAAATTGCATCATCAATAAGCAATTTAAAGCTATTAAAAGCAAAAGGCAGAAAATGATGATGATTTACTTGACAAGCTGCTTTGTGCTTGTGGATTTTTGTTCCACAACATTGGAGGCTTCCTGGACCGCTTTAAAGTTGTTTGAAAAAGTTCCTGTTTGAGTAGAAACTCCCATGAGATCCACACATGTGTGTTTTCCATATGTCCAATCAAATAATAAGATATCATCAGGACATTGAGCATGGAGACCAACAACACATGTCCCAAGGAAGGCCACATGAGCTTCCTTTTGTACTTTTATCCTAACTCTAGAGACAATGTCAAAAAGTGCATCACGAACAACATCACGGTGGAACTTATATCCTGGTCGTGAACGACAATGGACAACACGATCACCAAAGACATGGAGATCTGTAGTGTTGTAGATAGGAAAAAAATTTATCACAAGAATATAAGGGGGTCATGAGTCACTACACGATATCTCAATTATGAAAGTAAGACTTGATCATTATAATATCTTAACGAAGTCTCTGATTAAAACATACGCCCAATATTACTTGACTTAGAGACTTGATACAATTATCGGGCTTAGGTTCATCAACCAATGTCATCATATCCATTAATGGTTTGACTTTGATTATCATATCATATCATTAGATTAGGTATAACATTCCCAAATTTGAGGATGTTACATTAACCCCACCTTAAAAGGAATTTTTTTTTATCAAAAACTCGAACCCAATTAGGTCAATGTGAATGACAAATGGATTAGCCTCATAAATTACATCTAGCAACCTTGAATTTAACTAGGTTTTCACTAATAACTTTCATTGAGGTGAAATTACCTATTTTATTGAGGTGTAAACACACATTCAATCCAAGAGTATTTCCACATGATCCTTCAAAACATGATTTTATTTCTTGGTGATTACATTTTCTCTTAGAGATGGTATTTTCACCTAGGTTTCAAACTTTCTAACCCTCCTTGAAATTATATCCACAAGATTTTGAGGCAAAACCTTTATATTCTAAAGATTTAAAATAGTTTTAACCTAGGGTATTTATTTCCACATGTCAATTGTATATATCACATGTGTCTACCCAACTTTTCATGCCTATAGTAAGGTGAAATAAATATTTGGCTGCATTCCTAGTACAAAGTTCACCTTATTTTCATGTGTAGAGATGGTGTGTCCACACATTATCTCATAGTTTCAAATTTTAAGTTGATTTATCCTTAACAATTACTCTAATCATGAATACATTTTATCTCTAGGAATTTCCTTAAATTTCATGAACCCAAAAGGAATGTGCTTTTCTTAAAATCTTGAGTTTATGCACAAATTCTTTGAGGTTCTATTTCAACTATCATTACATATGTTATTATATTCCTTAAATCTACATTTTGTGTCTTAGTGGCCTTAGTCATTCTCTTAGGATCTCCAGAGGTATATGTATGTTTGGAGTAGTTTCCTCTGACCCCAAGGGCCTTTGTACTCATGGAGTGCCTTTCTCATTGACCCCTCGGGCCTCATGTACTCATGGACATGGTCATTCACTTCACCCCATGGACCTTATGAACACTTGGTTGGCTTCTCCTAACCCCACGGGCCTTATGTACTAAGGACATGATCACCTCCTAACCCCTTAGACCTTATGTTCCTTTGGACATCCCTATGTGACCTTAGGGTTGACTTACGATTATACATGCTTAGGGTTTACTAAGATATATAACTCCATTTCGTCTCTTTCATTACTTACACCTTGATTCAGGACAAGAATCCTAAATGCCATTACAATTCTATGTCTCATGAATCATCCTTCAAGTAGAGTCTATGACTTAGATGCCTTCATAGAATTTTCTTTCAAATTGTTAACTTTAATTACACATTATACATGAAGTTTCTCTAACAAAAAAATTCATTCATATATGAATGCATCCAGGGAATTAAGTCAAATGCACATCTTTCTTACTTATACTTGGTGTGAATAGGACTTACATGCCTTGGGTGCACCATTATTACATTTCTATCAAAGTACTTTTCTTGTCCTTACACATTTACCCTAGTATTCCTTTCACCAAGGTTTTTATATCTAATTATTTTGTATATACATTTCAATTACTAAGAGAAACTTATTATGACTAGATATGGGTAAGTGATTTGCAT
The DNA here is from genome assembly GCA_963693085.1 of Alisma plantago-aquatica. Lineage (NCBI taxonomy): Eukaryota > Viridiplantae > Streptophyta > Magnoliopsida > Alismatales > Alismataceae > Alisma > Alisma plantago-aquatica. The sequence continues at coordinate 889,628,242 of OY856411.1, forward strand.
GTCTTATACCCATACCATCCCATCATATCTCATATATTTAAGTTTAGGTCCTTTAAGGATGTCCTAGGTTGCTTGAGGTTTTTACAACCTACCACGAGGTTGTTCAACTCATCCTTCTAGAGGAGGTCCTAACCTAGGGTGACACCTTGTCTTTAAAGAGGAGGTTATGCTCTTTATGCACAACCTGACCATGTGGATTTAGTGTTATGCCTGCCCCAAAGGTCTCTTCAATTATGATGTTGGCCCACCCCAGGTCTAGATACCACCTTTGAAAGGTGAGTTGAGAGTCTTATGTTTTTAATTATACAACCACCATTGATTTCCCATGCTTCATGTATTTGCAAAACCCCTTGTGTGTACCATTCATGCATGAATCCTTGTACTCTATGTACTTGCATGCATGGGAAACTACTAGTATCTAATTTGTGGTACCCAAACTAAAGTACACAAACTCATTTGGATCATGTCTTTCCTATACTCCTACTTAGGGTTTGTTTTGGTAAGGTTATATTTTCCTTTACTATTTATTAATACCCAAAATTAGGGTTTTTTATTAGGGTGACGGAAAAACCACTTTGTCATAGTTTTTTTCTCTCCTTTAACTCACTTAAGTTACCATATCCTCCAGTCAACCCATCACAAGTCCTTCATGTATGGTTGGGGTATCCCAATCCATCCCTAAGACCTTCTAGGATTTACCCTCAGTATATGGACATAGATTATACATCACATCTTCCATATGTATTTCTAAATTTGCATTATATGTACTTTAATTGGTGTAGGATGCATTAACCCTACTTCTTCTTGAAATCCTATCTGGAGAGAAGGAAAAAGTAAATTGTAGGGTTAGGAAAGAAAATAAATGAGAAGAGGAAGAAATTTTAGGTGAGGAGATCTATATGTATTTTACTTTAGGTAAAGACCTTACACTTTGGCCATATGGGATTCATAGGGGCTTGTGTGTCCTCAATTGCCAACTATTGATTATGATTGAGTCTAGGGTTTAGGTCTCTTTCTTTAGGGTTTACATTAGGTTAGGTCTTGAAACCCAAATCTCATGTATATGGTCTAAATACTTTAGAAACCTTAAAGGTACATCATAGTCTTGGAATATCATTATTGTTCATCAATATGATATTATAAATGTACTTCATATGTTCAATCACTTATTCACCAAACTAGGGTTTAGAATAAAAAAAACCTAATTCTATCATATTATGAGTCATAAGGTTTAGAAACTTTACATAGACATCAGGTCTAACCCTAACTCCTCAAGTTAACTTCTTATCTTATCATCATTAAGCAAGTTTGGATAACATCATACAATAAGCTTATTTAACCAATATAATCAACATTACATCACAGTTTATGGTTTACATGTATTCTCTTATACTCATACCCCAACTAAGACTGTAAACAAAAATACACTATAGAGACTCATATTACTGAGCAAGATAGATCAAACTAGATGAATTCAAATTACAATCATTATTAACCAAGTTACCATTAATTTAAAAATCTAGGATTTTTGTGTTACTTCATCATATTCATAAACATCAAAAAGCACTTTTTAACTAGAAGACTAATTAGTCCATGATACATTTCATTCATAATCTACTCATTTTCTAAGAAAATTGACCTGTAATTCCAATCTATTCGACATACCAATCATTTCTTACATTATTTTCAAGATTAACATATCATGACCAATCTCATAATGACATGTCAATAGAGAAAAGCTCAATACATAACTTTTATGACTCTTAAAATGAAGGTAAAAGAGTGTAGTACCCCCACATTTTACCCACACACTCAGAGGAGTGCAAACCATTTGAACTTAGGTCATCTCCTTCCTAGAGGAGGAGCCCAACCTTTGTCCTGGGTGAGTCAACTATGGGGTTGGCTCCCTGCTTCATGGAATCTGAAGGCCTAAAGGAGTTCATCACATCTTTTCAAGTCCTCATTGGCATACCTGACAATAGGTATGATTGAAGGTTGACGGAGTGGAGGGAATCTAAGTTTTATATCTACAACTTATGTGGAAGAATGTGATTACCTTGGTTCCTCAAAAAGGCATCGCCAAGCATCTTGGATCTACTTGAAAGCTTGCAAGATTTTCACCATCCCGTAGGTTATTCATATCCTCCATAATGATGTTCACCATGCCGGTAGAAGGTGTGAGGATGAGGGGCATGGATTGGATATATACAAAGGCCATCGGGTGTGGAAGGAGTTTCCCTAGTGTGAACCGAAGATGAGGAAGGCCTTATATAGGATGTTGGGTAGATGTTTGGATCTTACAATCACCTTCATGCAAATGTGGCGATCATGCCATTATCTCTTTGTAAACTTGATAATATCCATGCTCCCTACATATGATTGGGTTGGATGGGTCCGCATTATCATCATAGACCGAAGGATGATAAAGGTTAGGGTGAAAGCCCAAAAGAGAGAGAAGTATTAAGACTAAAGGACAACCATATATCTCAAGGAATCTCAGGAAAATGCGGGTTGGCAGAGTGAGTCCCTTAATCTAGACTCTATCAACGAGCCCGAGATCTGGGTTGGGGTCTAGGGAAAGGGAAATTCCCTTCTTTAAACAATTCTTTCTTTAATCTAAAGTCCAAAATAGAAAATTATCTCCTTAGTCCACATGTAATATTCACTTGATCCCAAAACTTAGTATAGTGCTAGTATTACTATTTTCTTTTATTGTGTAAAGAATAAATGCTTAACTTAACAATAATTAAATCCAAAACTTGATTTCTGAGCACTAAATAATTAATTCTTTAATTAATTAATATAACAGATAATTTATGATATTTAGGATTTTCTCCCATAATCTATTATGTCAATTATAAACCAACTAAAATTATCTTGTGTATCTATTACGGGTACTTATGATTGGATTCATAATTTTGTATCTCAAGGACCCATCTGTAAATCATATTTGACCCAATTAGGCTTGAATTGGTTTCTAGGTTCTAGGACCCATGGCCCATATTTTGGGCTTCCAAAGGATCCATGAGATTATTTATATTCTTAATTATGGAATTGAGGCTTGAATCATTATTATGAAATGAAGTCTCTCATTATTACATGTGCTTAATACTAATTGAGCTCATATGCTCAATAGTATTTGAGCTCAATATTACTTGAATTGGAGACTTGATACAACACTAGGGCTTAGTTTCATCTACCAAGTCATTATTTCCCTTTATTCCACTCTAATTATTGCATAATATCATTAAATTGGGAACAGAATTACCAAAATTTGAGGATCTTACACAATAGGTAGTGATCACCAATATGCTTTGAACAGTTACTGTGGCATATTAGCTAGAAAACCACACATATGGAGTTTAGATCTAAAATGGCGAGAGCAACCGCAACTAGCATTTGAAGATAGAAATCATGCATTGAGGTACTTAAGTAATTTGTGTTTTACGATACAATCTTTTTATGATTGTTATTTGTATATACTTGCAGGAAAAGATATTCCAAAGCTTTGTGTGACAACAAATACAAAATGATCAATAATTACATTTGAAACACAACATTTTGCCAAAATAATCACTAAAACTATAAGTATTTTGACTGCATATACGATTATATTATTAAATTGTCTGAATATTTACACTAATCATTTTTTCATATGGGAAAGGTTTAAAATAAAATTATAAAATCTTTAGGATTAAATCACCAGAAAGTGATTACATGCATTGATAATAAGTGATATATTATCCTATAATATTTATTATTTATTTATTTCATGTTTCTTATTAAATAATTAAACTCATATTTTCTTCTCCAATCAGGTGTCCACCTCTCTTTGATTGTTTGTATGAGGATGAGCTCATTAAACTTCAATTTTGGATGGGAAAATAGACGCGTCACATCACCTGTAGAATTTTTTCACATAATGAACTTTCAGTTACAAAATGAATATGTATTTTTATTATTTATGAAAGCAATAGTTCAAATTTTCTTATTTAACAATATTAAAAACTCCACTAACCTCCATACTCAAGGAAACTTGTTGCACATGAAGTTATATAATCAATGCATATTGCTTTTCTAGTTTTTAATCCATCTAAACCACAACTCTTCTATTATAAATCCTTCACCAAGTTATTCTAAATTTTCAATTGATGTCTCTTTGAATCTATGAATTACATACATTATGTTATATTATAAAGGTAGTGCTCTTATCACATATTTTTAGGCTACTTTTTAAATACTGACTATAAAGAATGAAGACTAACCCATCTCTCATGATTATAATGTTGTTTGTTTTCTCTATGTGTTTCCAAACAATATAGTAATTTGAACCTCTCTACCATTCCTTAATGCAAATTTACATGTTAGTAGGGTTCAAATAATATGTAATTGTATTTATATAAGAACATGTAACATATGTAATCATATTTATTATACAAAAGACATAGTATATAAAAAATATGAATGATGGTATTATTATATAAAATTTATTATATTAATTGCAGAATTTAGAATTAATAAAATAGTGTATTTATCATCAAGAAGTTATTAAAATGTGCTTTTACTTTTTTAAGATATCTATATTTGTGCACAAATGGTGTTTGACCATAGATACATACACTCATGATCCCTCATGTATGATTAAAAAAGTCCTAGAGTACAAACACTTTTATTTCCTCTAGTCTTTGGGAGGTGTTTGGTGGATTGGTCATTGTTCCTCTCTTCCATACCCTATTATGTTCTCCTCACTTCTCCAATCTTATCCCCCATGACCTCAAGCTCTTCAAAATGTCACAATTTCACTCAGGGCATTTTTAGTTTCTTTCAATAATATAATTTACACCTGTGTGATAGTGGCCTTTCTGGTTGTTGGGTCATTGTGTCTCTCCTCAAGAAACCTTCTTATTTCTTTTAGGGATTTTAGTCTCACTTTATCAAAACTTTGAGATATTTAGTCTCATTATATCCTTGTAAAAAAGTTTGATGAGTTCATGATATTTGGTAAGTCAACCCAATAGAAAAATAATTAAATATATACAACCTATTACAAATATAAACTATTTCATCAAAACATCTTGGCCCATAATTGGTAGCGAGGTTAGTCTAGCTATCAAGGATTTCTTTACTCATGAAAAGCTTCTTAAGGAATCTAATCATTCATTTATTTATCTAATTCCTAGAGTATATGATACTCTAATATGAAGAATTGGTGACCAATTTCTTTGTGCAATGATTTATACAAGATCATTTCCAAGATTATGGCTAACAATTTACAAATTTTAATGTCTTCCATTATAGATGTTAGAAAATCTACTTTTATGAAAGAAAGGATCATAAAAGATGATGCCCTTCTAACTAATGAGATTTTACATGATTTCAACAAGCCTAACAACAAGATGTGTATACATGTGGATATATATAAAGCTTACGATTTTATAAGTTTGAAATGTTTGTTTTCTATATTATACAAAATGGGTTTCCCTATTTCTTGGATTAGTTGGATCGAGGAAAATTTCTACTCTTCTTCATACCATGTGTTTATTAATGGAGAGCCTTCTAAACCTTTTTGTCCATCTAATGGAACTCGTCAGGGTGATCCTTGTGAACATTATATTTTGTGATTGCTATGAATGACTTCTTTGAACTTATGAAGAATGGTGTTCTTAACGATGATATCTCCCCTATATCAGATAAAAGGATACTCAAATATCCCATCTAAATTTCATAGATGACTTGATAGTTTTCTTAAGAGAAAATAAGCAAAGTTCAATTCATATTTAGAAAATTCTTGACCTATTCAGAGAGATATTTGATCTTCATATTAATAATTCTACGAGATCTATGTTCTTCAATAAGGTGTAGAAAAAGAGAATGTTTCGAGTTCATCATGAATTAATCAGGGGTCTCTACCCTCAAAAGTACCTTGCCATTCTTATGTTCACTAGCAAATTGTCGAGGTCCTACTGTGCTAGTTTGGTTGATAAAATTAAAACAAGACTAGAGAACATGAAATCTAAGTTTCTATATATGGAAGATAAACTTGAACTTATCAATTTGACTCTCTCTAGCATGCATTTATACTAGTTATTCTCTTTTCCCATGCCTTGCTCTATTCTAGATGATATTGGTAGAATATAGATAGATTTTCTTTGGGATTCGTCTGGTGAGAAGAGAAACTTCCACCTAGTGTGGAATTTAGTGATCTTTCCTAAATATGGTTGGGTTTTATACATTAAAATAATTAAGGACATTTCTAAATCATGTATTATCATTAATGCCTAGGATATATCTAGAAAGAAAGATTCACAATGCTTCAGGTCGATCAATGAAAAATATTTAAAGAAAACTTCATTTTGTTCGATTGATGGCTCCAATAACTTATCGTATCTATTTAATAGTATTCATAGGACTAGAGAAGAAATGATCCAATTCATTGACTATAGGGTTGGATATGGGAAAAGTATAAAGTTGTATCTCGATCCCTATTTAAAAGGGAAGAAGCTTACCGGTCTATTTGGTAAAGTATTTTGTGTTAGATTTTGGTCTTCCTAGATACTTTGATTAGTATAGTGCCATCAGTAATGGAAGGTGGACATTTCCCTCTTCTAGAATCTTAAAGTATTCAAGGGATTTATTGTTATCTTTGAATATGAATTTATATGAGATAGATATGATCCTATTCAAAGGTTAAGATAAAATTGACCTCAAATACATTTGGAATGAGATATGAGAGAAGGAGGTAGAACGCCCCCCCCCCTATATGGATTTGGGGTTGTAAGGGTCCAAGAAGATGCTTTTTGAATGCTTGGAAAGTTTGCCACAATAAACAACCTACCTCAGACTATGGAAGAAGGAGAGGGATACAGCTAGCTTCTACTTATTTTCTTTGTAGGAATGGTTATGAGGGTACATCTCATATTCTATTTGAGTTCTAATTTTTTGTTGATATATGGATGTTAGATAACAATTTTAATTTGAGATGGTGTGTTCCTAAAAAGTGGAATGATGTTATCCCTATCACTAATAAAAAATCTATAACCTCATGTATCTTTATTATCTATTATCTTTGGATGGAGATAAATAAGAGGGTCAATGAAATTTTTATTAGTTCTTCTAAAGATATTTGGAGGATCATCAGTGCATATATTGATATTTTCTATCCTAAGTAATTGATGATGTGGAAGTTTTTTTGGAACTCCAGTAATCCCTTTTTTCATTCTTCTTATGCATTTATCATTTTAGAAGTTTCTGTTGACTATGACCGATCTTTGGGTTTTTGGAATTTTTTCTTGAGATTTCTGCCTCGTCTATATTTTGACTGATATATACTTGATGTTGAGCTTAGCTAGACCTAATTCAGATCCCTTATAGATAGAGGAAGTAATTTTTTATTCTTGAAGTTGGAGGAATTTCTTTCTCCTTCCTTTCTAAGGTAAATTTCTATTTTCATAATTTATCTTCCCCGATGTAAATCCACCCCTTTTGTAAAGTTTCCTTTTATGAAAATACAAAAAAAATAAAGAGACTTTAGGTGACCAAAAAATATATACCATCATCCTCAAGGTCTTGCATGATTGGTGATCCATTATGGAAGGTTACATCAACCAACAGTGTGGTTGTTGGGATTATGTAATAGCATATATGATTTTCTTGGAGATATATTTATTTTATGTCATCGAAGTCTCATAATGGAAGATTGCATCTGAGAATGATATGGGGGGAGCTAGTGAAGCAAAAGATTTAGTTGTCAAAGAGTTTTCTTTATGTCATTTAGATCCCCCTCTTGGAAGTTTGCACCAAGAAATACAATGATAAGCGACTATGCAGAAGCATGTCTTACGTGTAGAAGACATTTTAGTTGATATTGTTAGTTTTGTGAAAATAGTTAAGTTTTATAGATGTCATATGAATTCTAATAAGGAATCTATATTTCCAATCTAAGACAAGTTTGTGTTTTCATATTTGTTTTTATTATAAAAGCAATAACTATATTAAAAGGGTCGACCAATCGAAAAATGTTCACACCATCTCTTGAATATAAGTTTGCAAATATGGTTTTCAAAGACAGGCATGGTTTTATCTACTATTATCGTGTGCATTGCAATTAGATTACTTTGTAGGTGGTAAGCACAATGTTGCACCTTTTAGAAATTTTTTAGAATGATCTTATTTCATTTATGGGTCTATTTTTTCAGCCCATTAGGGTTAAGTTGTTACTCATTTACGTGCCTTCTTTCCTATATAAAGGAGTGGAGTTTGCCATCTATCAATAAGAAAATATCTCATTATCCTTCCATCTAATTTTTCACATGGTGTCAGAGAATCGATCCTAAACTAGAGAGAAAAAGATAGAGTCTACACCTGAAAGTGGCATACATCTCTTCTTGGCTTGGTCACCCTCCAGGCATCATCACAACCTCCATGGTCATCTTCTTTTTTCTTCCTTCCATCACAAAAATCCAATCTTTTTGTGCGTGCTCTCTATCCTAATCATCATCTATGTTTATCTGTCTGCCTCAAGTCTTTTTTTATCTAGTATCCTGGCATCCTTCTCACCTTGGCATGCATAAAACTCATCAACCACAACCCATAAAATCAAAGAAAACTTCCTTCCGGTCCAAGATTTTATTTTGTCATTTCATATGCCAATAGTAATGCTGGTCAACTTTTTCTTGGTTCAGTATGCTTCCTATCATCATTACTTGCCCGATCAAAGTTTTTCTTTTAGATTTTCTCATGTCATCATTACCAGGAAATATTTCCTTTGGTCATCTTTTATTTGAACTGTCGTCCATTATCGTTTCCTTTTTTCAAAACTTCCTACCAACTATCATTCCCTTTTATTTTATACAACTCACCAATACTCTTTTTTATCTTTATTGCACCTTCACCTTTTATTTGATGGTAATTTTTCTTCCGATGACACTTATTTATTTATTTATTCCTATAAGTGCAGGAAATCATGGAAATTTTATATTTTTTTTCTAGTTTTTACTTTTCTTGAATTATATGTTACTTTGTTGGTTCCTACTGATCGTACAAAGCCATGTCATTAATTTCCATTTGTAACAAAAAGAAAAGAAAAAGTGTTGGATCATTGAGTTAAACAAAAGAAAAAGAAATGAATGAAAATAGAATAGGGGTTCCCACCAAACAAAAAAAATAGAATGGGGGAGAAACTGGAAAAGGAACATATTAAAGTGGAAAGGAAACATTGATGGAATAGAAAAAGGAGAAGATAAAAAAATAAAACTCTAACCCCCTCCTCAAACAAAAGACCATGTGCTAAGTTTATAAAGCACCAAAATAGGGGCACACTATTTTTTCCTTCTTCTCTCTTGACATTTTATTTTCCCGTACCATCCCTCATGTGTGTATCTCTTTCAATGTACATGGGATATTGTTTCTTTTTCACACCAATTACTCATTCACTTTGCATTTGGTGTGATGGAGATATAGAGGAGAGAGAGCATGATGAGAGAGAATGTATGAAGAGTGAGTATGAGAGAGATTATATGTATCACTCCCGGCTATTCAGATCTTTGTGGAGCTTCTTATGATTCAACACATTCGTCTTTCTGATGTCTTTGTGGCACTTCATTTACACTAAGCATTGTGATTCCAGTGCATGGTTAGTGTATTTCTTTTCCAATGTCATTATTTTTCTTCATGTTTGTGCCACGATATGCACATGGCTTGCTATCTAATTTTGTTTCTAGTTATCACCACTTCATGCATCATGAAGGATCTTAATTGCAATATTGACACCAAACATTCCACATTCTTATCGCATTAAGTACATTAGGTTAGAGCTTACTCTGCTTAATTACATACTCTATTTCTCTCTGATATTCATGATATTTTAGTTGCAATTCATGTTGTATTCTCATGAGATAGATAGTTGCTTCTTCACATCATAATTCTCAAGATCTCAAATTTCTAGCCTACAAATTCTACATCTGCAAGGTTGTTGATCCATCCAGATCTTATAGAGCTATTTTTATTCATGTCTCCTCAAAGTTGCATCAGCCAAGATGGTTCTTCTAGTGATCTACTTGGGATTTTTTAATGATGCCTTTCATTCCCATCAAACTCCCAAGAGTGACACTTCATATGGATCCAATTGTTGTCATCAACACTTCATCCAGTTCGTGTTCATGTCACATTGTGTACATTTATGGTCTTCTACACTAATTCTACTTGACTACACTTTTCAAATGATTTGAATACCTCTACTGCTACATCGACATTGTGCCTTCCCATTTGTATTGTGATATGTATGTGAGGATTTCTAATCATGGTGTTTCTCACTATTGGCTCCAGATTGATGGTGGCGAGTTTTTCGTGTAGAGTTTGGGTTCCATTTATCATATGTTCTTCATTCCAAATGCACTTCAAAAATCCTTCTTCAAAACTTCAGTATATTTAACCCGCAAGATATTACTTCAAAGGTGATGTCATCAAATATTTTATTTGTTAGAGAGTCATGCTTAACGAGGAGTAAAAATCTTATACGGGAGTGATATTTTTATTTTTTGGATCATATAATCGAGTCTTATAAGTCCAAGTTGGATATGTATTTTTTCCATACTCTAGTTTGAGAGAAATTGTTAGAATTGTACCTATTTAGTTTATATGTCATGTAAGCCTAATTGTCTTGGCCCATTAAGATTAAGTTCACTTTCCTTATAGTTGCCTCCTCTCCTATATATAGGAGGGAAGTTTCTCATTCATCAATTAGAAAATATTTCATTAATCACCCATTTTATTTTCCACACAACTCTTTATATGGTTAAAGAAAAAAATATGTATATAATTATAATTATTAGTAAAAAAAAATTATGGATAAAGTAGTGTGTACGGAAAAAATATGTGTTGAAACTTATTTTTATTAATGTCATTCCAGACATAGTATTAAGGAAGAAGAAGAACATCAATAGATAAAAATAATAATAGCAATAGATAAAAGTAATAATATTTGTTTCTCGACATCGGCAAGGTCATTGTATGGATTCTTCCGGGTGCAACGCCAGGTCGCACATCTCAAATCTAGCAACTACAAAAAGATGACGCGAGCAAAGAAAATGGTAGAAGTCAGCTCACACTTAGGCGGTACATGCAACCTTATGATAAAGCACAAGGTCAATTAGTGATATAAAAATTAAAGGTAAAAGTTGCAACATCTCTCCCCACCCTGCGACCTTTTGTATATAATAAGATAAGGTCCAATACTAGTTTGAAGATATAAATTTAATAAATATATTCAGATTATTCTATGACTTTTCATGTAACCTTATTAGAATGCACAAGTACCCATTTGTAATTTAAATAGCTAAAGGAAAAAGTTACATCCAAATTGCCCTCTCTTAAGATTGCCATGTTACTATAATGTACTAATATTAATATATATATATATATATATATATATATATATATATATATATATATATATATATATATATATATATATATATATATATATATATACACACACACACACACACACACACACACACACACACACACACACACACAATATGATAAAATTAGAGTGCAAGGACTATTTTGTAATTTTTAAAAAATAGAGAAAATTGGAGAATAAACCTCCAACATGCTTTCTAGTTTCTAATAAAACGTAAAAGTTTGTATCTAATACATTGCACATTCTTTTCTATATATTATAATATAAATTGGAATACAAAGATTATTATATAATTCTAAAAAACTAACGGAAAATTACAGAAGAAATTCGTAATGAGATTTCTGTTATGTAGTATAGATTTTGAACATAGGCCCAGGCGGCCACTTTCTGCGGTAACGGGCAGAGGCCCAACTGACCAGTTCATTCCGAAACGGGTCGGAGCTGACACAGCCAGAGAGGGTGTGCATACGGCATTCATGCTCCCACACCGTTTCCGTTCAAGTCGATCCATCCCGCTCCATTAACTAACCCTGACCCCTACTTTTCCCGACTGTCGGTACTCGTATTCAAATTTGAATCTCAACCGCCTTTTGTTTCTCCCTCAATTCGTCAAGAGGAGCAAGCAGTCTAGATCCACTGCGCTGAGGATTCCGGATCAACAAGTCGGTGCCGTGCCGGTACGCCAGCAGAGAGGAATCTGGAACAGAAAAGTTCCGGATCAGCCATGGAAGCCAACGGCGGAAAGCATCACCCGCTCCAGCAGATCGCGGAGAGCCCGACCCACAAGCTCCTCCTCAAGCAGTGGCTGAAGGAGGAGGACCTCATCTCCCGTCGCGTGGCGCTCAAGCAAGCCCAGATCGATGGCGTCCGCAGGGAGATAAGCGCCCTCTGCTGCCTGTTCTTCGTGTTCCACTCGCTAGTCCTCGCCCTCCTCTTCGCGTCCTCCCACCGCACCAGTGGCGGCGGCAGCGGCGGCGCAACACCGACAACGACGGAGGCCTGCCGGCGTGCTTGGATCCCATGCGCGATCTCCCTGGTGTGCTCCATGGGAGTGGTGTGGGCCATCCGATACAAGACGGACGTGGAGCGGCACATGGAACGGATGCTGGAGAGGGACGAGGAGGACGGCCTGCTCCTCGCTCGCTGCGTTGCGGAACTCAAGAAGAAGGGATTCGACTTCGACCTGCTCAAGGAGGTCGACGCACTCCGCCGGGCGAAGAGCCTTCGGGTCGAGGCAGCCGCCGTCGCGGCTTCGACTGGTAGTGGTGTCGGGAGGTGGTCTAGGAGGGACTTCACCGTCATGTTCTTTCTCGCCGCCTCCTGTGCCGTCGTGGTCCTCACCAGGTTCGTGATTTGCCACTGAAGGAAGGAGATACAAGAAGAAAGCTTCGTAGCAGTTCAGCAAGAAAGATATAAATAAATGATCATCTATACTTCAGCCCTAGCCACTTCATACTCCAACTCGAACAGTTTTCCTGCTCTGTCAAATCTTCCTTGATATATCTGTGCGAAACATTGGGAATGTCTCGGTCCAAAGGTAGAGTGCTAGCATTACTAAATCCCGATTACGCAATCAGCGACCATAATGTTTTTTTTTCTTTTAAAAAAATTAGATGGACACTGAAAACTGCTTGTTTCATCTTCCACACAATGCTCACCGGACTGAATCTCTTCAAAAATCCGTCAAAATATCTTCTTTGGTAAGCTTTTGCAGATGGAAACTCAATCTATGCTCGTTTGTGATTTTTAGCTGTCAAATAGGTATACCGAATTGAAATATCATCACAATAACCGGTCACTCTACAGCTAGGAACTTTTAAAAGACAGCGGGGACAACCCGTTCATATATTGACCATTTCTGCTCCAAGTATGATTAATTTCAAAGGTAAAGAAGTACAAGCAGCTCCCAAAGTATCAGTCAAGGAGTAAAGTGAACAAATACACCTTGAACAACCATCCTTTGCTCCATTGATTTGATAGATTAATTCTCAAGGCTACGGAATCCAAAAGTAGGGGGAACGTTACTGGCAGAAAGATAACATGAGAAACCTTAAAGCAGACAGGAGTTCCTGATTACATCCTGCTTCATCCATAGAGACCCAGTAACATTTCATTAGCCCTTCTTTAGAAAAGTCATTATCTATATGCCTTCAAAGAGAGAAAGAAAAAGTGTCATGCTTTGTAAGTGCTGTCAAATTATGAGTCATATTTGGTTTGTGGAATTAGATGAACCGTGACTAGTGAGAGCCTTGAAGAGGCCCAACACTTAAAAGTGAGTTACATGTTTCATGGTTTACAATACGTGGTCAAAATTTTGGTATCAGTCCTATTTTCTCACTGAGAACTTAGGTAAAATATTTGTTTAAGATTTTGGATTCTGGAGAAAGAAAACGTTATCTAGTAAATTCCAACCTCCCAAATGTTAGATACCCTAAATATATCTTACCTAAAATAGATGTTCGAAAGCATAATCTGACCATTCAATTTGCATGGACATTGGAAATATTTGCAACCTGATGTCTTGACGGATTTACATTTTAGATAGTGGGGTTTCAAGAATTTTGATTCGAAATGGAATGCTACTGTTTTATTAAAAAAATCTGGATTTCACATAAATGTGCTTACATTGTCATAACACTTGTTTATATAATAGTTATATATCATATAGACAGTCTTTTATTAAAAAAAAACTCTATATACAAACTATATGAGCCTTAAATTTCACATAAAATTTTTGGGTACTTCAATATTGAATAACTGTTTGTGCTTAGATTATAATCAATCAAATTACTTTGAATCATTAGATTATGATATCCATCAAATTTTGTATCAAATATATAATTAGAACTTTTTCGCTTAGTTTTGGATTGAGATAATGTTGTTGAGAACTTAAAGACATTGGAAAATACTCGTGTTTGAGATAGAAACTCAGTTGGCGATTAAACATCTAAAGAGAGATAGAATGTGCTTATCTACTACATGAATTGTTCAAGTGTAGGTAAAAAGTAATCTAAATAGGTATATTTTGACATTTTAAGCATAATAAGAAATAATTAGTAATAATCAGTTCAAATTGGCAATTTAGGCAAACAAAGTGATTTGAAAGCGAGCATCATACAATGAAGCTATTCCACACATTTAGTCTACTTGGTTGTTTATGTTATTTTAAATGATGTAGACATATTAGCACTGCACCGTGCTCAGGTTGAAGGTATTCTTCATGAAATATTACTTTCATTAGCTTCGTTATAAAGCAATCTATATTTAATCACTTTATTCACATTCTGATATGAGATTTGTTGGTTTGATGATCATACTTTTGGTTGTTGTATGGCCTGATGGCTTGTTTTCCCCTCCATGTAGATGTTGTATGGCAATTGAGTAATGAAATTAGTCATTTTGCTCTTAAAAAATCTACTTGGTTGATTATGTTATTCTATTTGTTTCCCTAACGAGCTTGGGTTGCACCCATCGATCCACAACCAAGTAGTATAAAACTATAAATCCAAACACCACACTATAAAGTCTTAGGTATTCTAGGACTATCACGACTATCCCAGTCCTTAAGAGGTTGCCACATTTTAGGTGTAGGGACTCTATGGTCTACAACCTACAAATGACACAAACCACACCATGGGTACTCATAAAGGATACTTAAACAACAACAAGGAAACTTAGGTAAATGGTGTTGATCAACAAACCCCTAATAACACAATGTAATGAAATAATTGAATTGGAGCTACATGTCACTCCTCACTACCCGAGGTCTCACACTCAAATGTCTTTGTAATGAAACCTATAGGAACGTCACACCAAATGAGGTCCTTTAGATTCTGTGTTATCCTCCTAGCTAAAGATCCAACTATATATATGATCTAGGACCTTTTAAAATCTCTCTAGGATGCTACATGTGCTCATGTTTCCATTTCCTTATATGAGCACTGTTACGACCTCATCTTTCAGTAACCCCCAATTAAGGGAGACCAAGAGGATAAAGCCGCACCCATTAATTCCGGATCGAAGGTTTGACATATAACCATAAACAATTATTAAATTCTAACAGACTATACTGAAAAATAGTAATAAAAATTTTCTTTACATACCTTGAAAAGTTGGAAACTATCTTCTAACCACAACTTAACTAATCTATCTAATTCCTCCTTGTTCTTTAATTCTTGAATTCACAATATGTCGCTTTACTGTTTGTTCTCTTGAGGATTTTACCGAAAACGCCGACAAACAAAACAACGATCATCCGAAGTTGGAATGTGGGGGAGACAGTTATTGTTCAACTAGGTTAACAACATAAACATTCAATTAATTATTTAACAAACAAGATTACGTTTTAAACCATATAACTCAATCCATACATATTCTCAAACTCTGGGCTGTCCCTACAGTGGACATGGATATCACCTCTCTTTTAGGTAATAGAGTCGCATGGCACTATCCGAGGATAGCCCAATATCTAACTCATTATGACTTGATGGTCCTACCTCCATGGTAGCCATGTACTAAGTCAACCATTGACATGATGGACCTACCCAATGGGTAGCCATGTACTAGGTCATCCATAGACCTGATGGACCTACCCAATAGGTAGCCATGTACTAGGCCTTTCTCTAACCTGATGACCTACCCATAGGCAGCCATGTACTAGGTTAGCTATTATGCCACAGAGAGAACCAGGATCTGAGTTTATATGTATACACATTAAGTGATAGTCATAGCCACATTATATTTGCAATATGAACATCCAAGCAGTTTAGTTGCATTCAAAGCGATAAAACGTTCGGGAAACATCGGGAAACATAAGCGGTTAACCATAAGTAACCACATACCTTTAAATGCAGATTTCAAGATAGAAAGAGAAACCCAATCAACAAGCAAAACCTGAAATAAAAGGACAATTTTCCTTTTATTAATATTCATCTAATTTTCATCATATTACTTAGGGTTTCAGTTCCTATTTTAGGGTTCCTCTAGAAATTAGGGTTTTCACTTCTTCTTTCCTTATTATCATCCATAACTTATTAAACTACATAAAACACTTAATTTCTCAGTAAATTTCCTTCTATTAGCATCTAATTATCTTATTCCGCAAAAACATGCTTTTTATCTCCTTTTATCTCAAATTAGGGTTTCCATGTAAATTAACTTCCTTTCTAGGCATTATAACTCTAAATCTCATACTTTTGCATTCAAACTGATAATCATATCACCTTTATCATTAGCAAAGTTAAACTTATCAGTTTGATCTATTGATTTACCAAAATACACTTTAATCATGCAATTAGGGTTTCTCATCAATTCTTAATACACTTTATTAACAAATTAAGGTACTTTTTGCAAAACAGACAGAACTAGGTTCTCAATTTATTTTTATTGGATTCCTCATATTTTTCTATACAATTTTCATATATTAAGTTCTCTCATACGAGTTTCCTAGTAAATTCTATTAATTTTGCAAGATAAAACATTTTTCTATAATTTCTATCAGAGAGGCGAATTACCGGAAAAACTACGTCCGTTGGATCGGTGCGCTGTTGGACCTCCTTCTAATCTGACGCTCCTCGTTAGTCGGCTCCCTTGCGCGCGCGCCTTCCGTATCAGTCTGTTGGATCACCCGGAGTCCACGATGGACTCCCGATCTAGCGGCCCGCGATGGAAACACTTAACACGGCCGAGCCTCCTTCCCTCGCACCGTTTGATTAGGATCGAACGACAGCCGAGCGTCGTCCTCCTTCGAATCCTGCAACCAGCGTCGCGGCGGCACTCTCGTCGGAGAGAAACCAATCGGGCAGGCTAGTGCGCGGAGAGAAACGAGAAGCAGCCGGTCGAGATCGCAACGAGTTGAGGGACCGAGGGGTGTCCTTATATAGACAGTGGGAGGTCCCTATTAGGGTTCCCAAACCCGCCGCCAAACCAGGTTCCAGCCCGATTGGGCGTTTCTAGAACACACCCCGAAAGCCGGCAAAACCTAGGTCTAGATTGTTCGCCATAGTCTTCCGGACTCAATGGGACATCTATCTCAAGTGCACATGCACTAAATTGATCGGGAAAGCGAGGGGAAAAACCCCTGTCGGCGCTACAGTCCGAGTCCCTCTGGGACTCTGGACGATGACCGCGATCCGTTGGATTAAAATCCAACGGTCAGCGTCGTCCACGCTTAAACCAAAAGGAAAATAAATTCCTAAATATGCAAGGAAAATGCTATTTTGATGATAACTTGAAAATTCAATAACTCTCAATCCTTAACTCCGTTTTATCTCAAATTTTGAGGAAAACTTGTTTATACTTTTATCTTTCCTTGTGCAAATATTGAAGTCATTATCTAAAGGAAACGAGTCCTTTACTTCAGTTTCAAGTCATCTCTTATTTAATTGTATTTTCCACATATTCCTTGTTTCTTTGGCCATTATCTAATTATCCTGAGTTCCTTGAATCACAAAGAACCTTTTTAACTCGAAATCTTATTTTGGGAAAATATCTAATAGCCTTAATATCATATATTTTTATTTTCCTCATATATTCCTTTATTAAATGAAATTCCTTCTTCATTTCTTTTTGTTTTTCTTTTAATCCTTTAATTGGGCTCAATGGCCACAAAGGCCCAATACGAACACAACACAAAAATCCATTCCAACAATTCATCACATCAACCATGGATTTCATTTATCCTTAAAAAGAACATTTATAATTTCATTACATATTTTGGAAAAATTGAGGTTATAACATCCTCCCCTCCTTATAGGAATTTTGTCCTCAAAATTCATCAATCAAGCAAACAAATAAGGATATGCTTTTTCCATGTCCGTCTTCAGCTCCCATGTGGCCTCATCCTCTCCATGGTGTTTCCAAAGAACCTTTACCATCTCTATATTCTTATTTCTGAGCTCTTTTACCTTAGTATCTATAATACACAAAGGTAACTCAGGATAAGACAGCTTACCTTGAAGATCAATAGGTTCAATGCTCAACACATGGTTCGGGTTTTGCACATATCGCTTCAGATTGGACACGTGAAACACATCATGCATCATACTATATTGAGGGGGTAACGCCAAACGATAAGCCACCTCACCAATCCGTTCTAAAATCTCAAATGGACCCACATATCGGGGACTCAACTTTCCTCTATTTTTAGCTATAGCTCGGAGCGGTCGGATTTTCAGAAAAACATGCTCTCCCACAGTGAAATGCACATCAGTCCTCTTCACATCAGCATACGACCTTTGTCGATCCTGGGCTCTCTTTAGCCTTTGCCTGATCAAAGCGACTTTATCAGCATACACTTGGAGTTCATCTGACCTCAACAAGGTCCTCTCACCAACATCATCGCAGTGAAGTGGTGACTGACACGGTCTCCCGTATAGAGCTTCATATGGAGGCATCCTGATATTGGCTTGGTAACTATTGTTGTATGCAAACTCTGCTAGAGGTAAGTACTGCTCCCATGATCCACCCCAATCGAGCACACAAGCTCTCAAAAGATCCTCTAAGGTCTGAATTGTCCTTTCGGACTGACCATCTATCTGGGGGTGGTAGGCGGTACTGAACTTTAACCTTGTACCAAGTTCCTCTTGAACCTGCTTCCATAGTTTGGAAGTAAACTTTGGATCTCTATCAGATATGATGGAACTGGGTACGCCATGCAAACATACTATCTCTCGAATGTACAACTCAGCTAAATCTGTCACTTTGGTGGTGGTTTTCAGTGCAAGGAAATGTGCTGACTTGGTAAGGCAATCCACCACAACCCATATTGCATCATGACCTCTCTTGGTTCGGGGTAAACCCACCACAAAATCCATGGTGATCTGATCCCATTTCCATTCCGGAATCTCTATAGACTGTAAGAGCCCACCAGGTCGTTGATGTTCAACCTTCACCATTTGGCACGTAAGACAACTGGCCACATAAGCTGCAATGTCTCTCTTCATTCCTGTCCACCAGAAAAACCTCTGCATATCCTTAAACATCTTAGTAGTCCCTGGGTGTACAGTGTACTTAGAACCATGAGCTTCTTTTATGATATGTTCCTTCAGTGGTGAGTCTTCAGGGATCCATATACAATTCTCGAATCTGATCCCTCCATCTACTCCCAAGGAAAGGCGGGTCTGAGGCTTCTTCATCAAGCCTCTCATCTTGTCAAGTTCACTACTGACCATCTGTGCTGCCACAATTTCACTCAACAAATCAGACTGTACCTGAATGTTGGCCAATCGAACTCGATCACCTAATGGTTGGGGAGACCATTTCACCAGCTCTTCTAGGCTCTTCCACTGACTAGACAGAACAGCTGCACACCGAAGCTGTTTCTGACTCAACACATCTGCCACCACATTTGCCTTCCCGGGATGATAGGCAATGGTGAAGTCGTAATACTTCATGTATTCCATCCATCTTCGTTTTCGTAAGTTCAAGTCTTTCTGTGTCAGAAGGTACTTCAAGCTCTTATGGTCAGTGAAGATTTCAAAAGTAGCACCATACAGGTAATGCCGCCAAATCTTCAAGGCATGAATGATAGCAGCCAACTCTAGGTCATGTGTCGGGTAATTCACCTCATTAGACTTGAGTTGTCGGGAAGCATATGCAACCACATGTCGATTCTGCTCCAATACACAGCCAAGACCCATTTTGGATGCATCGGTGAAGATCATGAAACCCTCATTGCCTGATGGTAGAGTCAGAACTAGTGCAGTGGTCAACTTTTCTTTCGATTCTTGAAAACGAGCCTCACAGACATCAGACCACACAAACTTCACCTCCTTCTGAGTCAACATGGTCAAGGGCAAGGCAGTCTTTGAGAAATCTGAAATGAAACGCCGATAATATCCTGCTAACCCCAAGAAACTTCGGATCTCAGAGGGGTTCTTTGGTGTAGGCCAGTCTCGAACTGCTGACACCTTGGATGGATCCATGGCGATAGTTCCTCCTGAGATGATATCTCCAAGGAACATGACTCGGTCTATCCAAAACTCACATTTTGAGAATTTCCCATAGAACTTCTGCTTTCTCAGGATATCAAGGACTTTACTTAGGTGGTCTCGCTGTTGCTCTAAGTCATTGGAGTATACCAAGATGTCATCTATGAATACTATGACAAACGAGTCAAGGAAGGGTTGGAACACACTATTCATAAGGTTCATGAACACACTGGGTGCATTGGACAACCCAAAAGGCATAACCACAAACTCATAATGACCATATCATGTTCGAAAAGCTATTTTTGGAATATCCTCACTCTTGACCCTCAACTGGTGGTAACCCGATCTTAAGTCAATTTTGGAAAAGACTCGAGCAGACTTCAATTGGTCAAACAGGTCATCTATTCAGGGTAAAGGGTATTTGTTCTTAATGGTAGCTTGGTTAATCATCCGGTAGTCTATGCACATACGGAGCGAGACATCCTTTTTCTTTACAAACAGGACTGGAGCTTTCCATGGAGATGTGCTAGGCCGGATAAAACCCTTGTCTAGCAATTCCTGCAATTGCTTCTTCAACTCGAGCAATTCTGCGGGTGCCATTCTATAAGGTGCACGTGAAATAGGGCTTGTTCCTGGAGCTAGCTCTATGGAAAAATCCACCTCTCTCTCGGGAGGAATCCCGGGTAGATCATCCGGAAAAACATCTGCATAGCTCTTGACTACCTCTATTTCCTCTAAGGGTTGCACCTTGGGTTCAGGCTCGGTAACAACTGCTAGGAAAGCTTGACAACCTTTACTCATCATTCTTTCTGCCTTCAGGGATGACACATACAAACTGGTGGTGGCATCTTTCCTACCTCTAATGACAAAGGGTGGGTGACCTGGTTCCCTGATGATCACTTTCTTTTCCCTACAGTCGATTTGGGCCCTATAAGTATAAAGCCAATCCATTCCAATGATCACATCAAAATCATTCATGTCAAGAAGGATGAAGTCTGTAGGAAACTCATGATCTCGATATTTCACAGGTATCACCGGAGTTTTCAAAAGAGAGGTAAAGATTCGACCACTTGGGGTTGTAACATCTAAGACATATCCTAAATCCTTGATATCCAAACAAAGCATAGTTGTAAGATTCCTCAAAATGAAAGTATTAGTAGAACCAGAATCAAATAATGCCTTTACATTATGTCCCATGACTTCAAGCATGCCTACATTATTGTTCACCATACATTAGACTATCACATTCTTAACTTCCAAAACATAAAGAAAACTCTATGGGTTATTACCCTCAATCAACCGATTTGCATTTGCTTGAGCTTCTTCATTGTCGATGGTGAACACTCGAGCTTGCCTTCTTTCTCCAGCAGGTGGGGCCACAGCTACTGGTGGAGCTGCTACTGGTGGGGATGCCACTGGACCTGGTCCCTTTGGTGCTGGTAGGGGACAAGCAGACATGATATGTAATGCCCAGGCCCACTGCCCAAGGCTCTAGTATAGTTTTAGGAATGACGACTGGCCCCACAGACCACCACTAGCCTTAACTACACACTTTGTCCACACTGACGCGCAAGCCAAGATCAACTTCCCGACTGGTCACCCATCCTAGTACTACTCCAAGCCAAGCACGCTTAACTATGGAGTTCTTTAGTGATGGGCTCCCAGAAAAGGAGGTGCACCTTGGTGATATGGGTAGTCCAATCATTCCTTTTAAGATCAACTTATCCAAGACCTCAAATCCTGGGATGTTTCAATCTCCCCCACTTAGACTCTTGACGTCCTCGTCAAGGCTCAACTATATGGCCTCATAATCTGACCCCATTTCAGTGCAGACCCACAATGGCCCATGGACACCCAACTCCCGATCACGGAATACCAGCTCAAGGGTGGCTACGTCAACCATGGACAACCCTTTCCTACATGCCTGGACCACACGGCTCAAGACTGGCATGCCATGCCCATGTGAGCCCCACCTACTGGAGGGGTTATGGATCTGATACCATTTGTAATGCCCAGGCCCACTGCCCAAGGCTCTAGTATAGTTTCAGGAATGACGACTGGCCCCACAGACCACCACTAGCCTTAACTGCGCACTTTGTCCACACTGACGCGCAAGCCAAGATCAACTTCCCGACTGGTCACCCATCCTAGTACTACTCCAAGCCAAGCACGCTTAACTATGGAGTTCTTTAGTGATGGGCTCCCAGAAAAGGAGGTGCACCTTGGTGATATGGGTAGTCCAATCATTCCTTTTAAGATCAACTTATCCAAGACCTCAAATCCTGGGATGTTTCATGATATGCCCCTCTTGTTGACAACAAAAGCATACCTTCTTCTTGTGGCGACACTCACCAGGATGCCATTTTCCATAAGAGCGGCATCACGGTCGGTTGTGTTCTGGATGGGGTCTTCCTCTTCCTTCATGTCTTCCCTTGGCTTGATGACGTCCTGGACCCTTCTTATGATGATTCTTCTGACCTCGGGTTCCTTCAGTGAAACCCAAATACCCCTTGGGTGGAAGTTGTGCAGGCATCACAGTTCTTTCCATGTCTAAGGCAGTGTTGTAAGCTTCTGCGAAGGTTTTAGGTTTGCTTGCCATCACATGAGGCTTCAGGGTAGGGTGAAGACGCTCTATGAAGTGATCCACCCTCCTTTCCTCATCCATCTTGTACCCAAAACGTTCCAGGATCCGAAACTTGCACCCAAATTCTGCCACAGAGGAATTTCCTTGAGTCATGTTAGTGAATTCCCTTTCCTTCTCTTTCTTAGCTGCAACCGAGACGAATTTGGAAGTGAAGATGATTTTGAAATCAGCCCATGCCATTGGTTCCTCAGTCAGATCTCGGCCCGTGATGTGAGTCTCCCACCATATCTTAGCTGCTCCTTCCAGAAGGTGAGCAGCAAAGAGGACCTTCTTGCTCGGCTGTACTTCAAGCATGCGGAAACCATTCTCTATTGCAAGTATCCAGGCCTCTGCTTTATCAACCACCTCAGTCTTATCTTCTCCCCAGAACTTTTCTATGTTCAACTTGACAAAGTCTAGGATGGTGGCTCCCACACGTGGACGAACATGGTGTGGTTCACCATTCTCAGCTCTAGCTATGTCTCGAAGGGCCAAAGCACTAATAGCTTCTGTCAACTTCCTCTGTTGCTCTAACCACAAGGTATCAGGGGTATGGATCATCATGGTGGGTTCTGAATCATTGACTGGGTCCTCATCCATCTGGGCTTCTTCCTCATACACATTCTGCTCTTCATATCCTTGATCTTCTTCTTGGTTCAGGTTACTAAATGGTACCGGGTCAGGGTTAGGGACTTCTTGAGTGACTTCTTCAGGCCTCTTCCTCTTCTTAGAGGATCCACCCTCATGGTTCCTATTCCTCTTTTCAGAAGACTCCTTTACTTTACGGGGAGGCCAAACACTCCTAGCCGGTTTTCCAGAGCCCTCAGGAATAGCCACAGTCTTGGTTCGTGCAATCTACATAAGCATAACAAACAAACCTTTAGTTTATCATCTAAACTAGTCATACTTATGTTCAATGATATCTCATTACATATCTTTTATTAACTTGTTGGAGGATTCTTAAACCCTTAACTTATGTGCCCATACCACATGAGTGTGGAGGAGAGAGAGAATCCTACTCTTAAAGCCTTAATAGAATATGTGATGAGAAGGGATGAATAAGATGAGAGAGTCCTAAAGGTATCTTATTTCGATTCATATCCTAAGACTTTGGCCAGGCAGCCACACGGGTCCAGGAGTCCTCGTATTCCGACTAGCGGTGCAGAGGAAAATCTTGCCAACCCCCGGTCGTGATCCCTTTCTAGACACCTCCGTCTTTTGGATACTCCTCTAATAACTCCCTTGGGTTCTATGGAGTTCGTAAAATTTAATAATTACTAATGGTTACATGAAGAACCCAGGCTCTGATACCAAATGTTATGACCTCATCTTTCAGTAACCCCCAATTAAGGGAGACCAAGAGGATAAAGCCGCACCCATTAATTCCGGATCGAAGGTTCGACATATAACCATAAACAATTATTAAATTCTAACAGACTATACTGAAAAATGGTAATAAAAATTTTCTTTACATACCTTGAAAAGTTGGGAACTATCTTCTAACCACAACTTAACTAATCTATCTGATTCCTCCTTGTTCTTTAATTCTTGAATTCACAATATGTCGCTTTACTGCTTGTGCTTTTGAGGATTTTACCTAAAATGCCGACAAACAAAACAACGATCAGCTGAAGCTGGAATGTGGGGGAGACAGTTATTGTTCAACTGGGTTAACAACATAAACATTCAATTAATTATTTAACAAAGAAGATTACATTTTAAACCATATAACTCAATCCATACATATTCTCAAACTCTGGGCTGTCCCTGCAGTGGACATGGATATCACCTCTCTTTTAGGTAATAGAGTCGCATGGCACTATCCGAGGATAGCCCAATATCTAACTCATTATGACTTGATGGTCCTACCTCCATGGTAGCCATGTACTAAGTCAACCATTGACATGATGGACCTACCCAATGGGTAGCCATGTACTAGGTCATCCATAGACCTGATGGACCTACCCAATAGGTAGCCATGTACTAGGCCTTTCTCTAACCTGATGACCTACCCATAGGCAGCCATGTACTAGGTTAGCTATTATGCCACAGAGAGAACCAGGATCTGAGTTTATAGGTATACACATTAAGTGATAGTCATAGCCACATTATATTTGCAATATGAACATCCAAGCAGTTTAGCTGCATTCAAAGCGATAAAACGTTCGGGAAACATCGGGAAACATAAGCGGTTAACCATAAGTAACCACATACCTTTAAATGCAGATTTCAAGATAGAAAGAGAAACCCAATCAACAAGCAAAACCTGAAATAAAAGGACAATTTTCCTTTTATTGATATTCATCTAATTTTCATCATATTACTTAGGGTTTCAGTTCCTATTTTAGGGTTCCTCTAGAAATTAGGGTTTTCACTTCTTCTTTCCTTATTATCATCCATAACTTATTAAACTACATAAAACACTTAATTTCTCAGTAAATTTCATTCTATTAGCATCTAATTATCTTATTCCGCAAAAACATGCTTTTTATCTCCTTTTATCTCAAATTAGGGTTTCCATGTAAATTAACTTCCTTTCTAGGCATTATAACTCTAAATCTCATACTTTTGCATTCAAACTGATAATCATATCACCTTTATCATTAGCAAAGTTAAACTTATCAGTTTGATCTATTGATTTACCAAAATACACTTTAATCATGCAATTAGGGTTTCTCACCAATTCTTAATACACTTTATTATCAAATTAAGGTACTTTTTGCAAAACAGACAGAACTAGGTTCTCAATTTATTTTTATTGGATTCCTCGTATTTTTCTATATAATTTTCATATATTAAGTTCTCTCATACGGGTTTTCTAGTAAATTCTATTAATTTTGCAAGATAAAACCTTTTTCTATAATTTCTATCAGAGAGGCGAATTACCGAAACAACTACGTCCGTTGGATCGGTGCGCCGCTGGACCTCCTTCTGATCTGATGCTCCTCGTCAGTCGGCTCCCTTGCGCGCGCACCTTCCGTCTCAATCCGTTGGATCACCCGGAGTCCACGATGGACTCCCGATCTAGCGGCCCGCGATGGAAACACTTAACATGGCCGAGCCTCCTTCCCTCGCACCGTTGGATTAGGATCGAACGACAGCCAGGCGTCATCCTCCTTCGAATCCTGCAACCAGCGTCACGGCGGTGCTCTCGTCGGAGAGAAACAAATCGGGCAGGCTAGTGCGCAGAGAGAAACGAGAAGCAACCGGTCGAGATCGCAGCGAGTTGAGGGACCAAGGGGTGTCCTTATATAGGCAGTGGGAGGTCCCTATTAGGGTTCCCAAACCCGCCACCAAACCAGGTTCTAGCCCGATTGGGCGTTTCTAGAACACACCCCGAAAGCCGGCAAAACCTAGGTCTAGATTGTTCGCTATAGTCTTCCGGACTCAATGGGACATCTATCTCAAGTGAACATGCACTGAATTGATCGGGAAAGCGAGGGGAAAAACCCCTGTCAGCGCTACAGTCCGAGTCCCTCTGGGACTCTGGACGATGACCGCGATCCATTGGATTAAAATCCAACGGTCAGCGTCGTCCGCGCTTAAACTAAAAGGAAAATAAATTCCTAAATATGCAAGGAAAATGCTATTTTGATGATAACTTGAAAATTCAATAACTCTCAATCCTTAACTCCGTTTTATCTCAAATTTTGAGGAAAACTTGTTTATACTTTTATCTTTCCTTGTGCAAAAATTGAAGTCATTATCTAAAGGAAACGAGTCCTTTACTTCAGTTTCAAGTTATCTCTTATTTAAATGTATTTTCCACATATTCCTTGTTTCTTTGGCCATTATCTAATTATCCTGAGTTCCTCGAATCACAAGGAACCTTTTTAACTCAAAATCTTATTTTGGGAAAATATATTTTAGCCTTAATATCATATCTTTTTATTTTCCTCATATATTCCTTTATTAAATGAAATTCCTTCTTCATTTCTTTTTGTTTTTCTTTTAATCCTTTAATTGGGCTCAATGGCCACAAAGGCCCAATACGAACACAACACAAAAATCCATTCAATCCATTCCAACAATTCATCACATCAACCATGGATTTCATTTATCCTTAAAAAGAACATTTATAATTTCATTACATATTTTGGAAAAATCGAGGTTATAACAAGCACCAAGAAAGATCATTGTGTACATGGCATCTAGTCTATTTTAGTAGGGTTACACTTGATTATTAAATAATAGTTCCCATCTTATAACATATTCAAAGTAGTTCTAGATGATGAGGAGAGTCATAGGCCTTCAAGGTATTTTGTTCAAGAAATACCCTAGTTTTGAATATTCTAGCTATAAAGAGTGATTCAAAGAAGAAAAAGTGTAATCCATTTGGTTCTCATCTTAGAACATAATAGTATACTTGTAATGATTTATAGTAGTAATATTAACCAATAACTTTCATAGCATGGGAAAAACATTAGCTCAAACCACTATGGTCCCATACTTGACAAAAAAAACTCAACTTTAGATCAATTTCAACCCCTGACATAGATTCTCAAGTAAAAGTCCATAAGACACAAGCAACATTATTCCTATGTCCATCTAATGAAAACAATACCATATGCCGAGTATTGTTTCACATTAAACATGTTTAACCATTTTCTAGAATAAGGGTAGAAAGTGTTAAAAATGGTTGAAATTTAACAATCTGAGTAAATTATAGGTTTAAGAAACAATAAGAATAAAAAAAATTAAAAAAGTACATATTATTTTACCAAAAATAGACCCATGTAGAAGTTTTCATTGAAAAAGTGAATTTTAGTTTCTGCCCTAAATGCACAAAACCATCCAATCTAGAGTGTAAATCAATAAAAGAGGGTAATTTCATGGTATATGATTCATTAACACTGAACCCAAGTTCATATAGGTTAGATGTCAGTATATCATTGTAGAGGACGTAATCATTTTTGTCCTAAACTTCCTATTTCCCTCCAAATTCTCTCTATAGATCCTAAATTACGGTTGATTAGCATATTAGGTCAAATATAAGAAAAAACATGCTTAAATAACTACTTTAGGAGTTGGACCACTCACTTCCCTATAGAAGTAGGTGAAATCTTGATCACCTCCAAAATCATAACCATTCAATATGCAAATCCATATGGAAAAACCTATCAAGTATCCTTTCCTAGATTAAAGAATGAGAATTAGGAAAAAGATGAGGAAGATTTGGGGTTTAAATAATTGTTTTGGAGAAAATTGGCCGAGGGCATAGATTTAAACATAAGGAAGTAGATATAAAAGTGTCTTATTGAGATTGAACCTGAAACTAGATTATAACTAGATTTGAATTTAATATAGGCAAAAGGCATAAAATGCCACCTCAAATCTCAATTACTCTTTCCAAATTGAAATTGAATGTTGTGGATGGGTGTTCATATGTTAGGTTCACTATTAGGAAATATATCTTGTTTAGGGTTTTTAGAAAATTCTATATTTAAGTACAAATTGGTTTTATATACTTTCATGATGGCCTCAAAGATTGGTCAACTGCTGGCCATTGGTCACAAAAGGTCAATCAATTTCTTGCCGACGACCACTAATACATTCCCAATTATGTCTTTTCACATGTATTATCATTATAGGGTAGATGTATTTCACCTCTAATTATTAATCATTCAATTATTGCATTTGATGACATGGTTCCATCATTTTAGTCCATTTTATGGTATTTCTGACTCCATAACCAAAATTGGGACAAAAGTATAATTTTACTTTGTCAAACCCCAACTAATAAATCCTATAATGTACATAAATGATAACCAAGTAGTATGCATAGTAAACTTATTTTCAACATTTATTTGAAGAAATATAATCATTATGTGGTAGAAAGCATTTTAGAACTAACTTAGGTTTGAGATATCATAAATCACCTTCCCATAAATAACACACCCCAAAATTGTAGAAAAGACTGCTAAAGAATCATCACATATCCTCCTCAAGCTCTCATATGGCTTCCTCTACTCCATAATTAAGACGACATTAACAAGAAATATCTCTTGTATTGTTAGCTTTTAGATCTATCTGTCCTAAATCTATGTAGGACCCCCTTGTTAGAAACATCCTCCACTAATTGGACATATAATGGATGATTGTGCCCTATATATTAAGATGACATTTTCTTAACGTGGATGCACAAAATTTGTTGCATAGCATGTGCATCTCATGTTGAAACTTTAGGCGATATTCCACCCTCCCAACATGTTGTACCATAGGGTAACATCCCATATACTTATGAGTCAACATACCCTTCTTCCCTGAATGTGTCACACCCTTTCAAGATGAGACTTTTAGGTAAACAAGTCTTAAATCCATAAAATGAGTGATAATCTACTCTTATCAATGTAAGACATCTATCTTGTTCTACCTTTAACTACTACCAGGTGACATACATCTTCTTTGTAGTATATAGACAATATCACCCTAGTAATTTCCATGTCTTGTACCAACACATAGGAGACTTGCGTTGTCTACTATACAAACCCTTCTATAGCTATTGTTATAATAAAACTCAATCAAACCCAAATTGTATCATGGATGCCAACATTTTGTAGACAAGTGGTCTGAATATATCCTTTATAGTTAGTATCATCCTTTATGATTGGTCACATGTCTATGAGTGTGAGTTATGTATGTACCCATGGCCACATTTAGTTTGTACTAGAATATATTGCTGAACTATGATCCTATATTGTAAATGATAGAAATAGGTATGCCATGAAGATATAATAACTCATCAACATATATATGTGAAAGCATGTCCATAGAAATATAGTCCTTATTGGTAAGAATTTAATAACTTCATCAACCAATCAACAACTACCCTAATGGAGTTATTAACCTTGAAATTCCTCATCAAGACAACTATAAAGTGTATGGTAATATGATCCATGTTTGTGGCGCTTTTAGTACTTTATTTTCACTTGTATTACCTAATTGGGCTTACCCTCTTCAGGACAACTGGTATCATCTAACTTATGTTATGTTGTGTCTCTGGTACATCATACCTTGATACAAGGCTATATATATGACACTCTCTAAAATCCTGATTCTCATAATAAAGATTCCTCTTCACATGGTATCAAGACCAATTGTCTAATTTACAAAAATGATCATGCTTTTTTTTGGCGTCATTCTTCCTTTTCTTCTTTATTCCTCTTCCTCTTCTTATTCTTCTCTTCCCCCAACCGTCAACCATCACCCCCCCGCCATCCCCGTCATCGTCCAGCTCTGACACATGACACTCGACCATATGCAACATGTATGGTGTGCAACCACACTACCACTAACCACATACCTAGAAACTGTGTGTTAGTGCAACGTTGCGCCATTGCAGCCCGTGGGGCAGTTGTCTAGGTTACCCACCTTGTGACCCTATAGACAAATGGTGATTTCCAACAGCTTGTTTGTGTTGTCATTGTCTCTAGGGGGTATGTATTCCTATTTTCCTGATCATTGGTAGGGGAGTTGTAGGTTTCCTTCTCCTTTGGAGTTGCACATATGACCCCTTGATTGGGTTCTTTCTAGATAGCAACCTCTATGAGAATCCGACCGATACTCTTCCCCTTCTCTTTCATCCACCAGATCTAACTGGTGGCATGCTGATCTTGGTACGGTAGAGATTTATTTCTAAAAATAAGGTTGTAAAAACCCCATCTTCTTCCTTTTATCTTTGTTTCCTCTCCATGTTTTTCCTTATATACATGGGTAAGTTCCAATAATTGTTAGGGTTATATTATATTCTTCCTATTACAAAACCTCATTCTTGTGATAGTACTTACATTCGTGACGTAAAGGGGAGAAGTACTAGTCAGATTCACACAGAGGTTACTAGGCCAGAATTCACCCAACCAAGCGGCCACAGGTGCAACTCCAAAGGGAATGGCAACCTACAAATTCCTACTAAAGATCAAGAAAATAGTAATATATACCTTCTAGATCTATAATACATAAAATATGGCCTCCAAACAAGGTAATGTCAAGACATCCAAGTTAACATCCAACTCTCTTTGGATTGGTGACTAGGGGCCACCCAACATATAACTGGTATGGCATTCTTTCCTCCATTGAAACTTATATTCCTACCTCATATGTCACTATGGAATATGGTTCCATCATGGATATTCAACAATGTGGTAGTGTTAACATCTCTCTTAGTCTAAAACTTCAATTTGTTCAGTATATTCCTCATTTTCCCTTCAATTTAATGTGTGTTGCTAAGTTAGTTGATGCCTTTACTTGCAACGTCACCTTTGGTAGTCATGGTTTTTTGATGTAGGATTGTCAGTCTTTTTGGAATATTGGTTTGGGTTCTAGAGCCGGTGACCTTTATTACTCTGGTAATGTTGTTCCATCTTCTGTTCGTACATAGATTGAGTAATTGCATACAGAATGTGATACGTACACTTGTACTCCATCCTTTCCTATGCCGAGACTTTAGTATGCCAGTATGAAAAGTCAAATTAGGAAGACTGGCTCCTCATGATTGTAGAATCTGAAACTCTGCTATCTTCCCTTATTACAAACCTTGATCTAAGTGTTACCAACAATTAACCAACCTTGGTTGATCCTATTTTAGAAGATGAGAAACCAGATTCAAGTTCACATCTGGTTGTTTCTGATGAAGATGGAATTTCTCATCAAGAGGCACACATGCCACCACTTTATTTTATTCCATGTATGAATGTTCTAGATGGGGATCCACCATGAGGAATTTGCAAGCCCCCACTATTCGACTATGATGATATTCATGTTCTAAAATCCTCATGAAATGAGATATGAATTGGGCACATCTTGCATGGAGGAAATAAAGCAACATGTTGAGTTCACAACCCCCATTTACCCCAAGATTAATTGCATGATTTTTTAAGAGGATACACAGTCACATAAAAATATTTATGATGCTAATTTTACTATTGAGATGCTTCCTCCCATGTCGGCACCACTCCTCCTACATGCAAATCTATATGACTAGCAAAAATTGGAGCCAGACCCTCCACCTAATCCTACACAAATATCATATGAGGTGGATTCTTCACCCACGACCTTATCCTGAGTAAAAGGTAGACCACCACTAGTTTTCTTGGATGAACCACTCCCAAATACCCCATATAGGCACCATTCATATAATGTGCCTTTTCTTAAAAATCCAATGACAAATTTTACACTTCCTCTACTGATAGAGGAATATATATGGATCATATTGGTTAGATTGTGTGGTGAAAAACAAATTGATTTCAAACATCCAGCGAGCCCCTTCAAGTTGACAAGGCCACCCAATCACTTGGCATATTATGGCACTTCTCTATCTAAGGTCACAACCATCATCTAGATTCCTTTTAGTTGGACCTTATTTGAGTTGTTAGGACCACCTGGATGTGCCCCAATAGAAACTATTCTACATGAGAACAATCATCTAAATAATATCCTTTACTTATCTTTAATTTCTTGAATGGATTTTTCATCTAATTCACCATGTCTTGTGACATCTCCATATTTGGTGGTTACCTAAAAACACCAACAATCAAAATGTGGTCAGCATATTGCTATATTGTGTACGAGGTGTAAGAAAAATATGTGCATATAGGTGTAACATCATAAACAACCATATCAGAAATTATTATTAAATAGTCGAACATGCATTGTTAGAACTTTTATACCCTTGTTTGCTTGATCTCACACAGTTTTGTCCCTACAGTGGGCTTGGTCCACTTGATGCCATGTCGACCTTCCCTTCTGGGGCTTGATCTCTTTGTGACCTTCCCTATTTGGGGCTTGGTCATAGTCATCTCTAATATGACTTCCTTTCTGTTTTTCTCTGGGGTCACTACCCCATATTCAACCATACAGAGATAGCATTTTGGGTTCGAGCAAGTTATGCTCATGTAAGGTGATACAAACAGGGCGTATGATTTGCAAGAAATAAATAAACAAACAAGCATGTTAACGACAACACATTTAGGAAAATTCCAAAAAACCTCATAATTCGATACGGGCGGTTATCTATAATTAACCACATGCCTCATTTCCATGCAGAAACCATGAAACAAGTACTTCAAGCATATATCCAAACATGTAAGCATTCAACATAACCAACCAATATTATATGCATGTATGGATATCTTAAAGTGTCACCAATCATATTTAAGACATGCTAATCTAACATATGTCCTAAAATAGGCTTTAGGGTTGTCTCAGATTTAGATAACGAATAAGCATATTGAACCCATATCCCATCACATCACGATTCATTAGGGTCATAAATCCTATTTAGATATTAGGTGAAACCCAAATTATCAAGTTAAGCACATTATGTCATTAAGAGAAACTATAACAGATTAGGCAACTTGAGATTATATGACAAAGTAGATTAGGTTATAAAACCTAATTATCATATTCACTACCCAGAACCTTAATCATGATTATTATTATTCAAATTGTATCAAAGATTCTCATCAGATTGAACCTATCATTGCATTATGAACAACTAGATTAAATTTTATACATTAAGATTATCACAAGTTATTATCTGTGATTCCAAAACCTTAATTTATCATATGTATGTGATTATTGATCTAGAAACCCTAATATACATCATTATCATCACCATACCTTAGGATCTCACTATATTCAGATTATAACATGAACTGAAAATGTTTAATGTACCCAAACCTTTAGTCATCAATTCTAGGGTTTACATGTACCAATCATCCATATATGTGTTTTGGGTGAATTTTTGGAATAAGAAGCATATTTAGGCATTGAAAGCATTTTATTCATATCTTGTTCCTTTTTTGCATAAATTTGATATAGTTTGACTATCATCGAATCTACCAATAATTACTTATGTTAATTGATAGAAAAGAATATATGGGCCAATGGGGTGTTGCCATGTTAGCAAACTTACCTGTTATTATTTGTGCTAGAAGCTGGCTTAGAAATAGGAAATGATCTATGTGCTCTTGTGTTTATCACATCCACTCTATGTCATCAAGGTCATTTGACTCTGATCCATCCCCTTCCTCACGAAGGTGGGGTTTGACTCTTGCCTCATGCGTCAATTGATGTGTTGTCTCCTCCACCTCCAACCTTTGCAAGGCTAGGGTAGGGTCTGGTCATCTTCGTGCACCTTTGATGGAGTTTGTAGGGTACAAGGTTGAGAAGGAGGGGGTTGGGATGGTGAGAATCAGAAGTCTGGATCTAGTCTGAGTGTATAGAGGTTCAGAGGTCCATAATGTAGGGAAATATTGTGACAAAATTGGCAGCAGGATTTAACTGCGATATTCCCCTTTAAACTATGGATCACATCAATAACTATGTAATGAAAAAATTGGTTTGTGAGGTCATACTTGGTCCTAGAGAAAGTGCAATGACAATTCCCTCACTGTGGTGTGTGTCTTTCTTCAAGTTGCAACATGCTTCTTCTTCAAGCAGCACTCTAAGTAGTCATGAGCAACAATCTCCTGGAGAAACACCATGGATGGATGTTGATGGTGTCCTCCTAGTGAGAAAAACTTCTCACTTCTAGAGTAGTCCACATGGACCACTGGGAACTCCTTTTGTTCTATAAGAATAGACTAGAATGAGTTGTCCCTTCTCGTTGGTATACTAGCACCAACTTGCTCTCCCACAATTCTTCTATGTTTCTATCCCTCCCTTTATCAGGTAGGACAACAATTCTCAGAGCTAATTGATGTGGTCAGGGTTCCCAGCCTAAGCGGGAGTGGAAGGGACCAAAATTTCATGAATTTTTACATCATGTGAGTGGAAAAACAATTGGTTCATAGGTGAACCGATCGGTTGGCATGTGAGTCGATCGGTTCAACCCTTGGACCAGTCGTTTCATCATATTTCTCAATCGCAATTGCATGGTTGATTAGTATTCAATTAATGTGCAACATGATGTCAGTGCTAATCCTTAATGCAATCAAATTGATCAATGAACTGGGTGGTTCATCATATGAACCGGTCATTTGGGACCTTGAGATGATCAGTTCACTCAATGAACTAGTCAATTCATGCCACAATTAAACCAATATTCTTCCAATGCAATCTCAATCAACCTGACACTCCAACTGATCGATTCAACACTTGAACCAGTTGGTTCAACACTTGAACTGGTCGGTTCAGAGTCCAGTCAGTCAATTGTTATTTAAATAAAATACCTAAACACTTTAGTAAATAAGTTAAACATTATTCATGAATAAACTCCTATTCTAAGTGTATCCTATGTGTGTGACCCTATAAATTCCAAGATATGTTGGTAGGGAATGTCCAAAAAGTGTTGTCCCTTATCTGGGGTTGAAGATCTTTTTAACCATCTATGACAACAGTCTTCTCCATAATTGATTCATAAAGTTGTTGTTACCATGTAATAATTAAAAATTAAGATTTTCCTAATGCAACGTGAACTTGATATGGAAATTATGAGATATTTTTTATGTCTTCTTGTTTGAATATTACCACAAACACTTCAATGGAAATGATTAATCAAATCAACAAGTTGTTCTTGAAGTTCTTTGTTGTCGTATACATGAATGGTATGCTTTTATATTCAGAATCAATGGAGCAAAATGGGAATTGTCTTTAATGGTTCTTGAGATGTTGAAATACAATCAATTGTATGCTAAACCCCATAACTATGACTTATTTCTATTTGAAACAATGTTCTCATGAAATGTTTTCTCTACATGCCACAATTCTATTCATCAATGGAAGGTTGAAGAATTCTGAGGTGGAAAACACTACAAAGCTCGTCTAAGATACAAAATCTTTTGGGTTTAGCTAGATACTGTTAAATTTTATGAATGACTACTAAAAAATATATCTCCCACTCACAGACCTATTTCAAAAAGATACAAGCTTCATCTGAACTTCTGCCTATGAAGAAAGCTTTCAGGAGCTTAATAAAAGGCTTACATATTTATGTATCTAGTTTTACTTATTGAGGAAAAGACTATGATATACATTGATGAATGTGTACATGGATTAGGTTGTGTTCTAGTTCAGGAAGGAAGAATCATTATGTATTCTCAACACAACTCACATATTATAAAGAAAATTATAATACACATGAATTGGAGCTAGTTTCTATACTTGCATAGTGTGCAATGTGAGCATTCATAGATCACTACATATTTAGTAATATGTTATCAACTCATGCTT
Organism: Alisma plantago-aquatica; assembly: GCA_963693085.1. Taxonomy (NCBI): domain Eukaryota; kingdom Viridiplantae; phylum Streptophyta; class Magnoliopsida; order Alismatales; family Alismataceae; genus Alisma; species Alisma plantago-aquatica. Next base: position 889,664,387 of record OY856411.1, read on the forward strand.
CAAAATTTAATTGGATGTATCATCTTAGATGGAATATCTATAAAATATCATAGTGTATTTGAGTCCTTATATCTCGCATTTGATATGGAAGTTCAAAATTTGATCAAAGAAGACACAAGACCCGACCATATACCTTCTATTGAAGATTATGCCTAAATGTCTCAAGCTCCTATTCAGATAGAAAAGCTTAAACAGATCCTAGAATGTAATACCCATGAAAAATATTCGAAAAATATTCTATAGCTCAGCCAATTAAAGCTATGTCTAGATGAATTCAAAGGCCAAAATCTGATATTTGAATAAAGGGTGAAATGAAACTAAATACATCACATCACCCAACTTGGATGTGACTTATTCATTGACCAAATTCCATACAAATTCCCTAGGAAAGGCATACATACCAAGTACCAAACTTTCCCACCTATAAATAGAACCCACTATCACTATTAGGGGGTCTCACATTCATCCTCTAGACTCTTGTTTGCACTCATTGTCCTCATCTGTTCCACAATATAATGTCATTTCCACATACACCTCGTTTGCAATACATATCAATTATTCCACTACCATACCTCCTGGCCAGATTTTAAGCTAAGCTTCATTTCTAAATACCATACCGTGGACCAATACTCTGAGAAGATCCTACAATAGTGATAGGGGAAGACACACATCCTACAATTGTGACTTCTTCTTCTTCTTTTTGCCTTCTCATATGTACCAAAGATGGTTATAAGCTTCACTCCATAGTTTTATAATTCCGTGTTAGCCACTAGTGGTTGGTTCCTTCTCTAGGTTATGCAAATGCCCTTGATCATGATAGTTATTCATTGTAATTACTTTATGGTATGGAAAATAATAGTTCTTCCTTTATTATTTCCTTTCTCGATCCAAATCTCTCTAAAATGACCAAAAGATTGGAGGTGAACTCAAAGAAGAGGAGGGATACATCCTGAACATTAAGATAAGTGGGCCATATTGGGTTATATTATTGTCAAGGCACAACACTCTGGTGTTGATAGACACTTTATAAGAGGATTTTTCTATTAAATTTGCAAGTTCTGCATGACTTTAAGAGTAGGAGGTAGAAATAAGCTCATGAGTTTCTCATCTAGTTAGATTCTATGTGTTGTTGTTATTATTAGACTGGTAGAGTGTTTGGGGAGGTTAACAAATTAATCTAGACATTTACTATATGATCGACATATCTCTTATTTTCCTTATAACTTGTTTTTGTCATGTTATTTATTCTTTTGTATCTTAGTTTCTATATTTTCCAATCATTTAGATTGGAAGTAGATAATACTAACTAGCAATTCTTGAGGTTCAATTTGTTTCTCCATGGGTACAATCCTGATTTATACAATAAATTTTGTGAACTTGTAAGTAGAAATTGGTATTGTGAATAAAAATTTCATGTGGTAACCAATGCTACTATTTGAGTATTTAGGTTTTATTCACATTCATATTATAGTAATCATAGACAGGTTTATGAAACATATTTTTGCACCATTTCTAGGGAGCACAATGAATGATAAATATTATCATCTTAGATATCCTAGTTCCATAGTTGTTTCTATATTTTTCTTTCTTATATTCACCAGTTTTTTCTATATTTCTATTTCTTCTATTTACTATTATTTACCTTTTATTAAATAATTTTGTTTTATTTGATGTACAAGTGCATCATGGTTTCTGATTATAAAGAGCTCCTCAACTCTAATTTTCCTCTAGGATCTCTGTGTTGAAATCAACCAGATGTTTGGTTGTCTCCTTTGGCACCAGAAAAATGCTTGTAAATTATAATACCTACATATATAAATGATAACAATAATCAAAAGTAGGATTAGCAAGTGACTAGTAATGAATCCCATGACCACATATATATCTCTATCACACATCGCTTCTAAGGTAAACAACTGATAATGATGTGATCAAACCACCACTAGTATATTTTGGCTTGTAGTGTCAATAGATATAAAGTTAGTTTTGTAAAACACCAACACAAAAGATCTGCAACATCTTTAATAGATGAATGTGTTTCAATAAATTGGCAACGTTCATCGAGGGTAAAATTTAGATACTGCTTCCATCATTGTGTCAATTTTATTACCTAAAAATGAAATTACAAATGGTCCACGAAATTCATTTTAGCAAATTTTGGGACAATAAATATTGTGTTAGTTTTGCTAAAGTCAATGAAAAACATCCTCAGCTATGCTAGCCACAAAATAAAAAGTTTCCTAGAAAATATTCATGGTGTCATTTTTGCTAACCAAAAAAGATGTATTAGCTAAAATATATTTAATTTTGTCATCAATTGAAACGTCAATTTTGGGAAGCAGAATTGACCTTGTGATGTTCCTACAATGCTCCCTCCAAAAAATGTGTTCCATCCAAATTAGCCTTTTGTTGGTACCGCTAGGCAAACTAATGTGAAATGTGTGAGTTTTGAAAGAAGTTTAATGTCAGTTTTGGGTTTGAAATTGATGTAGAAATGATTCACTAGTTATGTCGATTTTCAATTCAAACCAAAGTATTATAAAAAATGGTGGGTGTCATTTGGGATATCATGTCAGTTTTAGACCTAAATTCAAAGTTGTATATCTATTAGTAACATGAATAAAATTTCTTTCCCTCATTTCCTATAGTGTTTAGATTGTGCAAAACCCTTGATTGTGTCATTCTCCCCTGGACCCTAATGTTGATGACACCACTATGACTAGCATTGATCTACAACATGGGTTTTGTCCTTGTCCCCAACCCCATCCCTACCACCGCTATCATGAACTATGTGGGAGCTTCATTTCCAGTGTTTCCTACCATTACTCCTGCTTAATTAATGTTTTTCGGGTGCCACCTTGCTCCATGAACTCATGGTTGTGTCGTGTTGTTGCTTTTCCAATCTTGCTCCTCCTCACTCCAGACACCACCATTTCTCATCCTCTCTCCTTCTCAGTCCATGTTCTTCCTCTCTCCTTCCCAACCTCTATTGTTGTTGCTATTGTGCCTCCTTTCTTCTTGGTGAATTTTCCATCTCTCTATCAAAAAGTTGAGACTTGTGATGTTTTATTTTTTATTTTTGTTGATGATAATCAAATATTTATGATAAATTAATCAGTTCTTGATATATTTTTAATCATTGCTAGTTTGATAGTTGCATGTTTGATACTACCTCATTTTTTGCATTTCTTTTTACTTTTATTGTTTGTATACTAGAATTAATTGTAATGTCATCTCTATCTAATTAGACTTGAAAGTGCATGTATACTTTCTTGCTTGATTTGTCTAGACTGCATACTTGTGTAAACTCATTTATGATGAATGTTCCTAAATTAAAGAACTGAATTGATATGAATTTTAACTAAAAAAAACTTGATTTAGGCTGAAATTGATATGCACTTACCTAAATTCTAAATTGTAAACCCTAAACCCTAAACCCCCAAACCCTAGACTCTAATCCCAAAATAGAAATACATTTTGTTGACCTAGAAACCCATCCAAGATTTACTCATTAGGAGAAAATATTATATAGTCACTGGTTTGGCACTATTACTGAATACTTGGTCTCGCTTAGGATGTGAGTGTATTATGTATGTTTGTTTTTTAAGAATATTTAAATGTTTGTTGCCATGTTTGTTCTCTAGGTACATATGTAGGTGGGTATTTTCCCATTTACATCAGGGTACTTGGAGAAGTGTGGAGAAATGCAGTTGAAATATTTTTGGAACCTAGCACACATTATACACTTACTAGTGAGATTAAATGTTCAAGAATGGGATAGATCGTACACATTCATAAATATGAGTGATAAATATAATTTTAACACTAATTTGGTTTCACTTCAAATATTTATAAATTGATGTAGCTAGCACTAGATTAATTCAATACTCATTACAATATTAGTTTAGGGCCAGAATGAATCACTATTGAATGTTCACTAAAAATTAATAGAAGAGTTCACAAGTGGTCTTGATGAGTTCATAATATTTGTGGAGGAATACAGGAGACAACCTAAACATACATTATATTGCCCCTATAGGAATTGCGATAACAACTTTAAAGTTGACACTATTGATGAAATCAAAAGTCATGTTGAATTCATATTCATCTACTTTTATCACTTATTTTAGATCAACTCTTAGGGGCATTGTGTTAAATTACCTAGTTTTAGGATTTAATTGATTTAGTTTTGCTTTTGTCTCCTAAATGAGAGTTTTAATTAGAACTACTCATTTATTGGAAGAAACAGCTCATTTGTACCAATTCAGTCTGAAACTCAAGAATCCTCTAAAAATACTCCATGAATTGAGGATCTAGGAGGCTTCAAATGCATATCTCAGCCTCCCGGAGTACCAACTAGCCAATTAACAAGTAAGGATTGGGTAGCTTCCCAAAATTTCAACTAGTCAACTGGCCACCCAATAGACTAACTCAACATGAAAAAGGGGGAACTTTTGTTGCAAATAGATCGATTGAATGGACCCTCAACCAATCAACTAACCTATATAAGTTTGAACATCAACTCAACCAATCGATCAATTGGACTCCCAATCGATCAACTGGCCTACATACTAACCAAATCTTCAACTTAGCCCATTTGATTGATTGGACCCCTAATTGACTAACAAGTGTTGTAGATCCATGCTTTGCAGTTGTTGCCAAGACATGATTTTAGGTTTTTGGGGTTGTAACATACCGAAATCTAGCTACTCTGACTCAAGAAACCCTAATCTAGTATTAGGAGGTTAGCATGCTTGTATCACTAGAATTATCCAAACAAGGTTAAGAATATACCTTAATACACAATTTTGTAATCTAATGAGCATTTAATGCACATAATCTTATTAACTCACATATAGCCCTAATTATGCATACTTATGACCCTGACCATGAAATGGACCAATAAACCCTAATGTGATGATGAGATGATGTATGGAACCTAATCCTAGACCTCGGATGTGATAATGGTCGGTGTTAGATTGTTAGTAACCATGTTGGTTAAGCCCTAGGTTGAAGTTGACTAATCCTACTATATGAATTATTGTTGTTGATTATAATACACTAGTAACTATAGGTGGGTAATCACATAACATATGTCAAATCACATGGAATGGGCTTCATAACCTAAATATGGCTTGATATGTAAATAGGTTCATTAATTATGTAGCACATGCCATATTGTACATTAATATGCAACTAATGTCTTACATGTGAGGCCATGAGTTCACTTAGCAGAGGATAAACATGATAACAGAGAGGCAAGAGGGGAGGTGACCATGGGAGTACCATAGTGTCGTCCAATCCCCCAGATCCGACGTAGTTCACCAAGCTAGAGTGGTTGAAAAGTCGAGAGGAACTATTGGTAATGTCTCGGTGGCTAAGGAGGTCAAAGCATGGTTGAATCTATTCAAAGAGAAGAATATTGGGAGCCCTGTCAACCTAAATAAGACTACTATTGAACTTGTTGATGGAAAACTAGTCTACTCGAATGCCACTGTTGATCGAAATCTAGAACACTAGAATAGAACTGTTGTTGGCTATGTTGTGGGTTTGAAGCCTCACTAGCCTACTTTGGCCTGACATCTTGCACAGATCTGGAAAGCAAAGGGCTCCATTGAGGTCAGATCATGAGGAAGGGGTTACCTCATAGTTTTTTTGCCAATGAAGAATATCTTGAAACTATAGTTAATGGAGCCCCCTAGTTCATAGCAGGCAAACCACTTATCATCAAAAGATGGGAGAGAGGCAAACCTTTAGAGAAGATGAAACTCTCTAAGGTCCCACTTTGTCTGAAGGTTTTCAACTTGCCATTGGAGCTATGGGATGTGGAAATGTTCAATAAGATCGGTTCATTTATGGGGAAGTCACTGCAACCTATTAGACTAACAGTTGAATTCCTCATACTTGATTATGCACGCTTGCATGTGTTGATCCCTCTTGATTTTTCCTTTCCTAAAGAATTAGAAATCATTAGCGATGATGGGCAATGTGATGCTATTATGTTCGAGTACAAATGGGAGCCAGGTAGCTAATTGAACTATGATCTCTATGGCCATGAGTCTAATCTATGTGGATCCCAATCATAGGAGAGGTTGTCCATGACTTCCAGGGCTCCAAATGAGAAACCTCAGAGGAAATGGTGGGTTCCTAAACCAAGAATGGAGGATACTAGATCTGATGATGGTGAAGTTTTCAATGATGCAGTGGAAACTATTCTTGACTCTATGGACTCTGTGCTCAATAGTTCTGATAGCTCCTTAGTAAACATGAATGGAGAGGCTATGCATACTCCTAATAGTTCTATTGTGTCGGTTTCTACAGATGTGTCTATTTCCAAGGTTGTAAATACTTCCTCTACTGATATAGTGATTGAAGGTGGGAGTAAGGAAAAATCTATATCCCCGCAAGTCACTCCCATGCCCTCTCCAGAATGGGAGGTTCAAGGTAGGGAGTCCAAATCACCACCTAGTGTTGTATCTAAACCTATCTCTTCAGTGAAGAACATTCAACTATCTTCAAATAAGTTTTCACTTCTTGCAAATTTTAATAAATGAGTTGGTGTTTTGGGTCTAATAGATGAAGTTGGTTCAACCTTCCCTAATGCATAATCCTTTCTCGATTGTTGCTTGTAATGTGAGTGGAGCCCATAATAAAATTCTTCAAACCAGAAAGGAGATTTGTAGACTAAAGGTTGATGTTTATATAACCTTGGAGTCTAGAACTAAGAAAGAGGATGTTCCTTCTATTGTAAATTCTATATGGCCGGGTGTGAACTTTATTGCAAATTCGGATTTCTGTTCATATATTTGTATTATTATGATGTGGTTGGACCCTTTATTGATCATTAACAAGATCTCAGATAATGAACAACTTCTACATTCCATACTTACTATGGGCGATCTAAATTTTCTGGTATCTGTGGTTTATGGTGCCAAAAGGGATGTTAATAGGTCCCTTCTGTGGATTTCCTTAAATGATATTAGTACTTCAGTTAACTATCCTTGATGCATCCTGGGAGATTTCAACACTGTGATATTTTATAATGAAAAAGTTGGAAAGCATCCCCCCTCATCTAGAAGTATGGGGGAATTCAATGACTCCTTAGGTTTTACTGGCTTAATGGAGGTTGTCAACAAGGGTCCCTTCTTTACATTGGACAGCTGAAGCAAGCAGGGTATTACTTCCTTTTCAAAGATTGATATGTGTTTCTATAACTTAGATTTTCTTAATACCTTCTCATCTATTTGGGTTGAGATTATCCTAATCTATTTAGTTATCATTTTGTTCAGAACCTTCATCTTAGTTCTTTTAGAAAAAGAGTGGCCCCTTTCAGGTTCACCAATGCTTGGGTTTCTCAGGAAGGTTTTCTCTCTATGGTTAATGAAGTGTGGAATGGTGTGCATCCTTCTGGGGCTCCCATGATCAAAGTTTACATAAAGTTGCATGTTTTTAAGGATTCTCTTCTTAAATGGAATAAAAATTATGTTGGGAATTTATCTACAAAGCTAAGGAACTTGAGTTTAAGGCTATTACTCTACAAAGAGAAGTTGATGCACAACCTAATGATAAAGATTTGCAGTTGAAGCTCATTGAAGCCAGGAAATTGGCTAAGAAAGCTATTGATGAAGATGAATGTTTCATTAGGCAAAAACCTAGAGCTCTCTGGCATTGAGTAGGGGATAGAAACACTTCTTTCTTTTGTTCCACTCTCAAAACTAGAAGGATATACAATAGTATCCATATCTTGGACATGCGTTCCTCCACTATTAACGATCATGTTGATATCAACCAGCATGTTGTCTCTTACTATTCTAAGTTTTTAATTCCACCTCATCTAAGTTGGTTTTTTGGAATGAATCCTAGGTTCTCCCATGTATCTCTGTGGTTCAGTTTGATATGCTAAATATTTTAGTGACTAGGGAGGAAGTGAAAATGTTTTCAGGCATATCAATGTAGACAAGGCTCCTGGCCCTGATGGCTTTAACGCCATGTTCTTTAATTCATGTTGGTCAATCATTGGAGATGATGTCACAAAGTCTATTATAAACTTCTTTGAATCAGGCAGGCTGTATAGAGAATGTAACAAATCCTTTATTACACTTATCCCTATGATTTCTGGTGCTACTACCTTGAAGGATTTCTGACCTATTTCTCTTAGTAACGTGACTAAAATCATGTCCAAACCTTTGAGTGGTGTCCTACCTACTTTGATTGACTAGAGTCAAGCTTCATTTATCAAAGGAAGATCCATTACAGATGCCATTTTCTAAAAAATGAGCTACTTAGTTCCTTTCGTAATGTTAATGGTCAATGCAAGATGTGCATCAAGGATGACATCTCTAAGGCTTATGACACAGTGCAAAGGGACTACATTCTATTTCTTCTGGAGAAGATGGGGTATCCCCATTGCTGGATCTCGTGGATTAGTGTGTGCTTTAGTTCTTCTTCCTTTCAGGTGTTAATTAATGGGTCATCTTCTAGTGCTTTTGAAACCTCCAACGGGGTGATGTAGGGGGATCCCCTAGCTCCTACTTATTCATTTTGGCTATGCAAGGTTTGTCTTCCATTATTGATTATGTGATCAGGAAAAAAACATCTGGTTCCTCTTCAAGCTTTTGAAAACTATAGTGTTTCTCATATTACTTTTGCTGATGACCTTCTTTTTTTGCTAAGGCAAATTAACAAAATGCTTATTCTATTGGAAGTATTCTACAAACCTTTGGGAGAGTTTCCAGTCTTAAACTCAATAATAATAAAAGTCAGTTGTTTAGTAGTATAAGTGTACACATTGTTGTAGGTTTATACTCTATTCTGAACATTGGTCATTGTTCCTTACCTGTGAGATATCTTAGTTGACCCTTGTTCAATGGTAGGCTTACGAAAGCATTGTGTGCCCCTATTGTAGACAAAATGAAGAAGAAAATGGATTCTTGGAAGTGTAAGCTTTTGTCCTTTGGAGGCAGAGTTGAATTGATCATTTCTACTCTATCCTCATGCCACATTTTCTGGTCCTCTGATTTCCCTCTACCTAAAACTGTTATCCTTGATATTGAAAAGATCATGAGGGACTTCTTATAGAACGATAGTGATAATCATAGGCATATACATACTATTTCGTGGAAGTCAGTCTATAAACCAAAATCGAAAGGTGCACTTGGGATTTGATTTGTTGAAGACTTATCTAAGGTTGGCCTTGTAAAGAACTTATGGGATGTTTATACTAGTAAAGAGTGCATGTGGGTGAAATGGTTGCACGAGAGATACATTAGGGAGGAGTCTATTTGGTTAGTTGAGACTAAATCTAATTCATCTTGGATGTGGAAAAAGGTTCTGAAATACACAAATCTACTTAAATCATGTGTTGATTTCTTTGTGGGTGATGGGAATGGTTTTTTTATTCTGGAAAGATCCTTGACTTCCAAATAGGAAAACTATGTTGGAGAACTGTGATAGTCAACTTGTTTATCATTTTGGTTTTGGTTTCAATTGCAAGGTAAAGTGTTTCCTAGTGAATGGCAATTGGATGATCCCTAAGGCGAGAGGATGTAAGGTAGTGAAGGATGTTCTGTGTAACTTGCCAACATTCAATACTCGTAATAATCATATTTTGTTCAGGGGTAAGAAGTAGTTTAAGTTGAAGGATGCCTAGGATATTATTAGGAAAAGGAACCCAAATTTCCTATGGTCTAAATGGATTTGAGATAAGTCGGTACCTAGATAGTGCTCCATATTTCTCTGGAAGTGTTGCCTACATAACCTCCCTGCTATGGATTATTTGAAGAAGATTGATTTCTACTTACCCTCGAGATTCATTCTTTGGAAGGTTGAAGAAGAGGATATTCATCACCTTTTGTTTTCGTGTTCCTTCAGCTCACTAATTTGGTCTATGTTCCACTCTGAATATGGTATTTGGCCAGTTAACCTCCGGGACCTTTTCAAACTAGAGGGAGAGATGAAGCTCGTTGCTATTTCTATAGTCTTTGAGATCTGGTCTAAAAGAAATCTCAAAAATTTTGTCTCTTCTGGGAATGTTGTTGAAGTCATTTGGCTAAAATGTTGCATAGATAACAAGAGTCTATACAGATAGACTAGTTTTTCTTCCTTCTCTCTTCTTCTTTTTGTTTTGTTCCATGCCTTTGGGAAATTTTTCTTTCCCTTATTTGCATTGTACATATCCCTTTTCCATTTTTAGTAAAGAGGCAACTCACACTCAGTTCATCAAAAAAATGTCTTACATGTGCATAACTATTCACTAGAGGTGAATAAATATAAAGGGGTAATCATGAGGAAATTGATGTGAGTAATAAATGTAATGTGGCGATAAATAGATGTTTAATATAAGTAGAATTAATTAATATGACACTATTTGAGTTAGTGTTGAACTTAATGGGCTTAATTATAAATTAAGTAAAATACCATTTTCATGCAATATGACCCCCTATGGTGATAATATGAGGATTATATACTCAAAATATTGAGGATAATGTTAATGTATAAAAATAATATTTAGATAATTGGGTTAAACCCTACTTGGATTAGAACTCATAAAAAATGATCTTAAAATTTAAATCAAACCTCAAAATCAGATACCTTGGGTCCTAATAGTCTAGATGCCAAGTTTCAACCTAATTGGATAATGTTTCTTATCCTCATTTAAGTAAAGAATAAGATATCTAAATATCAATATAAGTCAGATTGTACTTAATTTTATTAATTGTGATTTCTAGTTCTGTTGTCATAATACTTATATCATGGTTTTCCCTAAAGTCCTAGTGTCACGTCGTCTTTCTTGGTTTTGCAAATTTTAGTCTCTTTAAGAGTTGTTTCATTGACATTGTGTGCACCTAGAATTCTCTTCTTCCTTGTGTCTGGATACCTTTAGGACTCTATAGTCCATGCAGCAACCATTCTCCTTTGTTCCTCTCTCTCTATCTCTCTTCCAAGATCTCGTCTTCCTTCCTTTTTCACATTCCTCATGTCCAGACGAAGAGATGAAGCCCTAACTCAATTAGGATCTTCCTCCGCATCATACCAATCGGAAAGGGGGTTCTACTTCTCCCTTATTTCTATCCTACTTTAGGTTTCCTCATCTACCTGTGACCTTGGACATTTATATAACCATACTGAAACATCCATGAGACCATTAGAAAATCCTTGAATGCCTCTATTTGTTGTCAGCAACCTCAACCACTGCTCTCCTATCTCCAATTGCCTTCATGCACCACCTCAGTTTCTCCAACACCCCATAGACCATGAGACAGTTGTTCAACCCCATGATTCAATTCTGTAAACTCTAGAGAAGCTTTCTGTAGAAGCAAACATGTGATAGGAGGTGTGTTTGATTTTTCCCTCTTTTCACTTCCTCAATCTGTTGTTTAGATTTAGTAGTGTGTTTTTCTTGGTCCATTCACATGTTCACATTGTTATTTCTCTCTATTGAAGTCACATGATATTATGGTTCCTCTCTATTATTCTAGTTTCTTAATGCTGCTCGATTTCTATTTCATCACCTGCTAAATTTTCTGACCACGGCATCAGTGTTTTACTATGACTTCTACAAGGCTTGCGACCATCTTTTTGGGCTCACAAGGCCGACAGAGATCAACAAAATGGATGGTTCTCCTCAAGGGCCCTACCTTTCAATGGAACTCATGTTTTGATTCCATCCATGTATTTGTGTTAAGGTATGTGCTTCTTGCATAAGAGGACAAAATGAGGAATATGAGATCATACGTTTCGATGCTTTTGCCCTTAATTTGATTCTATGTTATCACATGTATCATGGGTATTCAAGTCTTTTTCTCTTTTATCTAATCATTGATCGAACAAAATTTGATCATTTAACGAGGACCATTATACAATGTAAGATGTCATATGCTTAAAGTGTGGTTTAAAGATATTTTGGTCAGTTGTCAAATGGTTTGTTTATTTAATTTAGTAAATTTTCATATGTTGTAAAATTCATAACAATTAATTGTAAGTTAGAAATATAAAATAAGATTTGTTTTGGAATTAGAAAATAATACCTATCATCTAATTTAATTTTATCACCTAATTATAATAAAATAATTACATAATTTTTATGGATTTTCCTAAGTACACTTAATTTGTAAAAATTATATCTAATTATCTAAAGGTCAAAAGTTAGAGAATAAATATGTTCTAAAATTGTAGGATTAGAATCTATCCAATTACATAATTTTCATAACCTATATTAGTACTGATAAAAAGGTCATGTTTAGGGTTTTGTCTGATGGGTGGCTAACCCTAATTCATCTAAATATTTAATAGGTAGATTCAGACCTTGGTTTGGATCTAGGTTTGAACCTTTGAACCTAGATACATAAGTTGAGGTATGTTGCTTCTCTTTATGATTCATATTTGACTATGATTTATACTCTCTCTATCTCTCTTTGACTTGATTGTGTCATATCTCTTTACAAGTCACTTGGTTATATATATAAAAGATAAAGAAATTGTGTACCTAAGTACATGTAGCTTACATGTATCGATCTTAATTTATGATGATTGTGAATGATTGTGAAATTATACTAAATAAACCAACCTTTTCGATGTAAAGTATACCCTTTAGATAAGATGTGTACAAAAAATCACCACAATCTAAAATTCGTAAGTCACACAAAGAAAGAAAATGTGAATTTTTTAATCAACAGTAAGTTGCAAAAACCGTTGAATGATATATTTCTATATCTCATGATCTATAAGATATGGTTATGATTTATAATACATTTAATATATATAGTGTTGAATCAATCCATCTGGTTGGATTTTATCAACATATTCCACATGTGCTTTTTTTATGGTCGGTACACGTGTGTTACATTACTTGCCAGTACACACTTCCTAACATTATATATATATATATATATATATATATATATATATATCCCAATTGGGTCCAGTTCACTGAAATTTATCTTATGGATTGTTGAAAGTGCAAATTTTATCTCTCTTCTTTGATATTGTTGATACTTATTCAATTTCAACTCTTATTGCAGTTTGACATCATATTGTTCCATTTCATAATTTAAACCCTTATTTTATTATTTTCTTCGAGTGAACTTGTCTTTCCTCTCTATTTAATGCAACTTTGATGGTTGATATTGTTATTATCTATTAGTAGTGGTACATCACAAGGTTATATCCCATTGTACAATTTTTCCTATATATGGGCTTTTAGTGCTCTCACCTATGCCCCTGGTGCTCTCACCAGATATATAACAATACATAAAGGATTGCAGGTGCTATCACCTCCTTCCTATGCATAGAATATAAAAGTGTTTGGGACCTACTTTTAGATGGTTGTATTTAATACTTAGTATGCATGGAACACATTATATTATTTATTTGTTATCTTATTTGAGATTTTAAAGGCAATAATTGTTAATTGTGGACTTTGTTGAGTCTTCATATAATCTCTTTGTCTTACTGTATGAAGTAATATATTGATATCCATTTGGATGATTCTCTCTCTCTCTATTTTGTTTGGGAAGCATTTCTATATTACTTGTTTTCCCTTTTCCCCATTATCGTCCAATCACTATTATATGCACATATCAGATATTATGTTGACAACATCCACTTTGTCTTCTCTTAAGGGGTATGCTTCCAAAACCTTAGGTGGAGAGCAAGGAGGTGTGGACCGAAGTTAACCATGACTTATCTAGGTGTAGATGATCTTTCTTCAGAAATAGATTGAAGTGGTTGGTTCACCCTCTACATAATATTTTCTATAATTTCCTTTTATTTACACCCTGCATGGTGAAGAACAATGTTAAAAATGAATATTATAATAGTTAGATGTTTTTATGTTCCACTGCTACATTTTTGGTATTTGATACTATACATACTTGAATTTTAGTTCATCATCCTTTGTAAAAAGTTAGTATCAAGTTTGCCATTGGATGATTTTGTATTATTCTTCTCAGTAAGAGGGCAGATCCCCTATCGGGTCCCACTCCTTACAGGTGTCATATTTGCCCCTATATAAGGAGGTAGCCTAGACACAAGGGGGATTATATGCTATAATCTCAGAGCCTCCCTTGGGTGAACAGAGCAAGGAAAGGGAAAAGGAGTTGTCATCTTCCTCAAGGAGGCTTCCAGATTATTTCTAGACACTAGCATCATGACTCCCTCTCTTCCTATAAGTACCTTTGTGTTTGTTCTGACTATGAGCGAGTAGATTTTATTATTCGGGAATGGGGTGTAGACCCATAGACCATACATTGCTCTAATTAATATTGAATCTAAGAGCTTTGTCTGTTAGATGTGTTTCTTTTTATTTATGCACTTGTTCTATGGTTCGACTAATTATATTCATGTTATTATAATCTTGGGTGAAGAGAATATAGTTTCTAAGGTTAGAATGCCAAATGAACACACAAGACTCTAAATGAGATCCCAAATGGAGTCCTATGATTTAATCAATCATATTTCTTGTTAATTGTATTCCTTGGTGATGAGATCTAGACCCTAGGATTAGAACATCGAATGAAACATGTAGAACTCTAAAAGAGATCCCAGATGAATTTGTACTGGACGATTAGACAATGAACCATAAACACTGAGATACCATGTCTGTTGAGGGTTCTATCCTTGTTATTGTGTTTTGAAAGGATGAAAATATGCTTGGTCCTAATCCAAGATACTTAATTCAAAGAGTTAAATCAATAAGAATCATGACATAGGCTATGATGGTGAACCCCATACCCCCAATATTCTTTATTAATTGAATTAGATCTCTATATTATTCAATTTACTTCTACAATCTTATTTTTGGTTTTCGTTATAGTTTTTGTCAAACAACTAGATCTAATATTGTTCTTAGTAATAGGTTCAAAACAATTTTCAATCAAGTTGTCTCATGAGTTTGATCCTTTTCTGTACCACAATTGACCCATTCACTTTCAAGCGAGTTGATTATTGTTGTTAAGGTTAAACTCTTAGGTTTTCCTTGCTTAGTGAATTTGTGTACACAAATGGCTCACATCACATTTCATATGGGTTGGGATTATACATGACTATTAAGAATGGTACTGGAAATATTCCTATTATGAGATTAGTAGATGTGAATAGTGGAACTTGTGTGTAAGAACAAATGGCCAAAGATGTTGATGTGACAGAGTGAATTCTAGATGACATTATTGATGTGATTCTAGATAGTTGTAGGGTATATATTATTTGTTCGCCTTCCTTATTTAGAAACATTATACATGATGTTGAGAAATTGTTATACTTAGGTTGTACAAAGTTTATGAGGATGTGATATAGTATATCCTAAAGGCTAATAATAGGTGGAGCTATAAAAGTTCAACATATCTATTGTCTTTGTTCAAATAAATTGTTCCTAAAGGGAACGAGCTTCTAGTCTCAAAATACAAAATAACTAAAATGTTGTGCCCAATGGGAATGGAGGCTAAGAAGATGCATGCAATCCCAAATGACTACGTGGTGTTTCAAAATGACTATATATTTTGCAAAATTGTCCAAAATGTGGGGTGTCAAGGTACAAAATGATGACTTTGACTAAGACTAAAACTAGATCTCCTACCAAGCTGATGTGATATCTGCCTATACAAAATTTCAACATTTGTTTGCTAATTTGATAGTCGTGCAGAATTTATCTTGACATGTAGAGGCATACAAACAGTGATGAGGTCCTATGACATGAGTTTGATTAACCACAAGGGAAGAAAATTGTTTTATTGCACTAAATTTGGTGAAGTCATGAATTTAATACTTGTACTTTATACATACGAGATGAATTCATACTATACATTAATCAATCAACATAGAAATTGGACTATTATGATTGTTATATACAATATTCCTTCTTTTTTGTGTTTAAAAAATAAGTACATCATGCTTTCACTGTTAATATTAGGGTCGAAACAACCTAGAAAGGACATTGGGTGTTTACCTTGAACCTCTGGTTGATGACTTAAAGAAACTTTGAGAAGAAGACATTGTGACTTATGAATCTTCACCTGGAGAGACCTTCAATTCTCATGCTATATTGTTTTCTACAATTAATGACCTTCTAGCATATAGGAATTTGTTTGGATATAGCATAAAAGTAAGTGATTACCTATATGTGAGGAAAACAAATGATTGAATATGACTAAAATATTGCGGCAAGACTATATATCTTGGTCATGGAAGTTTTCCTAAAAGTGCATTGTTAATGAAGGTTTTGCAAAGCATTTAGTGGTTGAATTTAGGAATGGAGTTCCCATATACGTATGTCAAGGGAGGATGTTTTTGAAAGAGTAATAGGAATTATCAATGATTTGGTAAGAGACCATCTACTACCCCCACACATGATACATCATTATCTTAAAAGATTTGATACTTTGGGATCTTCCTTATTGAAGTTATTTGACAATAAGGCATTGTATTGATGTCATGTATGTTGGGAAAATGTATGTGACATCGTCGTTGGCACTCTATTGAATATACTAGGCAAGACTAAAGACAACATCAAACCTAGAATGGGCCTATATGAAATGGTTATAAGCAAAAAATTAATAACAGAGGTAATTAGTAGTCACCTCACATATTTACCTCCCGCTTGTTACATTTTCTCTGGATAGGAGAAAAGATCTTTTTTTGAGTGCTTGCTTAATGTTAAGGTACCATAGAAATTGTAAGGCCCCTAAACTTGCTTAATGAGTTGAACAAGCTTAATTATCATACTTTAATTCTTATTACCCTAATATAACCTTGTGATATGCTTTGAAATCATAAGACAATCTTAAGTTTCAAATTTGGTCCAATTTGGACACTGTTTGAGCAAGTTATGCACATTTTGGAATTTTCAGCAATTTACCCAATTGAGAGGTTTTCTTTGCAATTTATCACTTTCATTATGTTAAATGGATATTCTGTCATCATTATTGAGCTACTTGAGCCATGGGGCGCCTATTTAAACCTTGGTTTGAAGGTGTTTTCTCCAAGGGTATTTTAGGGTTTACCCCTTCACAGATGAGCTACCTTTAGTAGCTGTCAACTAATGAATTATTTGATTGGCTGGGAAATTCTACAAAAGAAAGCTAATAAGGTCTATAAGGACGGTGGGGGAGCTTCTTGTGTTTGTGCTTGTATATTCTTAATAGTTTAAGGCCATAGAAACATGGGAAAGCTACTTTTACACCTCATGTTTGCTCCCATCCTTATCCATGGGCTATATTTACCTCTTCCTTGCCCAAGTACGAACCTTTTCTTGCTTTCTCTTTCCTATAACCTGGAGAAACTACTTCACTCTATTTGTTTGCAGAACCAAGTGTTCTAAGATAGAAGACAACCTCTTTTTGGAGAGGAAGGTCTCCTAGAGCTCCATTTAGCCCTACCTAGGGTTTCCAAGGTCATCTTCTAGGAATTTCGATCAAGGAAAGTTATTTTCTTCCTTCCTTCTCCATTTATCTTTCTCTTCTCCTTACTTATACCTTCCTCTATGTCGGAACCTTGTTTTTCCATGGTATAAATTGATCTGAAGATTTAAAACCCTACCTTTCTTGCTCCTTATGCTTAGGGTCTTCTCATTTGATGAAGAAAGGTGCTAGATGGACGAGTTCATAGCTTATGCTCAGATGTTATACCCTACATGCTCGAGATTGCTTCTGTGTGGGGTTTCATCTTCTCATTATAGGTAAGATTTATAACTTGCTCCACATTTATTGCTTACCATAAGCTTCTAGATCATGTTCTTGCTTGAAAATGATGATCCATGCACTAAAAGCTATGCTTGACTTGATTTTTTATTTTTATAATGTTCCCTATTCTGATTTTAGTTATAGATAAACCTGTGATCATGTGTACGTTATTCCTAAGGTATAATATGACTTGGATCAGGTTGGTTTGACAACCTATGGTGTTAAGCACCTATCAACCAATGGTCAATTTTAGGGTTTTAAGCTGATTTCTTCTATAAACCCATGACCCGATGATGGTACAATTGCAACAACCCTATGGTGTTGTATTCATGACAATGGGTGGTGGTAACCAAGGGTTTCAATTGATGTTCACTCCATTAGGTCATGTTTTGGCCTAATTAGAAGCCTAGTGATTAACAACTAAGTACCTGAACGATGCTATCAATCAATGGTGATATTAGTTTGATATTTGATGCTGACTAATGGATATAGAGCTGATCTAACAACCTATGGTGAATTAATGGTCACTAATGATAGTGGATCAGGTCTCCAAAACCTATGATGAGTTAATAATATAGTTTTAGCATCAATTAAGCCTTATACCAATGGTTTCTTGGGTAACTTGATGCAATGGTCGGACCTATACTGTAGTTGATGGTTTTAATATATGAACTTGATCCAATGGTCAAGATATAATGTTTATTCCTCCAATAAAGTGGAATGATGGCTAATTTAATATGTTGGTCC
This sequence comes from Alisma plantago-aquatica, assembly GCA_963693085.1. NCBI lineage: Eukaryota > Viridiplantae > Streptophyta > Magnoliopsida > Alismatales > Alismataceae > Alisma > Alisma plantago-aquatica. Next base: position 889,682,806 of record OY856411.1, read on the forward strand.
TAATAATGTGATTTTGATGGTTTCCTTTATATGATAAACTTAAGGATCTTACTTGTTGACAATGGATAGCTTGTTTTAAATGAACAGTCGATTGTGGGTTTTACCCTACTTTCAATGGAACTTTTTGTGTTGTTAATCAAGGGATGTCTAGGGTTCGATGGTGAGTCTTTATAGAGAACAAATCAAGGACTTCATTGGTGGTTTATCCAAGGTGTTTACTTATGTAGACAACCAAAGGTCTTACCTTTTAAATATCCAATGGTTCTGGGTGACATTGTGGTATGGTGATATGGGTTGAATGATGATGGAACAAATGGAGGGTTACCTTTAATAAGGTAGTCTTGCCTATTCACTCATATGAATAGAAGGGATGATAATCATATTGTTTTGTAGGTAACCCTAATGAGGTATAGCTTGTTATAACTAGTTTTAATATAATTAAATGATGGTAATTAGGTATGAATAGTCCTTGAATGACTAATACAATCATGGAGTACTCTCTTATTGTTGTTAAAACCCTAGTATGCTATAAATTGATGGTTACACCTTGATTTATGTGTGGGTTTATACTTGAGAATGGTATGGAATGTGATGGTGTTTCTTCACCTTATGCATCCATGATCCAATGGGTATGTTGTGAGTAAGGGTTTGTGTGTAAATGTTGATTAGTAACATTAATATGATTTATCGTGTTGAACCTAACTCTAATGCAAATAGATAAAGATGAGTATTCATGTTTAACATTCTTATATGATGGAATGATGGTGGAATAACCTCTTAATATGATCATAACCTTGATATGTTAATTGGTGGTTATCATAGCCACATGGTTTATACTTTCTTATGCTAAGCATGTGCATTATAAATATGATGAGGGTTAATCATATCTAGATTCCTTGCATGTTGATGTAGTAAAGTAATGTTCTTAATGTTAATATAACCCTACTATGATTGTTTATGAATATCTCCTAGCTCATTAATGCAATATTGTGTTGATCAATTGTATTATATGTAACTGATGTTGTTGAGCCTTGTTATAGGGCATGCAAAGATAATGATGATCTTGTAGGGAATAGTATCATGGTCTTAATGACCTTCGAGCATAGTTGAGCCCTGAATGAGGTGTAATCCTCTTATGTTTATAAGAGTTGATACCCAGTGATATTGTGAAAAGGATTTATATCTTGTGATAGTATGATGACTAGTGTGGTCTCATGAATGGAAAGTGAATAGTACCATGTGATCATGAGATGTGAAATTATGTTTCACATGCTTTATATCTTTTAAAATTTGTGATATTTATATGCTTGCTAGAAGTGAATTAGGTTTGTATGTACACTTATTTGATGCAGCCTTAATTCACCCAATTGGCATAACTAATCAAGTGAAACTCTAATCATGTAGTGCCATGTGCCATAGATCCATCTGAGTGTCAAAACTTGCAAGATGGTGAAATGAGTATTCCTAAAGGAAACTTGGAGCGCATACTATTGAGTATGTGGGGGTGGCAAGTTGAGGATATATCATTGTCATCCACAATGCAAATTGTGGAGGTTGGCTATGATCATGCCTCATACATCTAATGTGATTGAGAATGGCTGCGGTTGTGTCTTAGTGAGTATATATGTGACAAGATTGGAGGAAAACTGCAGTTTTACCTCAGATGGCAGGGTATGCGTACCCACCTCCTTTCACTAGTGCCATGACATGTACCAAGGACGGACTAGGCTGTTAGCAGCTTGACCTTATGTGTTGCTGTGGCGGACCCATTCTGACCGGGGGCGGAGAAGATCTTAGGAGTCTGGATCTTCCTAGATCTTGTATGACACTAATTTTGACTTAGCAGTGGTCAGTTGGATTTTGAGTTGTATCTTCAATTTCCTCAGGGAATAATAAAAGATGTAATACAACCATATAACATATATGTTTAGGGTTATACACGGCGCTTCACATTGGATGATAACCCTTGTTTGTTCTCTTTACATAAAGATGATGGTTAGTGCAATTAAGAGATAGTAATTATACTTATGCTGTGGATATGCATAAGATTGTAAATGTATACATATAGTAGTCATGCTTATGTTGATATCTATACTACTACTATTGATTATAATTAGGACGCTAGCTATATCATGTTGTTATTTATGTTTAACATGCTAGCCATGCCTCTATAATTAGAAATTCATATACTGTTAATCATGCTTATGCAAATACTCAGGCTTATGTTGATAGCTCTGCTTATGATATTAATATGTTCAAACTATTAGACATGCAAATGTTGTTAGATATGCTTATGATGCTAGACTTATTTATGTTAATAGAGATAATATGCTACTATACTTGCTTATTCTAGTTATGCATATGCTATTGAATCTCTTATATGGTTAATAAGGAAAATGATGATAGTCAGCTTGGTGATGACAATTGTTATCAGCTCCTTTATCTATTTTGTCAATCATCAGTGTTCCTGAGCCTATTTGTTATATATGATTAAACTGCTGAAACTGTCTCATTACCTAAAATGTTGTAATCAATAAATGTTGTTGGAGGTTATATCTCTTGCTGGGACATGGGTCTCACCCTTGTGGTTTGCCACATTTTTTAGGTAATCGGAAGTAACGAAAACAAACATGTGGAAGCAAAGAGGAGCTATAGTAATGAATCTTTGATAAAGTTGATTAGATGTCTAGTGTGTCCTAGAGTCGTCCTTGTACTCTCAGGCCCGGGCAGGAAAAGTTTGTATATGGTGTTTCAAATAAATCAAACTTTTGTTAGAATATTAATGCTTGTTTGTGTGGCATATATGATTATTGTTCTCATATATATATATATATATATATATATATATATATATGGCTAATATGATAGAACAATTTGTATCAAATTCTTGGCATAGTATGGATACAATAAAGATGTTGTGCTCTTATGCAAATGTTTTTTAGTGGGTGTTGATGTTGAACTAGGTTTTAATTTACCCATATTTTTGGGTATATGATTAATAAGTGATTGATTGTGTTTTATGTTTTGAGTAATCTCATTTAGTGTAACGGGTTCTCACATAAATACTCTTCCAATATTTGTAGATTGGTATTAATGAAGGATACAAAGTAGATAGGTCTTAAATATCATGATTGGCACATCCTAATGCAACAAATATTGCATATAGCTATTTGATGTATACTGTAAAAGCATGTAAGTAATTACCAAGATTTGTTTATTTTTTAACACTCTATGCAGAAAAGTTATAGATCCTAAAAATATTGATAAGTTTCAAAGCTCACTACCTTGTGCCTTCTTGAGATGTACTTTCCTCCTTCATTCCTTGATATCATGTTACATCTTGTTGTCCACTTGACTAGGGAAGAAAAGTGTTGGATCTCGTTTTATAGTATGTGGATATATAATTTTGGTACATGCTAGTGTCTATAGGTGATTTTCAAAGTTTTTGTCACTATGAAGGTAGTACTATTAAGGGTTATGTGTCTAGGGAGGTGATGGACTTTGGCAACAATTTCTTGACTTGTGGTGCAACTCTTGTTGATGCAAAGTCCCATGATAGTGATAGTTATTTTGTCAAAGGGACTTTAGGAGCATGAGTGGAAGGAATAATCATGATCTATGTGAACAAGCACACTTTTAGATTGTACACAATATTGACAAAGTGGGTATTTATATCACCAAAAAATCAATTTAATCAAGAGTAAATGTCTTTGAACCAGTTCAATGTGGCTTTATAGAGAGAATAATTTAACATTATTAAGATAAAATCTTCCATCAACTATCTCAAACACCATATGATGTTGATGATATCAAATGTCTCGCCTTTAAACCAAAAATGGATGCTTTGTTTTATGAAAGGTTTGACATAAATGGATTTGTACTACACAAATTATCAAGATGACAAGTGTCATCCAAAATAATGAGGTCACCCTTCAAGTGTCTTCATTGTATTTTTCTAGTGCAAAGGATTATAGTCCATGAGAAGGCAATATGTCTTATTACGGGGTCATTGAAGACATGTAGGAATTTGAATACACACCCTTCTTTAGGTGTAGTTAGATTGATAACAATAAAGGATTCAAGTGGATGAGTTGGGTTTCACATTAGTGGATTTTGAAAATATTGGAGAGAATGATGAGCCACTCCTTATGGAATCACATGAAAATTTATTATTCTATATCAATGACCCTACAAATGAAAAAATGTTTGTTGTTCTTCATGGGTAAAGGTAGTTTATTATAGATCCTATAGATCAAGAAGAGTACTATTACAAGTGTGATGACTCTAGTCCATTCTTAGTTGGTTTTCCAAGTGTAAATGTTGAAGATTACACTGATGATTACTATATGTGTCACAATATCACAAAAGGAATATAGTTGATGAGCGATCCAAACAATTCTAGTGGCATGCCTTTTATAATGAAAACAAATTTTTTTAGATGCTAAACATTTTGCATGTTTCTTTGTCATTTATGCATGTTTTACATTCTAGAGTGCATGTTTGGTAAACTTATTATTTATATGCTATTTTTTATATTTTTATAGAATGGCTTATGATCACAAGGATGTTGATCATTCTGAGGATGTTGAGCATGGCAAGGATGTTGAGCACCATGAAGAGGCTATGCATGAGGATGTTGAGTATGTTGTTATTGATTCTGTTGTAGAGTTTGTTGTCTCACATACTAGAGGCATCATTCCAATGCATAAGTTAATATTGTTTAGGGATAAAGGAGTGAGAAGTTGGACATTGCTTTTGATGACACAAGAAATCTAGTAGGGAAGAATAATAGTGCTTTCAGACATTAATTTGATGTTATTGGTCGTAGTAAAGTGCCAGAGTAGTCACAGAATCTTGGCATAAACTCGATGCCACCCTGAAAGACCTCATCTAGAAGGACATAGTTGTGAGCTATGTGAATATATATTGTGTTTCCAAATTTATACTTATTCTTTCATTTCTCATTTCTAAAAAATAGCATAGCTACTTTTGTAAGGCATTTATCACTGTAAAAATGAGTCACAATGATGTTGGATGATGGGGAGGAATTTCAAGACTAATCTTGTCAGGAAATACATAAATAATGACAAGAGGAAGAAGTCTGTCATTGAGCAATATGAGTATCTTGATGTTGATGTGTAGTAGGTTTGTGCTTTGAAGAAATTTGATGAGTTTAAGATATTAAGTAATTTAATATGCACTAGTAATTAATCAGATGAGTTCATGTCATTAAGTAATTAACATATCTTTTGGATTAACTATATTACACTTGAGGTTAAAAAAGACAAGCATGTAGAAAATGTGCACAACCATTGATTAACTCCTGGTGGTTATGTCTTTCACAGCCAAAACATGGGAAAAGTGCAATTTTCTGGGGAAGAATCAAGCACAGCTAAGAGTCGACATCCACTACTCCATCATGAGGATTGGATAAATGCTAGAATAAATGGCTCCAGAGTAATTCCTAACCTCACAACAATTATGGTGACCTAGAAAATGGTGCAGTTCAACTCTCATAAAGCATGTTAATTTTCATTATCATAGTTAGATTTTATTGACTAGTTTCATTTATGATGACTAGAGGGAGCTCCATGAGCAAAGCAAAGAAGGAAAGTTCATCCATGAGGTTCAAAAGGATAATTTGATAGTTGCTCTCGGTACTCAAGAGAATCATGTCCATGTTAGGGGTGTAGGATTTAGTGTAGGGCTAAAGGCATATTTTGGCTCATTAGAACAGCCAGATAGATCTTCCAAGAGTGGTGGTATGTCTTGGGTGGAGATAGATGAGTTGTAGATATAACACAAAATGCAAGAAGCAAGGAGAGCCTTTCAACCATCTAAATCTCAATTACTTGATTAGACTATCATTGACCACTCTTCTGACAAGGTACACAAGGGTAATGGGATTACTCCCATTAACCCTCCAGGCTTGTCTGCTATTATAAGTTTCTTGTTATATAATAGTTTGTGTCTTCAATATATATCTTGTGTTACTAGTATATATAATATTATACAAATTGTAGGTGGCTATAAACTATAATATTACATCTTATGACCTTCTATTCAACATTGTGGTTGATGGAAACATTTTATAACACTATTATGGGACACTACATTGTACTCTAGTGGTAGATAATGTGGTCTATGTGTCTCCCCAACTTTTCTATCCACTAATGAAAGACACACCACCATTGATGTATCATAAAGAATACAATACAATAGGAGATGTAAAAGGGGGCATGGTTGGGTGGCCCAAAAACTAAACTGTATATGGGAAGGTATGACAAATTTATATTCCATGTGTATTTCTCAGTATCTTTTATTTGTCTATATATGCTTCCTATTAATATGAGAATATTAACATGCCCCAATACCTAAGAATCCCCCTACATTTTCTTCCTCTAAATATTTCTACACCTACTCTAATTTCATAAGAATTATTCCACTCACTCAGTGTTAGGGCTTATGTTGATGGTTAGAGAACATTCAGAAAGGATCAAATATGTTGACCTATCAGTCGAAGGATGTCGTAAGACAAGATCATGACACCAACATATTCATCCATAATATATGTAGATATTTGAGTATGAATGGCTAAATACCTCCGAGATAGAAGTTTGGATATGTTGAGATCTTATCGCTTAATACCTTGTTCTATGCAAATATATATCTTGTACTGTTTTATATATATTAGACCATTAAATATGTTCTTTCAGCTACTTATATGTTGAGACTACAACATTTGAATTAGTTAATGTGTCATTCCTAATTACATCCTTGATACGAAGTGTAGATTGAAAATAGATAGATCTATTTGATTATTTCTCTATTGCATTCAAGTATTTGATACTATGGGAAAGGACGTGATTTTGGATGCTTTCAATGTTGGGTAAGTTTCAATTTCTTTTCTTATAACTTTAACTAATCAATTACCTTTATTCATGTAGAATTTAATTTTTTTGTTTGCCTTGGTCTTCATTCAGCAATTAGAAATTGTTAATGAATGCCCAAAGCATGTTGATTGTGTATTATCTTGACCCATTAGATAGAAAATTGAAGTGTAGGGGAACCAATTTCCTAATTTTAGGGTAAGTATGCATTTTTATCCATCCAAGTAAATCTTAATATCTGCATTATTATATAACTATATAATGATGCAACATATATTACTTTAACTTTTATGGGGATAAAAGTATTATGTGAGGTTGAAGGAGCTAAAGATTGACAAAAAAAAGTTAATATCTTAGAGGAGTGTTAAGGTAGTTTTATTACTTCATAACTAATCCCAACCCTGCTTGTTTTTGTTTACTAACATCTCACCTAGTGGTGAATTTATAATTCCCTACACAACATAATAGTGGGGCATATGGATACTATGTGATGAAGTTTATGTAGGATACCATTGTCAGAATAGCATCACTGGGCATCCAAAATACATAACAAGTGATATACACTTTAATCACAAGTGTATAATATAATTTGAATGATAATCATACTTTACATAATATTATCATATGATTGTATCATTCTTTTTGCATGTATTTAATTCTCAGTTGCCTTATGCATGAGACAACTAGATGATGTATGAGAATTGTGGGAAAAGTTCTTCACTAAAGAAGTTGATTTTGAATTCTATTGGGATTGATGATTATGTATGAAACTTGAAATTTGATCGTTTGTATGATTATATATGTGATGGATCATAAAATTTTAAATTTTGCATTTGAATTTAAATTATAATGAATTAACTAATTCTGGATTTGATTCACATCCAATTAGGCAATTAAAAATGTAAATGTGAATGCATAGAGGTGAATCGTGAATGTGTGTGCGGAGATAGGTGCATTTTGAATATATGTATACGAATGAAATGTGGAAATGGATGAAGTGGAAAGTAAATGCTGATGTGTACATATGTATTTATTATTGTAGGTTCTTCATGTCCAAAATGGCTTATTGTTAAGCTAAAATCAGGATTGAATTTGATGTCTTAGAGGAGTAGGTTTTGCATCCTACTAAATAACCAGTGGGTCTACAAACCTATTATTATAAAAACACATACTTCAACGCCTATTATTAGAAAAACTAACTTTGAAATATTTTGATACTGCTTTTAGACTAGAAAATTGAAGTTACTCAAAATCTTATTTGTAAACTTTTTAACTGATAAGAAGACCTAATACATCATTTTTGTGTATAGAAACCAATATTGAAATATTTAATAGTGGTTTCCTAACAAAACTAACAATGTCAAACAAATTCAACAGTCTAAATATTTTCATTCTACTACATCAATTTGTCTAAAATCGATGTCATAACAATTTTACCATGATGGGTTTGTGTAGGAAACTAAAGTTATGGACCACCTATTCAGAAAACCTTTTTATAGGCAAGTTTTTACATTTGTGTCTGTTATACTAGACGTCAATTTGGAAAATTTCATTGAGGTTATACATAGGTTTCTCTTCCTTGGTAAATCGATGTAGTAGCCTTTTATCTACAGTACCCCCCACCTAGGTGTCACCTCATAATCAACATTGTAGACATTCTTTAACTAACATTAAAGGCAACCTATTCTCTAGTGCACCTGTCAATGTAAAAAACATTTAATTCTCCACATGCCTCATCGCTAAAATTCAATTCCATAAATTCAATGATAGTATGACCAAAGCTCCACAAAAATAATCCTATTAAAATTTCGGTGATACAATCAAAACCAATATGTACCAGAAGACCATCTATGTATACATAGTTTAACTTTCCTTAGCAAGATTAATCATGATATAATGATGTTCATACTAGAACAATTCATACATGGGAGGAGCTTGATGATGCATTTATCAAAATGTTCTATACACATCCAAGAATGGTCGTTACAATGCACAATTGCAAAGATTTTGAAAATAAACCCACATAGACCTAATTTGTGCCTGGGAGTACTATAAAGGATATCAATGTGATTGTCCTAATTTCAGTTTTACCAGAATGGTTTTTAGTAAGTAATTTCTTTACATCACTTAAGATCCTTTTAGATACAATAAATAGAGGATCTTTCATAAATTGTGATACAATCAATGTTTTTGAGTAGGATAAAATATGTACTTGTACAACTTAACTTTGTACAATGCTAAATCCAATTTGGCCTCTATTGGTGATATTAAACTTGCTTCATCTCAGAAAGGAGAAATGTACCAGCTAAGGGCTCTAAATGTATAGTAGAAAAACTAAAGTATATAATGATGTGTATGAAGTCTTTGGTCATAATTAATATGTTGATTATACCACACCATTCCAAGGATTCAAAAATGGTATGCAATGATTTTGTTGGTTTCTCACATTAAAAAGTTCTTTTCCTACAACCTAAATGACTAGGAGGATGCATAGGTAAACCTTTTAAGCTATATGAACATAGGTATCATTCCTAGGTTTAACAAATTCGAACCATATATAGGCACAGAACTCAGATTCACCCTAGTTTCTCTATGATAGTTCTCTAGATGTTGACAAATCTAATTTAATCAACATTAAGAACTAGAAACTCTCGAATATGTGAGCTAATTTGTTGGGGGGAACTGTACCTGCCTAGAAATATTCAAGACGGGAAATCTTTCAGCAATCCCAATTTGAACCATCAACCTTTTAGTCATAAACTCCAGTCTCTTAAATACAATCAAGATGAGAAGAATAATCAAATGAAAAGCCTTATTTATAGAATGGATTTAACTACCTAAAGTGTAAAAGAATAATGTTATTGAAAATCATAGCTTCAATTGTTCAATATTTCAAGATACCAATACTGAAACTTCTCATTTAGCGATCACAAAGCATGAAAAACTTGCCAAAACTCAAATAATAAAAATTCCTTCATGTTACCGCTATGAAGCTCTGGCGATTTAGTTTTACCCTCAGCGGTGGCTTTGTGCTCAGGGGAGGGGGGAGGTGATCGGTTGCTAGCTAGTTACTTCCTTCTCCCCCTGGGTTTTCTTCATTGCCTCCCTCATTTGTCTTACTGGGGAGCTCATCTCGTGGGATCTGATACACCTCTGGCTAGCACTTCTCCATCCCACGCTTCCTGGCGACCTGTGCGCGTGTAGGGCCCTCCTGTGGTGTCGCCTCCTGTGTGCGGTCGCCATTTCTAGTGAGTGGTACTAAGAGGTGGCGGTTCCTGGGATGGCGACTCCCCGACAGTCGAACCTCCCCTTCTGCTCCTTTTTCCCTATTTGCAGTTCTGGTCCTTGGGTACCCTGTGGGTGGCTGGAGAGCTCGAATGTCCCCATGGTGTGTTGACTGCAGAAGGAGTCAAGCGGGGCTCGTGCGTCATGCAGGTGCCTCTTCCCCCTTCCTGTCCTTGTCCACCTCAAGCCACAACTGGATTTTGTAAGGGGTCACAGTGGTGGTTGGAGGAGGTGGTGCAGTTCCCGTCACCCTCTACCCCCCACCATTCACCTGTCCAAGCTCTCCTTCCTCAGTGCATGCACCAATGAGGATTTTGGTCTCCATCCCGGCATCACCTGGGTGGTGCACCCATGGTGTTTTTTTGCTTATGTGAGTGTTTGGGGGTCTAGTTGGCTTCTTGGTTTGCCTTGTCTCTTTCATGAGTCTTTTCTTTTAGCTATAGTTTAGTCATGCTCTGTTGTTTGGTGTTTTTTCTATTTGTTGTGTCGTTCATGCTCTCTTCATCTGTGGTGGTCTCCTGCATAGATGAGATGGTGATCCATGGTGTTTGTGCTTCTAAATCCTCCACCATCATGCTCAGGGACTCTTAGAGATTGATGGCTTCCTTCCCGGATAGTTGTTCTAGATAGCCACTACGAGAGTTGGTTGGTGTTGAAATTTCCCTATCGCATCCCAATCTGAGTCATGTGTTATGTTGGTCCTCTAAAGGAGTGTTTGTTTAGTACTTCGATGTGCGATTTTTATCTTGTAGATGCCGTATGGCTTGCTATTAATGATATTAAGCTTGTTTCAAAAAAAAACTTGCCAAAACTCAACAACATAAAAATTGAATATGGGGTCAATCCAAGACTCAGATACAACATGACTTGGGAGGTAACACAAGCTTTTTTTAATCCTTTTATTGTTCTTCTTACCTACATATAATACAATTTTTTTTTATTTTTTGTTATAGTTATCAATATATACCTTTCGTCATTAAATAATGTGTTTTTATTTGCATGAGAAAACTAATTCTTCCTTAAAAGAAAAAACCTACAATGCACAAAAGGAAATAAAAATATACAAAGGAAAACAATAAAATATAAACACAACTGAACTATCCTTCATTCAACATAGAAACAATGGTGACCATTAATGGTCATATACATCTTTAGTGTTTTCCCCTTTCAAGTCAAGTCCTAAGGTGTGGATATCGGACCCTGAGATTCCCATAAATTTTGAGGTTAGGGATTCCACACTAGGTACCCTACACTAAGTCAACTAATATAATTTGCAAAGAAGTTTTTCTTTTCAAATCCAAAGCATATTTATGAAATAAAATATCATCATCACCTAAGCTTCAATCCCAACCATGTTGAGGTCAACTATATGGATCATTCTTTTCCAATCAACTTTGTTATGGATCATATTATGATCATGATGTAAAGATTCAAAGCTCACTTTATAAGCTCTTCCCAAGTTAATTTAGGCTTGCCTCTTATTGTTTTAATTGTGCTCAGCTCAATAGAATTGTTTCTAATAGGCACATCAGTCAGTATGCACATGTCCATACCATCTCAGAAGACCCTCACATAGCTTGTCATCCATACTCACCACCCACTTTGATCCTAATATAGTCATTTCTCAAGAGATCTTTACTTGTATTCCCACACATGCATCTCAGCATATGAATTTCGACCACGCTCATTTTTTGAGGTCTTATTTCTTCACCACACATCATTCACTCCCAAGTATCATGGTTGGGGATATAGTTGTTGTATTACATTTACTTTCTAATCTGAGAGGGATCTTCCAGTCACATATGATTCTAGTTACACTCCTTTGTTTCAACCATCATATTAGATGTCACCAACCATTTAAATAACAAAATCCAAGTAAATATCTTTGCCACATTTTTGTACATCCACTCCATCCAAGTTGGCACCACCATTTATGGTTCTAGATTGTTTGAAATTACAATGCACATACACTATTTTGATTCTATTAGTCTTAAATCCATTGGATTCCCATGCATTTCTCCAAAGTCCAAATTTGTAATTCAATCTTTGTTAAGTCCAGCTTTGTAATTCAATCTTTGTTAGGTTCCCTACTTAAAACATGCAAGGGTAAATGTTAGCATGTGTGTGCAAGTCTTAAATTTATAACTCAAACACTACCCCACAGGTGTAAGGGTGTGTGTAGTACTATAGAAGTCATCCAATGAGCATGATATCGTTAGGTGCATGAGTGTTAGTCTTCAACAATATAGATCAATTTTGAAGGTTGATTTGATTTTAAAACTAGTAAACTAGAAAACTAGAGAATGCAACTAAATCGAAATCACTAGTATTAAAGATCATATTTGATCAAACATTCTTGAGAACAAGGTTTCACATCCATATCATAACATGAAGAACAACAAAACTCAAGGATGCTAAAAATAATCACAAGGGATATTTTTATCCTACATTCACCTCTTGGTGATGTAGAATAACCCTTACTTTGTTTACCACTCATGTGGATAAACTTAGATTCAGACTACATACCTTAATTCCCCAACAGATCCCAACCACTTGCATGGTCAAGGTAGTGCAACTAAGGCACATCTCCTTAGTCCTATGCATATCTTCCCAGATCATACAAAGAGTAGAAATCAAACATACAAAGTGGTCAGCAAAGCATGTAAGAAGAATTAAAAACTGATGAACCTTAGAATAGTAAAACATCTAGATTACATAAATTTATGTTCAAAAATGTTATAACATGGGAGTTACTTCCCCATGCCCAAGAAATGACAATCTACTCTCTCATGATGATGAAATACAAGTACATGCTATAGATTTGGGAGATAAACATGACCAAAGAAAGAAAGTGCAAGGGAAATCCAAGGAATAGAGAAGAACTCTGATTTGAAGATGAATTAGCACCCTTGGTGGTGCTTCTTCTCTATGTTTGAAACACAAGTACATGCCTTTATTAACTAATGTTGAATTTTTTTGGCTCAGAGTGTACACATTGTGTACTTGAATGACACGTTGTGTATCTAGAAATTGGTGAAGTCATTGGTCAGATCTGATCGGATTGAACACGGTGTGCAAATAAACACATGTTGAGTGTTTTGATAGAGCTTCTAGTGAGATCATTTGACTGAGTGGACACAATGTGTGATTTGAGAGACACTTCATGTTTCTACTCTTTATGGGGAACAAAATCCATCTGTAAACTCACATGTCGTCTGCCAAAACGCACATGCCATGTTCCCTTTACAAAATTTAAGAAATCCCTTGTGATATGTGCAATCTCCTAGGAAATCCAACACAAGTTGGACTTTGGTTGAATTGACCCCATTTCCTCATTATAGTCATGTACCTGTGCTCAAAAATATGAAATAAGTAAAACAATTGAAAAGTGAAAAACCTAGCAAGATTGAACATGGAATTATGGTCAAAATGAGTGAAAAGTGAATCAGAAATGGTCCAAAAAGTGATATGATTTTTGAAATGACAGTCGCCAAACCGACAAACAAATCATTACTAAATAAGCGGAATTTAAACATAAACAACAGATTAACAAAAATCACTAAAAATTAAAACCATTTTTGCAAAGAGATCCATTTCTAGGAAAACTCTTTAAGGCAGAACCAGAACTTTATATACATCATTGTTCAAATTGTACATACATTGTACCATCTCTTCTCGAGGATAACATATAACAGTTGCTTTGTCAAAACATATAATGAAGCAACATAAAACCTCGAGGCTTCCAAGCCAAAACCTCAGATCGTTCATGAAACCATAACGAACCAATTCCAAGGACCTGAGAGTACAGAGACGACACATAGGACTTCTATCTACAAGACATGACAAACAATACACTCAACCTGAGCTGTCACTGTTATCCTTGCTGCTATTGTTCTTTCTCTACAGAAAGGTCTTCGCCTCCTCGTGCACGTCCACCTAAAAATGTGGTTCCCATAGGGGTGAGACAATTGTCCCAACGAGAGATATAACTCTTCGCCAATAATGTTATTATCACAGTTAAGTAGTATTAAACTGAGTAGAGGATAAGCAGTTTAGAATATTCTCATCTTTTAAAGCATTGCAACTATCTATGATAGAGCAGTAAATCATCTATTCACTTTATAAGGAATATGAAGAACACGTATATCATTTACCCTTCATACTATCTCAAGCTTATCATGTGATGCTCATTATCATGGTATGTCATCCATGAATCATTCTCATTTCTATCTGTTGGCCTTAGCCAATCTGCTAACCAGATATCAAATTGTACCAATCCTGTGAGTATACGTCATCATATTATATTCAGGCATTGGACTATGCCAATCCTGTGCAACTATCACTGAATACCACATCAATTTTACTAGGCATTATACCTTGGCCAAGCCATCATGCTTATTCACATCCTTTTTTATAAACAAGTATCCCTCTTATATATATTTCAAACACTATAGCCCTTATTTGGATATAAGCATAAAGCATGTATGATCAAGATTTCATTACTATTATTGTACTCATTTATTATTATCATTATATTACTAAGTTTCCATTTCTTAGTTTATTTTGAACATTATCATTTCTTTCATGAGACTTTGATAAACACCTTGTTACCTCTCACTAGGAAACAACTATCCTCATGGCTCACAAGGCCCATTAAGTATCTTGTCACCTCTCACTAGGCAACAAATTATCACATGGATCACAAGGCCATAACACATCTTGTCACCTCTCACTAGGCAACAACTTATCACATGGCTCACAAGGCCATAACACATCTTGTCACCTCTCACTAGGCAACAAATTATCACATGGCTCACAAGGCCATAACACATCTTATCACCTCTCACTAGGCAACAAATTATCACATGGCTCACAAGACCATAACACATCTTGTCACATATCACTAAGAAACAAGTTATCACATGGCTCACAAGACCATAACACATCTTGTCACCTCTCACTAGGCAAAAAATTATCACATGGCTCACAAGACCATAACACATCTTATCACCTCTCACTAAGAAACAAGTTATCACATGGCTCACAAGACCATAACACATCTTGTCACCTCTCACTAGGCAACAAAGCATATGAAAGCTTATAAGGCCTATAGAACATTTTCAATATACAGAACATCATAGCCCATACCTGGCTATGCTCATCTTCTCAACATATCTGCATGATTAGTAATCATGATATAATTACATATCAGTACCATGCAATACAAGGGTTATCTTATTACATTCATAACCCATTAGTCTGTATTTGAGCTTCACATAGGATTACTCTGTGTTAGAACTTCACATAACATCACCCTGTATTAGGGTTTCACATAGCATTACCCTGTATTAGGGTTCACATAGCATTAACTTGTATTAGGGTTTCACATAGCATTACCCTGTATTAGGGTTCACATAGCATTAACTTGTATTAGGGTTTCACATAGCATTACCCTGTATTAGGGTTCACATAGCATTAACTTGTATTAGGGTTCACATAGCAAGGAATCAATATGGATAACATAAGTATTCAATCCTACTTATTTATTCTCATCATTCCTCATTAAATGAATTATCAACACACAGCATGAGTTTCTCTCTCATCTTTGCCAAAATATACATCATAGTTTATAGGTTTGGATTAACCTTTTCATAAGGCATGTTAGACTATATTCATCAAAGTGCATTACATCTCAGTGTAGCAATTGACATGACACATTTTACATGTCACACATCCAATTATATTGGACTTATAACACATCATGGGATATCATTATTAGGGCATTGGATGTGACATCTATCATATCTTGATGTATCACTTCCCTCAACACCTTTATCTTACTTGAGTTCATCCACTTATCTTGTATTAGGGTATTTCCCATCCTAATACTTTATCCACTATCCCATCATATTAATCTTATAAAGTAATGTCCATAAGTCACTCACTTGAATTACCCAACTATCATCAATGATATGGGCTCATCTCGAATCAAGGCATTGTTAACATAAGGTTGTCCATTATCAACCACTCTAGGTGTTTCACCTATCAAGGTATTAGCCACACCATTACTTGGTGTTACACTCATTACTCCTAAGAGTGTCTTGCCCTCACCTTTACAAGGTATCTCGGGTTAGAAGTATGCATATGATCACCATATCGGGTTGTAAGTATATGAGCACTCACCATATCGGGCTAGAAGTATATACACACCATTCATATCGGGCTAGAGGTGTTTATATGTGTTACCCATGTCGTGCATGAGGTATTAAGATATCACCATGTCGGGATAGACATCAACTAGGGTTGTGTATCTGGCTTCCATATCGTGCAATAGCATTTGCTATTCTTTACTCACATCGGGTTACCCAAATTAGGGTTTCATGTCAACTTATAAGTATTCATTCAACCTTGTATCATGTATGGAGTCTATACTTGACTCCCTGTCATGAAAGAGGTGTATACTACACCCCCATATCGTGCAACAATGTATTCATTCATATCCATATCGTTCAAGTGAAAAAGGTGCATCATCATATCAGGTTAAAGCTATTTGTATATATGCTTGAGCCCGATATAACTTTTACAAAGTGACACCATCTTTTTCAAGCTCTAGACCTTTGTTATAACTTTTATAGTTCATGTAAACAGGTATAATCAACTACTTGAACTCATAATTTCATCAACCATTTCAGGAAATTTTGGAATTAAAAGTATTTCACTAAGTATAGCAATTTAGGTGATGAATAATAACATGACTGAGTTCAAGTTATATAACCCACATTAGGAATGAATTCAAAGCTCCAAGCTCCAAAGATCCACGTTCATAAGGTTGAATATGGACTTCACAACTCCTCTATATGCAAAGAATAACCATGGATAAGCAATTGGTGAAGAATAAAAGAAAGGAAGATTAAAACCCTAAAATCATGCTTCAATCCAAGGTTGAAGATGATCATTGCCTCACCTTAGGGTTAATTATGAGCTCCTTCTTGCTCCTTAACACCTTTTCACGATACCCTTGTGTCCTTGCACGATATGCCAACCCTCTTTCACGATATGGCACTGACTTGCACGATATGCCACTCAACTCATCACCCTATTGGCCGATATCACCTTATATAGCCAATTTTACCTACTTGCCCGATATGCTCTTGCCATGGGCGATATCCCAAGGCCTATGCATGATACCACAGAATCCCTTCACGATATGGGATCTATATGCACGATACCTTAGGGTAGTAGGGTGGTAAGGGTCGCAACATTGCACCAAGGGGTGAAACTAGGGGTATATATACTTGTTGTTCATGAAGGAAGGCAAAAATGAGGTGTCAACATTTTGAGCTAGTAGGTGCCACATGTCATGCATGGGTGACACGTGTACATGCATGCATCAACATTTATATTGTCTTGCAAAACAGTTGAGAATCATTTAGGGATAAAGATTCGTCCATTACATATCTCTTTGAATAAGATATATCAACAAAATCACCACTTTATTCACAACTCATCACAACTTTGCTAAGGAAGTTGTAACCCGACACACCTCACCTCCTTGAGGTTCTTTGCACGATATGGACTTTACCAAGAGTCCAAAAAACTATATGGGACACCTCATTGGGCTCCATGGCCGATAGGCACTCATATATAAACTTTTCAACTTGATACAACCCAAGTTAAGCTTCCAAATTCAACCCTTTTTCTTGGTCATTTCATCACCAAGATTACGATCACTCACAATTGATTCAAATATGGTGTCTCATTCATTTTCTATCCTCAAAATGATACTATGAGGGAGTAGGAACACTCTAGCGGTGTTAATTTGCATTTTAACCCCACATTTTGGGTAAATTACAACTTGTACCAAAATTGGTGCACAATGCACCAACATTGTTTCAAACAAGTTCAGCTTGGAATTTAGGCTTTCCACAAGCCACCACTTAGCATCATTCTCTATCTTATGATGCTAAAACACATAAGGAACGTTCAACATGTGACATATTGCAATATAACCCCTCAACTTGGGTAAATTTCACTTTGGTCCAAAATAAAAGAACATTGCTCAAACAACATTCAATCGGGACCAAATTTGAAACATAAGTGTGTCACATGATAACAAAACACCTTAGAGGATTATATTAAAGTTCTAAGAAACTTTATTAGTCAAAATAAATAGGGTTATCTCATAACCCAGGTCAGGGTCATTACAATTTGTGCACATCATATCCCCGTAAGCTGGAACCTTTGCTTTTACTCAAGGAAAAAAGAAATAGATATATGGATAATGATAAATAGATGGGCACAACATCAGATCCTAATGAATATGAACTCATAGATTAGAGAATGGCTAATTCATCATTTAGATATGTGACTAATCATGAAATCCATTCTAACCCTAAAGATTAATTATTAAATTCAGATAGATATCCAAATTGCTTTGGATGAATCAACTAGATAGAAATCATTAGAAATAAGATGATAGAGCCAAATGTATAATGGTTTTCCACAGAACTGTATTGATAGATCAAATGAAATGAAATGAAAATCCCTTTAAATATCTATCCATCTGTAAAGACATTATTATTCATACCATAACAATTTTCAATCTTGACTTCTTTTGTATGGTACTCGACTGCTAATTTAGGCTTATGCACATGTGAAATAACATTTTGGGATTCATTTCCTTCTTTCAGACATAATTTCCAACCTTCAATGGGTTGGTAGAAAATGTCGGCTACTTATCCATCTTTTGTGGGGTTTCAAATTTTCAAAACATGATTCAAAATTCCCTTTTTAATGTGATTTGGGCTCCTCTTTGGAACCACGTGGTCCTATGCTAAGTCAATTTCCCCAAATTATTTAGAAATTTCATACAGATGGATAATAAAAAAGGTGGAAAACATTTATTTGTGTAAACAAATCACAAATAGGACAGTGAAAATGCATTACAAAGTTGTCAATGTCATCATATTGCTACTCAAAGATATAATTTGAGGGATCCAAGGCTTTGAATTATTACATTATTTGAGTCTGAGTGAGAGAATTACAAATCATGTTTAGAGAAATACCTAAATGTGGAAATGAATAGCCATGATTCAAAAAAATAATTAGGGTAATGTTTTCCCAACTATCATATGTGGCCATTATGTTAATGTAAGCAAATGATTCAAGCAAAAAGAAGGGATATTGACCACAACTAGACTGTTAATTCATTATCATGCAAGATCTCAATGAAATAGGGTAAAATAGATTGAGAAACACAGAAATAGAAACTAATTGCAAAAACAAATGACATAAGAAAATGACATAAATAGATGACATGAAAGGGAAATCAACTAAAACTAAGAACTATTGGCCCGGTTTCTCCTTGAAAATCTTGAAATCTATAGTGTCCTCACTGTAAAAATAAAACAAAGAGCATAGAAACCGAGTACCTCATCATGTCACAAATCTCAAGGTGGAGGGCATGTGCTTTGATTTGAGTCTAGAAATTGTTGTGCTAAGGGTCTATGCCTCTTTGTCAATATCTTTTATTCAGCCCAAAGATCGAAGCTTGTGATTTGCAGCCAAAATGGTCTTTTGAACATCAATGTTGTTGGTCTTTGCATTCTCCTCTTTAAAAATAATCATAATCTCATTTGGGAATATTTTTCTCATCATTAAGAAATATGCAAAGGTATTGTGGGAAAATGACATTTGCCTTGCTTGAAGAATTATCAAATTGAGCATGTGCATTTTTTTTCCTTTGAGTTGTAGTTTCATTGCTTACATTGGAGTCAACAACTTCATATTATATTATTTTTGATAGTGAAGAATATTCTCCTATAGAAGCTTCTCTCCTCAAAGTAACTGGTGTGAATGTATCCCTTGGATTCATTTCCAGTTGATTAGGCAAGGAACCAAAAGGTGCTTTTTGATTGAAAAGAGCTTGTTGAGCAATTTGGTTGTGATAAGAAATAGATATATGGCTAATGATAAATATATGGGAATAGCATTGCATTCTAATCAATATGAACTGATAGATTAGATAATGGCTAATTCATCATTTAGAAATGTGAGTAATCTGAAATCCATTCTAGCCCTTAAGGTAAGTGATTAAATTTAGATAGATATCCAAATTGCTTTGGTTAATCAATTAGATAGCAATAAGTAGAAATAAGATGACAGAACCAAACATATAATGATTTTCCATAGAACTCTATTGATAGTTCAAATGAAATGAAAATCCCTTTAAATATATATCCATCTGCAAAGACATTATTATTCAGACCATAACTATTTTCAATATTGACTTCTTTTGTAGGGTACTCAGTAGTAATTTAGGATTATGCACATGTGGAATATTGTTTGAGGATTCATTTCCTTATTTCAGACATAATCGCCAACCTTCACTGGGCTGGTAGAAAATGTGGGCTACTTAGCCATCTTTTGTGGGGTTTAAAATCTTCAAAACATGATTCAAAATTCCTTTTTAATGTAATCTGGGCTCCGCTTTGGAACCACACGGTCCTGTGCTAAGTCATTTTCTCCAAATTATTTAGAAATTTCATACAAATGGTAATAAAAAGGTGGAAATCATTTATTTGTGTAAAACAATCTCAAATAGAGCAGTGCAAGATGAATTACAAAGCCAGAAATGTCATCATATTTCTACTCAAAGCTATAAGTTGAGGGATTCAAAGCACTTGAATTATTACATGATTTAAGAATGAGCGAGAGAGTTGCAGTTCATGTTTAGCCAAATACCTAAATTGTAAGGACCCTGACCTCCGTTTAGGGTTTATCCTGTTTGCTTTGCTTAACCCTGGTGTTTAGTTGCTTGCTAATCACCCTTAGTGGTGATTAGGGTTTGTTTGTGCTTGTTGTGTGTTGGAGGTGCTACTTGCAATTAACCCAAGTCTAGGGTTGTTGAGCAAGTTTGTCACCTTGAGAGGTGTTCCTCTCTCTCCTTGCTTCCTCTAGTGTTGAGAAGAAGGGTTGGGCTTGTTGCTGGAGTTGCTTTGGGCTTGGATGCGCCTTGTTGGGCCTTGTTGTGCCTTTCTTGACCTTGTTGGACCCTGTGTCGGCCATGGTTGTGTCGGCCTAGGTGTGTCACCCAGGGAGGTGTGTCGGGCATGGAGATGGGGTGTGTCGTCCATGGACCCCTTTTACCCTTTTGACCTCGTTTGTGTCACCACTAGTGGACACTTGGAGCTTGATTCTTGCATGTGGCAATGGCCTTGGACATGTGTTTAAGGAAAGATAGAGTGGTGGCATTTCCCATGGACAAGTGTCCCTAGGAGGGCGACACCTTGCCTTGTCTTACCTTGGTTTCTCCTCCATCCTATCCTATATATGTGTTCCATTTCTCTTGCTAAGGATCCCTTTAGTTCCTTAGATTCCCCTCCCCTTTGGTTGCACGACACCTCTTCCTTTGCAAGCTTGGTGGCCGATCCTTATCTTGAAGTCTTCTTCTTCTTCATCTTGAGGTGTGCTTGGTGCTAGGAGCTTGGATCTTGCTTAAGGCGGGTTACATAACTCCTAACCCTAACTATACTACCTTCTTCTACATTCTTGTATGTTTCATATGATCATAATCGGCCATGTATGTTCTAAGATAAGTTTCTTTCTTGTTGCACCTTTAATCTTGTTGTTATGGTTGAGGTTTTGTACCTTTGTACCCTAGTTGGCCGAACTATGTTTTAGGGTTTCCTAGTTGAGCAACACTCCTTTCCCTCCTTGGTCTAGAGAAGTAAGCTTGAGATCTAGTAATATGAGCAATATCCCTCTCTCGTTTAAGTTGAGAGGTGAGCTTGTGTTCTAGTTGCTTGAGCAACACCCTCCTCTCACCATGGATTCGAGAGGTGAGCTTTTTGGTAGATGTAGATCTATGTTAAGGTTGATCCTTGTGGTTGCCTGAGTTGTGATAGAAGTTGTGCAAGACCCCTCTCTTGGTTGTTGAGAGGTAAACCGATCTTCTTGATCAATCTAGGGTTTGGTGCCCTTGTTCTTGAGGTTGATGATGATCTTGTTGGATGAGGTTGTGTTGGGTGATATACCTTGATCTTTGCCTTGTGTGTTGGCCGATAGGATGAGGCTAGCTTGGTTGGATGATAAGCTTTCCTTTGCTGCCCGTTTGAGTGTACCCTTAGCCGTTGTGCCTAGATGTGTTTGGTTGTTGGTCGATACCTTTGTGTGTGGGCGTTATGCCTTATTGAGTGCCCTGCCCGATACACCTAGCTTGGGTAGTGGCATGGTGCTCAATATACCTTGAACGTTATGGAGCTCAATAGGCTAGTCTTGTCTTGAGCGTCATGATTTGGTGATGACGCCCGATGTAGTGACGTAAGGTAACCCTAGCCTTACACCCATGGATGCACGACACATATGGTTACATGATACACCTTGAGGTGGTGGCCCAACATTCTTGCTTTAGGTTTGGACGATATGTGGCTAGTATGCTTGGGTGACATGAGGGAAGTTACCCTGCATGATACCACCTCCAGTGAGGGTGCCCTGCCCGTCACACTTCTTGTGAGGGTAATGGGTACTTCTCGTGAGGGTCATGTTCCACCTGGAAACCCATCTAAATCTTTATCCTGCAATCTCATTCTCATTGATAAGAATTATGGTTTATGGTTTGTGAACCTTTTGACATGTTGATAGTAGTAAGGTAATTGACATAGTAGAACGCTCATATGTAAGCATGACATATCTGAAGCTCTAACGACATGATATTACATGTGTTTATGATCATCTTGAAATCATATATATATAATGATGAGTAAATGACAAGTTTGGAAGTATATGAATTGCTTCACATGATGATTTGACCCATGTCTATGGTCACAGGTTTGAGGCATGAATGATAAAGCACCAATGTTGCCCTATTTTGACAATACGATCATTCTGTTAATCCTTGATGGCTTCAGTTATCTCTATGATTGTGTATACTAACCATGCAGGTGTTTTATGCGGATGGATAGCCAGGTAAAGGGATATGAGGTATATATGTTTGGATATGAGGTATATATGATTGAATAACATTGCATTGATGGTCACTCTTATTGATGAGATAGCTTGCATCACAAATATGATGTGTTTAGCTCTGAGGACCTAAGTTTGGCTTAAGTGCCTAGTTGAGATGTTATCCTCTAATGATGAGATCTGGGATTGTTATCCCCAGTGATGAGAATGCTTTTTGAGGTAGTGGTTTCTTGTGATGAGGGATTGAGATCCCAGGATATTGTGATGGTGGTAACAATAATGTAGCTTAATGTTATATATGTGATACCACTTGTTTGCCCCAACAATCCACTTAAAATATACTAACTAATTACAATAGAACATATCATGTAGTTTGCCCTGGCCATAGATCCATCATCGTCAGTAGCTGGTGATGGTGAAATAGGTTCTCCTGTGGGTTAACCTGGAAGTGCATATTATTGAATATATGTGGTTTCTCCTAGCCGGAAAAGAGGAGGTTAGAGTGCAACTTCGGTTGTAGACACAAGATGTATGTGAGAGCATGGTGAATAGGCCCATGGCTCAGTGTGATAGAGCATGAATGCGTTCATGGCTCAGGGAGCACGGTGAACTGACCCGTGGCTCAAATATAATAACGTCGAGACCTGTACCAAGGCGGGCTAGAGAAAGGGTAGCCTACGGGAGCTGACCCTATGGATGAGGCCACTTAAGCATGAGACTGTGGTCCTACTTTGGTTCTCATGTAATGACCATGAGGTGGGAGGTCGTGGAGTCGGGCTCTTCCATTGACCTTGTATGGCACCAGCTTGGGTTTCGCAACCGAAGGTTGGATTTGAGTGGTACAGCTCACTTCCTCAGGGCATAATAACATGTAATCCGGACGAATAGTATTTATTTCTTAAGTAAAAACATGGAACATTGATTGAGGCCTTGCTTGTGTAGTTGATCTTTTTATACATTGTAGTTACTTATAGGTTCTTTATGTTATGTGGTAAGATCATATAAATCTTATCTTGTCAATCATGTTCCATAAAGAAAAATTGGGTTATATGCCTTCCGTACATCTTGGTAAGCTCGATAGTAATAACAACCTTTCTCTATAGATTGCTCTTATTCTATGTTTTATCAGTTATCTGTTGTTGCTGTTTTAATCTTTCTGACATTTTATGGTTTCAGCGGGAGTTATGTTTCTCGCTGGGACTGTGTGTCTCACCCCGTTGGTTTACAACCTTTTTAGGTATTCGTGCTAGATGTGGTGGTGGTAATAGGGTTGCGTCCGAGCAGCAAGAAGAGGAGCAGTAGAAGGCAAGAGATGGATGTGCTACTGTTTTCATTGTTTGGTAGTAGAGTCTTAGAGTCATCCATGTACTCTCAAGTCCTCAGAAGCATTTTGACGTTGTTTCACGATGTGTAGCTGATGAAGTTTTGTATATCCTGCTGCTGGCCAGATATGGTCATTATGTATGTATAAACAGGTGATGAACTCATGTGATGAACAGACAACTAATCATATAAGATGTGGACACGCATCAAGACTTGTAAATGTTTATATAACCTATTTTCTTGCAGGACAAGGATATGGATGTAATAGTTTCTTGGTTTATCTGCTTTCTGAAATCGGTTTTAATTACCCCGTGTTTTTTGGTAATAAGTGGTTTATGGTGTTTTCTGTACATTTTCACATGGCACCTCGTTGTCTGTGTGATAGCGGGATGTATCCCCACAAACTTGGTATCAGAGCTCTAGGTTCGCTGAGTCTATAGGGATTTAGGACTAGGTTGTGTATGTTCTTGTGAGTTTTCCAGATTTTCTTACTATCATCTTCTACCCTCAGCAGAAGAAAAAGCCAAGATGTCTGGAAACCATGAAGAACATGCTACCGGGAGCAGTGATGTTGCATCAGTTGATGGAGCTGAAGGGCAGGCACATGGAGATCGGGTGCCTGAGGTTCCCCAACTTGACCCAGCCATTCTCGAAAATCCTACCTACCAATAGCTTATGAGGCAGATGATGGCTACGATGAATCTCATGGTAGAGAGATTTCTAGTGCCTCCATCGAGAGTACAGGCTCCCCATGGTGAAACATCGGGCATTGGGAAGACCTTTGAGCGGCTTCGCAGAGTCAGAGCTTCGGACTATGCTGGGACAGCTGATCCAGTGGATGAAGATCTGTGGATGACAGGTCTTGAGAAGGCCTTCCGGATCCTCGACATCCCTGAAGCAGACAAAGTCAAGCATGTTGTCTACTTTATGAAGGGTAGTGATGGCCACTGGTGGGCCATCGAGGAGGAGAAGCGACCCGGTGAGGTGATCGGTTGGGAGGTTTTCCGGTGCGAGTTCGTTAGTAGATACTTTCCAAAGACATATCTGGACGAGAAGATCAACCAGTTTGAACACCTGCGCCAAGGAGCGATGAACATCACTGAGTATGAAGCCAAGTTTATGGACCTGTTGAGGTTTTGTCCTCACATGGCAGCGACAGATGATGAGCGAATCAGACATTTTGAGAAAAGCTTGAGTGTTGAGATAACAACACCTGCTTCTCTGTTGGAGAACCGAGAGAGGTTTGCCACATTTGTGGAATCTGTCCAGAGGATTGAACGATCAGTTAGGGAGAAAAGAGAATCCATGTCTAAGAAGAGGCATGCTCAGTTCCAGGGATAGAGGTTTGGTGGCTTCAAGAAGTTGAGGTTTTCAGCACCTTATGGGTTAAGAGGTTCCAGTACACCATCACAGTGGTCTCCGAGTAAGGGAAGAGGATATGGTTCTTCACCGTCAAAGGGAAATAGTACAACTTCTTTAGCAGTGATAGGGTCATCTAGGACACAACAGCGAGACCAGTCATGCCATCTGTTTGGTCAGATCGGGCATTGGAAGTCAAATTGCCCAAGTAAAGATGTTGAAGTAACACAGCAGCTGAGGCAGAATCAATAAGGGTTAGACCGATAGCAAACCAATAGTAGTAGAGAGCGAGGATGCGGTCAAGCATCACAAGTAGGATCATCTACTCAAGGAAGTAGAGGATGTGGACAGCAAGCAATGACTCGATTCTATGCTATGAGTCAGCCAGAGGCGATAGTCAACCCGCGAGTGGTAGCAGGTCATATGGAGTTATTTCATTTTGATTTGTCTTCTTCTTGCTTTATATCTGTTCTGGTTGACCCGGGTGCTACACACTCTTTTATCTCCCATAGTATGCTTGAAAATTGTCTGTTACCTGTTAGCTGTAAGAAAGATAGCTTTGTTAGAAACCCCTCTTGACGGTTCGTCGATGCTTTGAGAGGAGTGCCCATATTGTGTCTTATCTTTTTCAGGACACAGTATACAAGTGGATCTTATACCACTTGATATGCATGGATTCGATGTGATCCTTGGGATGGATACCTTAGAGAAGTATAAGGTTGTGTTGGATTGTGGTTCCAAGAAGGCAGTGTTTGATGTTTGTGGAGAGAAGTGGATCTTCCAAGGAGATAGGAAGATTCTTCAGACGTGTCTAGTGTCATCGATGGTGGTAGAAAAGTTGTTATGGCAAGGATGTAAGGTGTTCTTAGCTCACATTGTCGATACCAAGACAAAGGGTCCTAACCTTGAGGAGGTGACGGTTGTCTGAGAGTTTGCAGATGTGTTTCCTGATGAGTTCCCCGGTGTTCCTCCACCTCGAGAGATTGATTTTGAGATCAATTTGGTTCTAGGAACATAGCCAGTTGCACAGACACCATACAGGATGGCTCCAGTAGAGATGTCATAGCTAAAGAGGCAGTTATAAGAGTTTTTGGAGAAAGGTTTCATCCGACTGAGCATGTCGCCTTGGGGTGCTCTAGTCTTGTTCATTAAGAAAAAAGGACGGATTGATGCGGCTATGCATAGACTACCGGCAGCTGAACAAAGTCACGATTAAGAACAAATACATGTTATCGAGGATAGACGATCTGTTCGATCAGTTGCGTGGTGCTATAGTATTTTCAAAGATCGATCTACGGTCCGAATATCATTAGTTGAGGATTAAGGCGGATGACATACCAAAGTCAGCTTTTAGGAAAAGGTATGGTCACTTTGAGTTTGTGGTTATGTCGTTTGGGCTAACCAATGCACCTGCTACTTTCATGGACTTGATGAATCGAGTGTTCCGTTCGTTCCTAGATGAGTTTGTTGTAGTCTTTATAGACGACATTTTGATCTATAGTCGGGACAAGTATGAACATGAGTGACATTTTCGACAAGCGTTGACTCTCCTTCGTCAACATCAGTTGTATGCCAAGTTTAGTAAGTGTGAGTTCTGGTTGAAAGAAGTAACTTTCTTGGGTCATTTGATATCTGCAGAAGGAGTTAAAGTGGACCCGAAGAAAGTGGAGTCCATTGCAAAATGGGAACAGCCGAAGACACCGACGAAAGTTTGCAATTTCTTGGGTTTAGCAGGATACTACCGGAGGTTTATCAAGGACTTCAATGTGATCACATTGCCAATGACAAAGTTGACTAGGAAGGATGTACCTTTTATCTGGAATGATCATTGCCAGGAAGCTTTCCAAAGTTTGAAGGACAAGCTGACTAGTGCTCCAGTGTTAGTCCTGCCAGAGCCTGGGAAAGGCTATGTTGTTTTCTGTGATGCTTCCAAGAAGGGCTTAGGATGTGTACTAATGTAGGAAGACCATGTGGTTTCTTTTGCTTCACGACAACTTAAGAAACATGAGGAGAACTATCCGACTCATGATTTGGAGTTGGCAGCGGTGGTTCATGCGTTAAAAATTTGGAGACACTATCTTTACGGGGAAGTTTGTCAGATCTTTACAGATCATAAGAATATGAAGTACATCTTTTTGCAGAATGAGCTAAACATGCGACAGCATCGTTGGATGGAGCTAATCAATGACTATGACTGTACCATTGAGTATCACCCTGGTAAAGCAAACGTGGTAGCTAACACGCTTAGCCGAAAGTCTTCTTCTCTTCCCATAAAAGGGGCACAATTGAGTTTCTTGGTATGCCATAGATGGGATATGTTTGTCTCCTTGTGACAGATGAATGTACAGATGGAAGTTTCCTTATTAGCAAGACTTTTGGCACAAATGCAAGTCAAGCCTATGCTGAGACAACAAATCAAATATGCACAACAAACAGATGATACAGTGTAGTTGATCAGGTCAGAGCTCGGAAGCGAAAGTTGTGATGGGTTCCATGAGTCTGAGGATGGATTAGTTTGCTATCATGATAGGATGGTGGTCCCCGATGCTGATAATCCAAGGAAGCTCGTACTCGAGGAAGCACACACATTGATGTATGCTATGCATCCAGGAGTCACCAAGATGTATCATAATCTGAAGGACTTGTATTGGTGGCCTAGCTTGAAGAAAGATGTAGCCGAGTTTGTGGCTATATGTGCAGTATGCCAGAAAGTCAAGGCTGAGCATTAGAAGTCGGTAGGTACGTTACAACCCCTTCCAATATCATAGAGGAAATGGGATCACATAACCATGGATTTTGTAGTTGGTCTGCCCAGGACAACTAAGAATCATGATTCCATTTGGGTGATAGTGGATAAATTGACAAATTCTGCCCATTTCATACCTGTAAAGACAACGTATACAATCGAAAAGCTCGCTCAAGTATATGTAGATGAGATAGTACGCTTGCACGGTGTACCAGCAATGATAGTTTCTGACAGAGGTCCTCAGTTCATGAGTCGTTTCTGGGAGCAGTTGCACAAAGCGTTGGGAACGTAGTTGAGGTTCAACACCGCTTCCACCCCTAGACAGATGGACAGTCTGAGATGACTATTCAGACTTTCGAGGATCTTCTTCGGGCTTGTGTTTTGCAGTTCCTAGGCAGTTGGGATGTACATCTCAGTTTGATCGAGTTCACCTACAACAATAGTTACCAGTGGAGCATTGACATGGCTCCTTATGAGGCCTTATATGGCAGGAAGTGCAGATCTCCTTTATGTTGGTATGAGTCTGGTGAGTATCATCTTTTGGGTCCTGAGTTAGTACAACAGACAACGGAAAAGAACAAAGTGATACAACAACAGTTGAAAGCGGCACAAGACAGGCAGAAGTCCTATGCAGACAATCACTGACGACCTTTAGAGTTCCAAGTGGGAGACAAGGTGTACCTCAAGGTCTCGCCATGGAAAGGTGTGCTAAGGTTTGGCTGGAAGGGTAAGCTAGCACCCAGATATATGGGGCCATACCCGGTCATAACACGTATGGGCAAGGTAGCTTATGAGTTAGAGTTTCCGCCAGAGTTGCATAGGTTACATCCAGTGTTCCACATCAGCATGTTAAGGAAAAGTCACCCAAATACAGGGACAATGATACAGCCAGTCAAGGTTGAGCTTGATGAAGATGTGAACTACGAGGAAGGTCCTATGGTGATCCTTTACAGAAGGGTTAAGAAGTTGAAGAGGAAGGAACTAGTTCTGGTAAAGGTTCTTTGGCATCATCGTGGTGTTGAAGAAGCCACGTGTGAGCTTGAAGAAGAGATGAGGAGGAAGTATCCCTCGCTTTTCTCTTCGGATTCCAAGGACGAAATCCCTTTGTAGAAGGTTATAGCTTGTAAGGACCCTGACCTCCGTTTAGGGTTTATCTTATTTGGTTTGCTTAACCCTGGTGTTTAGTTGCTTGCTAATCACCCTTAGTGGTGATTAGGGTTTGTTTGTGCTTATTGTGTGTTGGAGGTGCTACTTGCAATTAACCCAAGTCTAGGGTTGTTGAGCAAGTTTGTCACCTTGAGAGGTGCTCCTCTCTCTCTCATTGCTTCCTCTAGTGTTGAGAAGAAGGGTTGGGCTCATTGCTGGAGTTTCTTTGGGCTTGGATGCGCCTTGTTGGGCCTTATTGGGCCTTGCTTGACCTTGTTGGACCCTGTGTCGGCCATAGGTGTGTCGACCATGGTTGTGTCGGCCTAGGTGTGTCGCCCAGGGAGGTGTGTCAGACATGGAGATGGGGTGTGTCGTCCATGGACCCCTTTGACCCTTTTGACCTCGTTTGTGTCACCACTAGTAGACACTTGGCGCTTGATGCTTGCATGTGGCAATGGCCTTGGACATGTGTTTAAGGAATGATAGAGAGGTGGCATTGCCCATGGACAAGTGTCCCTAGGTGGGCGACACCTTGCCTTGTCTTACCTTGGTTTCTCCTCCATCCTCTCCTATATATATGTTCCCTTTCTCTTGCTAAGGATCCCTTCAGTTCCTTAGTTTCCCCTCCCCTTTGGTTGCATGACACCTCTTCCTTTGCAAGCTTGGTGGTCGATCCTTATCTTGAAGTCTTCTTCTTCTTCCTCTTGAGGTGTGCTTGGTGCTAGGAGCTTGGAGCTTGCTTAAGGCGGGTTTCATAACTCCTAACCCTAACTATACATTCTTGTATGTTTCATATGATCATAATCGGCCATGTATGTTCTAAGATAAGTTTCTTGCTTGTTGCACCTTTAATCTTGTTTTTATGGTTGAGGTTTTGTACCTTTATACCCTAGTTGGCCAAACTATGTTTTAGGGTTTCCTTTTTGAGCAACACTCCTTTCCCTCCTTGGTCTAGGGAAGTGAGCTTGAGCTCTAGTAATATGAGAAATACCCCTCTCTCATTTAAGTTGAGAGGTGAGCTTGTGTTCTAGTTGCTTGAGCAACACCCTCCTCTCACCATGGATTCGAGAGGTGAGCTTTTTGGTAGATGTAGATCTATGTTAAGGTTGATCCTTGTGGTTGCCCAAGTTGTGATAGAAGTTGTGCAAGACCCCTCTCTTTTGGTTGTTGAGAGGTGAGCTGATCTTCTTGATCAATCTAGGGTTTGGTGCCCTTGTGCTTGAGGTTGATGATGATCTTGTTGGATGAGGTTGTGTTGGGCGATATACCTTGGTCTTTGCCTTGTGTGTTGGCCGATAGGATGAGGCTAGCTTGGTTGGATGATAGGCTTTCCTTTGCAGCCCGTTTGATTGTACCCTTAGCCGTTATGCCTAGATGTGTTTGGTTGTTGGTCGATACCTTTGTGTGTGGGGCGTTATCCCTTGTTGAGTGCCCTGCCCGATACACCTAGATTGGGTAGTGGCTTGGTGTCCGATATACCTTGAATGTTATGGAGCTCAGTAGGATAGTATTGTGTTGAGCATCATGGTTTGGTGATGATGCCCGATGTAGTGACGTAAGGTAGCCCTAGCCCGACACCCATGGATGCACGACACATGGATGCCCGACACCCATGGATGCACGACACATATGGTTACATGATACACCTTGAGGTGGTGGCCCGACATTCTTGCTTTAGACTTGGCCGATAAGTGGCTAGTATGCTTGGGCGACATGAGGGAAGTTACCCTGCTCGATACCACCTCTAGTGAGGGTACCCTGCCCGTCACACTTCTTGTGAGGGTAATGGGTACTTCTCGTGAGGGTCATGTTCCACCCAGAAACCCATCTAAATCTTTATCACACAATCTCATTCTCGTTGATAAGAATTATGGTTTATGGTTTATGGTTTGTGAACCTTTTGACATGTTGATAGTAGTAAGGTAATTGACATAGTAGAATGCTCATATGTAAGCATGACATATCTGAAGCTCTAACAACATGATATTACATGTGTTTATGATCATCTTGAAATAATATATATATATAATGATGAGTAAATGACAAGTTTGGAAGTATATGAATTGCTTCACATGATGATGTGACCTATGTCTATGGTCACAGGTTTGAGGCATGAATGATAAAGCACCAATGTTGCCCTATTTTGACAATACGATCATTCTGTTAATCCTTGATGGCTTCAGTTATCTCTATGATTGTGTATACTAACCATGCAGGTGTTTTATGTGAATGCATAGCCAGGTAAAGGGATATGAGGTATATATGTTTGGCTATGAGGTATATATGATTGAATAACACTGCATTGATGGTCACTCTTATTGATGAGATAACTTGCATCACCAATATGATGTGTTTAGGTCTGAGGACCTGAGTTTGGCTTAAGTGCCTAGTTGAGGTGTTATCCTCTGATGATGAGATCTGGGATTATTATCCCCAGTGATGAGAATGCCTTTTGAGGCAGTTGTTTCTTGTGATGAGGGATTGAGATCCCGGGATATTGTGATGGTGGTAACAATAATGTAGCTTAATGTTATATATGTGATACCACTTGTTTGCCACAACAATCCACTTAAAATATACTAACTAATTACAGTGGAACATATCATGTAGTTTTCCCTGACCATAGATCCATCATCGTCAGTAGCTGGTGATGGTGAAATAGGTTCTCCTATGGGTTAACCTGGAAGTACATATTATTGAATATGTGTGGTTTCTCCAAGACGGAAATGAGGACGTTAGAGTGCAACTTCGGTTGTAGACTCAAGATGTATATGAGAGCATGGTGAACAGGCCCATGGCTCAGTGTGATAGAGCATGAATGTGTTCATGGCTTAGGGAGCACGGTGAACTGGCTCGTGGCTCAAATATACTAGCACTGAGACCTGTACCAAGGCGGGCTAGAGAAAGGGTAGCCTGCGGGAGCTGACCCTGTGGCTAAGGCCACTTAAGCATGAGATTGCGGTCCTGCTTTGGTTCTCGTGCACTGACCACGAGGTGGGAGGTCGTGGAGTCTGACTCTTCCATTGACCTTGTATGGCACCGGCTTGGGTTTCGCAACCGAAGGTTGGATTTGAGCGGTATGGCTCACTTCCTCAGGACATAATAACACGTAATCTAGCCGAATAGTATTTATTGCTTAAGGAAAAACACAGAACATTGATTGAGGCCTTGCTTGTATAGTTGATCTTCGTATACATTGTAGTTACTTATACGTTCTTTATGTTATGTGGTAAGATCTTATAAATCTTATCTTGTCAATCATGTTCCATAAAGAAAAACTGGGTTATATGCCTTCCGTACATCTTGGTAAGCTCGATGGTAATAACAACCTTGCTCTATAGACTGCTCTTATTGTATGTTTTATCAGTTATCTGTTGTTGCTATTTTAACCTTTCTGAGGTTTTATTGTTTCGGAGGGAGTTATGTTTCTCGTTGGGACTGTGTGTCTCACCCCCATTGGTTTACAACCTTTTTTGGTATTCGTGCTAGATGTGGTGGTGGTCGCGGGGTTGCGGCCAAGCAGCAAGAAGAGGAGCAGTAGAAGGAAAGAGATGGATGTGTTGCTGTTTTGGTTGTTTGGTAGTAGAGTCTTAGAGTCATCCCTGTACTCTCAGGTCCTCGGAGGCGTTTTGATGTTGTTTCACGATGTGTAGTTGATGAAGTTTTGTATATCCTGCTGCTGGCCGAATATGGCCATTATGTATGTATAAACAGCTGATGAACTCATGTGATGAACAGACAGTTGATCTTATAAGTTGTGGACACGCATCAAGACTTGTAAATGTTTATATAACCTATTTTCTTGCAGGATGAGGATATGGATGTAATAGTTTCTTGGTTTATCTGCTTCCCGAAATCGGTTTTAATTACCCAGTGTTTTTTGGTAATAAGTGGTTTATGGTGTTTTTCATAGATTTTCGTGTGGCACCTCGTTGTCTGTGTGATAGCGGGATGTGTCCCCACATAAATGTGGAGATGAATAGTTATGATTCAAAAAATTAGTTAGGGTAATGCGTGCCCAACTATCATATGTGGCCATTATGTTAATGTAAGCAAATGATCCAAGCCAAAAAGGGATATTGACCACAACTAGACTGTCAATTCATTATCATGCATGATCTCAACAAAATAGGGTAAAATAGATTGAGCAACACAGAAATAGAACCTAATTGCAAAAACAAATGACATAAGAAAATGACATCAATAAATGACATGAAAGGGAAATCAACTAAAACTAAGAACTATCGGCCTGATTGCTCTCTGTAAAGCTTGAAATCTATAGTGTCCTCACTGTAAAAAATCAAACAAAGAGCATAGAAATAGGGTGGGCACAGATCTCAAGGTGGAGGACATGTGCTCTGATTTGAGGCTAGAAATTGTTGTGCTAAGGGTCTATGCCTCTTTGTCAATATATCTTTTATTCAGCTTGAAGATCGACTCTTCTGATTTGCAGCCAAAATGGTCTTTTGAACATCAGTGTTGTTGGTCTCTACATTCTCCTCTTCAAAATAATCATAATATGATTTGGAAATATTTTTCTCATCATCAAGAAATATGCCAAGGCATTGTAGAAAAATGACATTTGTCTTTCTTGAAGAATCATCACATTGAGCATGTGCATTTTTCTTTCTTTAAGCTTTAGTTCCATTGCCTACATTGGAGTCAACAACTTCATATTATATTTTTTTGACAGTGAAGAAGATTCTCCTATAGTAGCCCCACTCCTCAAAATAACTAGCATGAATGTATCCCTTGGATTCATTTTTGGTTGATTAGGCAAGGAATTGGAAGGTGCTTTTTTATTGACAAGAGCTTGTTGAGAAATTTGGTTCTCCAACATTCTTGTGTGAATAGAAATTACATCCACCTTAGAAGATAGAGTGTGAATGGCATCCTTTATGAGTTGTCTTTGCTGGAGGAACTCATCATTTTTTTCATTTTAGATGAAGCAATATCCTCTAGGAGTGATTCCAAGTTAGACTTCAAATGTAGTTGTTTTTGATGAACATATTGTTGTTGAGGATTCTACCCAAGAACTTCACTTGCTTAACAAACTAGGTTGACCGGTTGAATGGGTTGGGTGCTGAAATTATCAAGCTTCTGAGATAAGATGTCTATCTTTGTGGAAATCAAATCCATTTAATCAATTGTGTGCATGCCAACTTGCATCCCGGAAGCAATAGAAGAAAATAAAGGTTGATTTCTCATTCCAATGCTTCATTGGGAAAGAGTTATTTCCATGTATTCTATGATAACATAAGCTTCTTTGTAGGACTTGTTCATCAAAGCTCCATTTGCAGCCTCATCTGTTGACATGCACATGATAAAAAATAAACCATTGTAAAAAGTTTGAAGAAGCAACCAATTGTTGAGACCATGGTGAGGACAAAGATGTTGGAGGTCTTTTAATCTCTCCCATCATCATAGAATGTCTCCCCATCCATTTGAGAGAAATTCATGATTTGGCTCCTCTGTTGTGTCATTTAGCTTGGTAGGAAGTACTTGGCTAAGAAGACTTTGAGAAGATCCTCCCAATTGTTAATAGAATTCCTTGGCAAAGAAGAGAGTCACCCCTTGGCTCTATCCTTCACAGTGAATGGGAAAAGAATAAGGTGAATCCCATCAGTAGGAAGGTCGTCTATCTTCAAAAGTGATAAGATAGAAATTCAGCAATGTGGAGGTTTGGATCCTCTATTGGTCCCTCCAAACTAGTTCTACTGTATCATCTATATAATTGTGGGGCTGACAGAAAAAACATTTGCCTCAATTTATGGGATATTGATAGCCACATTGCTAACTTAGAGGAAGTTGGTCTTGAGAAAAAATAGGGTCTGGCAATCGAAACGACCTATCTTTCCATGTGCATGGCGGCGGGCTTGGGGGAGGGGTTCCGACTACTGTGAGCACCGGCCCACACCCCCGGCCTTTTCTCGCTTTGGTCGTGTGAAGTTGGTCCCATGTAGTGAGTTGTGCCCAGATCAGCCCTCTCCTGCCTAGTGTTGTGTGACGTTGGCTTCCAAATCTAGGAGTCAGGTCTCTTCACGGTGTCATAGGGGAAGAGGTAGTTATGGCATAGGATGCTCTGAGATCTCAGATCCTTCTTTGCGGCATCCCCAACAGATCAAGCTCAGTCTTCCTCACCCTGTTGGCTTCTCGCGACTTAAGTTTTCACCCCTTTCTCCTTTTTTACGATTATCAAGTCTAGTTTCATTCTGTTTGTTGGGTTAGTTTCTTTATGTTCGTTGGTTTAGTTGTTAGTGGTAGCTTCTCTGTCTATTTAGTCATTGCTTGTCAGCATTTTACCAGTATGTGCTTTTACTGTGACCTCTCTTTAGGAGAGCAATGAGATCTCTAGCCGTGGCTACGTCTCCAGTTTGCTTTGGTTTGATCTTGTTACTTGGTCTTATGGTTTATTTTGAGGTGATAAACTAGATTCAGTTTCTCTACCACTGCTCCACACTCAATTTGAAGGAATTCTTCATGGAAAGCTTCTTACGACAGGGTCACGCAAGAGGAATCAATGCAAAAGCATTCTATTCTCATCCTAATATGAGTTTCTATGGTGTTGAGATACTAAATTTGATCTTTGCTAGTACTAGTTGTGTTTTTCTCTCAATTTGTAGATGTCGTATGGCTAACAAGTAATGAAATCGATCCATTTGCTCTTCAAAAAAAAGGATAGCCCCATTGGTGTCTATAGAAGTTGGAACAACAAATTCTTTAAGGGGACGATTGTCATATATGATTGTTTCTTCTTATTGAGTTGGATGTTTAGGTGGAACTGATGATGAATGTGATGAATGTTATGATTCTTCCAAATTTGATTGAGGTTCACTCCTCCTTTCTTTTAGAAGGTTGTTATATGTGTGCTCAATTTCATGGTCTAGAAATGTGGAAGGTTCAACACCCCTTTCGATCAACTCATACAATTCAGCAAGTAAAGAAGGCGAGTGAAGTACAAAAAATGCAAGATACAAAAATATGATAATGATGATGATCTTTATGGGGAAAATGATGGTGGATATGAAATATGATGGCGTGATCTAGTCTTGCTTACTATTCAACACTTCTAACTCTAACAAAAATATTGATGCTCCCCGTCAATGGAGCCAAAAATTTGTTAGTCTATGTGTGCAAGCGTTAAATTTATAACTCAGACACTACCCTGCAGGTACGGGTGTGTGTATTACTATCGATATTATACAAGGAGCAAGATATCATTAGGCACAAAAGTGTTGGTCTTTAACAATCTAGATCGATTTTGAAGGTTGATTTGATTTTAACACTAGTAAACTAAAACACTAGAGAGTGCAACTAAATAGAAATCACAGGTATTAAAGATCAGATTTTATTAAACATTCTTTAGGATAGGGTTTCACATCCATATCATAACATGAAGAACAACAAAATTCAAGGATTCTAGAAATAATCACAAGGGAGATCCTACATTCACCTCCTACTGATGTAGGATAGTCCTTACTTTGTTTACCACTCTCGTGGATAAACTTCAATTCAGACTACATACCTTAATTCCCCAGCATATCCCAGCCACTCCTGTGGTCAAGGTAGTGTAGCTAAGGAAAATTTTCTTACTCATGTGAACATCTTCCCAGATCATTCAAAGAGAAGATATCAAACTTACAAAGTGTCCAGCAAAGCATGTAAGCATAATTAAACACTAATGAACCTTAAACTAGTGAAACAACTAGCACTACATATGAAATTCATGTTCAACAATGTTATAACATGGGAGCTACTCCCCCATGCCCAAGAAATGAATATCTAATCACTCATGATGATGAAACACAAGTAAGTGCTACATATGTGGGATCTAAACATGACCAAAGAAAGAAATAGTAAAGGAAATCTAAGGAATAGGGAAGAACTCCAATTTGAAGACAATGTTTCGCCCTTGTTGGTGCTTCTTCTCCAACAACATTCCCTCCTGAGTGGCTAGAGTGGAGAAGAGAAGCTTATGTTGCAATCTTTAAAAAGATAAATGAGTAGAAAAGAGGTTCTCTCCCAAGAAACTACCTCTTCTTCCCCAAAATTGCCTCTCCTCTGCTCTGTTACATTCTCTGGTCAAAAATTGTTTCAAATGATGAGAGATAACCATCCCATATGTGTACCTTCATATTTAAAATGAGTACACTTACTTTAAAAATTCTCAAAAATTAACTAAGACATGTCGTGTTTCAGGGTATACATGTCGTATCACCTTCAGTAACTAACGTTGAAACTGCTCAGCTCAGAGTGTACACACCATTTACTTGGAGGACACGTCATGTATCTGGGAGTCAGTGAAGTCATGGGTCAAATTTGATCAAATTGAACATGGTGTGAGCTAATAAAGACACGTTGTATGTTTTGACAGAGCTTCTGATGAGATCATTTGACTGAGTGGGCACATTGTGTGATCTGAGAGACATGTTGTATTTCTACTCTTTAGGGGGACAAAATCCATCTATAAACTCACACGGTGTGTGATAAAACACACACACCATGTTCCCTTGAAAAACTTCAAGAAATACCTTATGATATGTGCAATCTCCTGGGGAATCCAACTAAGGTTGGATTTTGGTTCGAATGGCCCCATTTCCTCATCATAGTCATGTACATATGGTCACAACAATGAATAAAACAATTGAAAATGAAAAATCTAGCATGATTGAGCATGGATTATGGTCAAAACGAGTGACAAGTGCATTCGAAAATGGTCTAAAAAGTGATATGATTTGTGCACATAAGTAAACTACATTTATGGCAAAGTAAATAGTCTAGAGCTACAACAATTTCAAGAATAAATGTAATACAACTATAACAAAACTCAATTTTCTAGTAATGGATACTAAGATGGAATAAATTCAAAACTATTAATTATTATTACATGTCTATGAAATATCACAAACATTACATACTTTTCTAAAACCCTAAGTAAAAATAAGAGATTGACATGAGACTATTGGATATTATGTCTAAGGCTATGACCTTCTCATAAAAAATATTGATCTTCTTATCTTCTAGGAGGTGTTCCAACTACTTATAGCAACTTGTAATATTTTTTAAATGTAGAGTGATGAGTTACATGTTGAGTGAATGAATAATTTGACTAAATAGTTTAGTGTGTTGAATTTGGTAGTTTACAATAGTATGCACTCTAGGAGTGTAAACTGTTAACAAATAAAGTTCCCAAACATAAATAAATCACTAGGAAGTATTATTATATTGCAATAGGCATAAGCTATGCCGATGAAAGAAGTCAATGGTTAAATTACATTTTCCAAACACACATGACAGATGTTCGCATTTCCACTTTTGAAAATTAAAATGAGATCTGACGAGTGACTGTGAAATCTTCTTTTAACTTTGCCCCTAAACTCACTTGGATCAACCACCCAACCGCAAGACAGTACTGCATGACTTACCATATAAGTCTTAGGGGACGTTCAAATGTCGTTTTCAGGATTACAACAATGTTTATAAATTTTGTGATTGTAATAAGATCAAATCAAAATCATGTTGTTTGATAATGCTCCATTTTGTAGAGCACAACAACACAATCACATCTAACAACCGAGGAATGACTGAGGAAGGAAAATGAGTATGCAGGAGATGTGGATGGAGGGGGGATGGAGGAGCAATGGCCAAAATGACCAGTGGTGGGCATAGATGCAGAGGCATTAGAACTATGAATCTGAGGAGGAGGATTGAGGCGGCATGGAAGAAGTCTGGTGAAAAAGAGGTGAAGGAGGAGAGTTGTGGGGATGGGTCTTGGCCTCTTGGAACACTGTTGATTCGTGGAATTTAGAATAACGTTGATATCAGTGTGATTTATAAGGCCGCATTTGCAGCAATTAAAATATTGTATCAAAACTACAGATGATCACAGACTACTATCTTTATCTTCTAAATGATGTCATTATTAGTCTCAATATTCCGAATACCATTTTGAAATACAATCCTTTTATTAAATACCTCATCCAAATGGCCCCTTAAGGTAAAATTGAATACATTATGACTACTAACTAAACCATTTGTCTATCGTGAGGTTGTCTTGCCTGGCCTTATGATACCTAGAAAAGATACATAAAATGGTGATCCCATGTCCTGAGCACTCAAGAGGGGTGCCTTTAGTCTAGAAATCCACAAACTTCATGTAGTATGATTCCACTAAGACTAACACACATAATGGAGTAATTGTGAAGTAATGAACTATGTCAAATTAGCACCACTAGAGACTAGTCAGTTAATTTTGGTTAATTACTATCTTTAAGAGAACATTAGGACTCCTAGTTCCCTATGACTAGTCTCGCTTCAAGTGATCTCTAGATCTACACATGTTAATCACATGTTTCACTTTCCCGGTTTAGACCTAGTGAGTAGAACTCAATGATGCCTGTGGCACAAAATACCATTGTTTGCACTATATTATTTCTTTCAATTTAGATCACTATTGAATGGCTTGGATTTCAAAGTGAGCTAAATTTTATTCTATGTATTTCAATGAACTACGAAATAAAATCATGGATAACACTAAATAAGGTTTCAACACTATAGTTATACCTTTTATTGAATTGGACTACATAAATTTAGAAACCCTATTCTATATAAGTGTAAAGTAGTGTTCATTAAATGTGTAAAGGAGTGGGACCAAAGAGTGGATCCACTGCATACTAAATTTTGAGGAATAAACTATCTATTCCAAACACACTAGGAAGGCATGTTGGAATAGATGTATATATTTTTATTTCTCAAATGACGGATTTTAAAAGACCAAAGTATAGCAGCGGAAATATAAATCTCGACTATATTCAATCTATACAAAGATACATAATATTTCCCATAAAGGGGCTTACATGAAAGAACAACATTAGTATCTTGAGGGATATCCACCTATCTCAAGTCTATTTCCCAAGAGCTCCATCTATCAGGTCCTTCTCACCGAGCCAGTTTTCCAAGTCCTAAACTTGGGGTTGGAAGCATACCCCAACAATAGGAGAAAAAGTAGAAGATATCAGCATGAAGTTTGGTATGTGTGTATTAAATATGAATTGAGCAATATAAGTAATAAAGGACATAAAATAAACAAGTCTTAGAAAGTACCACCTGAGTCAGTATCAAAAGAATATGAATTGCAATAATATGGTAATAAAAAAGATTACTTTCCATTCATAAAACATAATAGTTGTGCCTCAAAAGAACATATAAATAAATTACGACACAAAACCTATGACAATAATATCAACCTCAATGCATGTGAGATAAGCAAAGTACTAGTGGCAGTTAAGGCACACAACTCATAACCTGACAGAGCATAGCACACATTCGAACTCCCTTAGCATACAAGTTGGGGTATGGGGCATATGATTCTCCATACTAATATATAAAAATGCATGAGGACTAAAACCTGGGTGCATGGAAGGAGGATTAAAACCTCAGTGCCTAATAATATCACAAAGGGGGAATATAACTCAAATAACCAAAGTTTTACATTACTTTAGGGCTACTGAATCATAAAGCATGCATAAATGTGCAAGTAAGTGAAAGTTCAGTCATATGAAATAGTAAAATGAGAATATCCAACAATTATCATGTGGGGTCATAGGACCCATAACCAAATATCCAATCATGTATGAAAGGGGGGAGAAAAATAAGAT
This sequence comes from Alisma plantago-aquatica, assembly GCA_963693085.1. Taxonomy (NCBI): domain Eukaryota; kingdom Viridiplantae; phylum Streptophyta; class Magnoliopsida; order Alismatales; family Alismataceae; genus Alisma; species Alisma plantago-aquatica. The sequence goes on from OY856411.1 coordinate 889,724,175, forward strand.
CATAAAGTCTGCCACATGAAGGTTAGAGCATCAAATACTCAAGTTAGGGTTTCCTCATGGAAGAAAATGAACAAGATATAAATAAGAGTTCAATAAGAATATCAATCAAACTAAGTAGATAAGATAAAAAAAAGTATGTAAGTATTCAAATGATTTAATCTCTCATGAGAGAGAGAGAACAGTGTAGGGCATATGTCCTAATGACTAAGAGAGAGATATACAAATTGGGTGATTTCTCAATATAGAATAATAGGGATGTAGCATACCTCAAATGAATTCTACATATGTCCAAGATCAAAAACATAGTTCCATTCAGTCCATAAGCAACCTATTAAAGGCATATATGAAATAAGGATTATGTTTACATTAATTGCACAAACCTTAAAAGTCACCCTTTTATCACTAGTAGATTAGGTTATCAAAACCATTTGATCTTATTTTGTTGAGTTCATAACATTTTTTATTTTATTTTTTGACTTACCAATTATTAGTCATGAATTTTTAGAAAATCCAACCAATTTGATAAAGCCATAAAAATTTCAAATTTATTCAATTCGAGTTAGGTGATTAAATCCATATCATTGGAAATTTTATAATTCCAAATCATATTTTTTTATATTTATAGATTAATATATATGGATTTTAAAATTCAACCAACTAGAAAAATTATTTAAAATATATTTTTATATAGAAATTAAGTGTGGAACTGATACCATCGGGTGGAGGAAAATTATGTGGTGCTAAAAATACTTTATCTTTATTTTCTGACAAATACATCAATTATAATGAATTATCTAACATAATAAAGTGTACTGCTTAAATAACAAAATTGTATTGAAAATTTCTCATATGCCTTCGCATATGACTTATAATCATGTAGCATGACATGGGCATACCACTAAGTTACTCACTTCAAATTCACATGCTTAAATTAAAACAACAAGGACACAAGATAGAGTAGTCCACACATAGTGTGACATTGTAAAAATTAAAATAGGGGAAAAAAGAAAAATTGTCAAAACATATTTATTCCTTTAGATCATTTATGTGTTTAGAAAAATATTCATGCACTGGTCTTGATGGAGGAAAATGGACTCTTCAACCTCACATACAAAACTCTAGGAAACATGAGCAATGTATTTTGTAGATCCTTCTAATCTCAGAGAATCAGGATCGGTACAGAGACAACAAGAAACTCTTGGGGAACCTTCTACCAATACAACTAGGAAGGATAAATAGGTACCAATCATGGAGACCCCTATAGCAAAAATTGAAACTAAAAACATATGCAATTGAGCATATAACAATTTATTATGATATTAGAAGATCATCTAGAATTCTAGTAAACCAATTAACTAGATAAAACTCATGACAGAAAACCAGTTCAAGAAAAATTGTGGAGAAGTATGTCAGTAAAATAGGAAGAGCCCAATACCACATGGAAAGATAGATTATATGTGATGTGATCAAGAAATATGGTATAAGAAAACCATTGAGGGCCTTTGTCAGAGTCTATCTTCATGATTTTGTGGGGTGATAGGGTTTGAGACCCACTGTTGGGAAGTGTTGATGGCCGATAATAACTAGATATTGATGTGTGTACCATAGACCAAGTCTATGATCAAACAAGTCCTTGAACGGATATTATATAGATTAACATGTATGGATTTCTTTACGGGTGGCATGATAGTGGTGGGTAGTCATTGTCTATGATCTAGAGAGTGGATGTCTTGGGGTATATATATTACTATCATCAACTAGTCAAATAGGATATCATAAAGGCAAACAAGATAAGGAAAAAAATAAATAAATCAAAATGTGAATATCAATGGAGGGATGAAGGAAAAATAAGGAAATGTTAATAAACAAAAAGAGGTAGGGAGAGAGAGAGAGAGGAGGAATAATTAGAAGAGATGAGAGTGCACAAAAAAGGAAAAGGAAAATAAAACATGATAGGAAGAAAATTGGAAACCATAACAATCATAATGTATTAAATTTAAAAATTATTAGTTAACATTTCCAATTGTATATTCTCTTTCCAAATGTATTTTAGGGTCCAAACAAAGTTAAAATAAAGTAAATGTTTGACACATATGTTAATAAATACATTTAGAATTCGAAATTTACATTAGTTTTCATTTTTTAAATGTTCAATGTGTCATTTACTTTTGAATCCTTCTAGCATTATGTTGTTAATTTATATTACAATCTATTTATGGATACTAGTATTATCCAACTAAAATGGGGTTTGGCAATTGGACTAATTAATACATGAGAATTATAAATTTGAAATTACTTTCTTGTTTAAAAATTGTATAGTGGATTATTTCATATACATGACCATTTTAGCAATATTAAAATAAATATTTTATAGTGTATGTTGAGTTACTATATTGGGTATTTATGATCCTTTCAAAATTTTCAACTCATGAGAGAAGTAAAGAATACCTCATATTTACTTCAATTCCTCAATCTCTCTTCAATTATCCTCAACTACGCTTATTTCTAATTTCTTTTGGATAATTATAACTTAGTTTCCCAATTCATGTTAATTGTTTCAATAATTTTAATAACATCCTCTAATGATATTCAAATAGGGGAAATTTGTATTCTCTTACTTCTTTTTACCACTAACATTTTAAATCTAATTATTTAGTACATAATATTGTGATTCTTTTATTTCCATATGTATTAATTAATGTGTTTTTAAAATAAATTTCAGATTTTATTTCATTTATGATAATATTTTCATCACATAGTTTCCTAATTCTGTTTCTCCAACTATTCCCCTTGTATTCATGCAAACGTTGCATATACATGTAATTGAGTTAGACACAAACTTGTATTCCATTTATGTTCATTATCCCATTGGTTTGTTTATATTTTATATCAATTTTACTTAGTTGGAGGTGATTTATCCCTATCAGGCATTATTAGATCCATGACTTATTTTCATTACATCTCATATGCAACTATTTATTTATTTATTGTTAATTTTCTTTTTCATGTTTTTAAGATGTTTGTCTTTACAATTAAAAAAAACCATATCCATTATCATTTATATTCTCATTAATGGCTACTAAAATATTTCCCATCAGTCTTCTTATATGGATATGTTCGATCTCATTTACATTACTACCAATTTAATTAGTTATCTTATTGAGGGTTGGGAACACATTAATATATTTACGTGCATACATATATTATTCATTATATGAATCATGATATAGATTGTTATATGGATTTTTGCAACATAATTTATGAATTTGTCTTCATTTCTTATTTGAAGATTGCCATATATTGTCTTATAGATTGGCGTACATGGTTACATTGATTTACAAATTATACTTTATTAGTTTAGTTGAACTATATGAGTTATTAACCTTATGTGATATAATATTTACCTTAGAAAAAAAATTGTTTATTATTATTTAATATTAATCATTTTAGCACGTACTACTATTTTCTTCCATCCTATTAATGACAAAGAATCTATTTGGCACATTATATGATTCCTAATGTCTATTTTAAGCATGTTTCCAATTACCTTAAACATTTTTCCATATTTCATTCTAACCACTTATGTATTAATCCAATTTATGTTTAAAAGGGTATAACTTATACTATGTTTACAATTTTATTCCTAAAATAAATTCATAGGCATCCAAACCTTTGGTATGTTTCAACACTCCACCCGTTAAAGAAGATTTCATCTTCGAAATGTAACCATACTTAAGGTTTAACCTAATAAGCTAAGATAAGCTAAGCAACATCAAGGTACTAGGGTTACTTATGTATCTTTTCATTATGAATATTATATGCATTTATGTGGTTCATAGATCATACACCCAGCTAACAAGTCATACCTAACTAGGGTTGAACTTTTAGGTCCTTCTTTTACTAAACTACAAACTTTGAGGTTCACAATGCAAAGATAATGATTCACATATTACAACTTACCAAATGTTAGAGAGGTAAAGAGGGTAGGTCCACTACATATCTATATCATTCCACATATCCCTAACCACCACTTCATAGTCAATACTAGGGTTGATATTTATGCTCTAACTAATTCTATGATTTCTATATACAGATTTCACATATCACTTCATTGTGACTTAATTCGATAAGAACTCGATAAAATCCACACAAAAAATTGATACATATAGTATTATAAAGAAAAATAATTTTATGGAAGAACTTTGTGATGTAAACCTAAACTTGGTGCCAAAATCAATGTGAAACCAATTCAATTTTCATTTAAGATCTCCTTGTCTTACTATTTCAACATCCTTATAACATAACTCCATCCTAAAATAAAAACCCATACATCCAAAGAGACGTGCCATAACAATCCTTCATTAATAGGGTATGATAAACTAAAGTCTCATCACACTAGGGTTAAAAGCTTAAGATCCTCATATGTACTTCATTTTCATTAGCCTACATTTATCATCCCATCTAAGGTAAACATGTCATGTAGTATTTTCACATAAGGTAAGAGATCTAGGGAACTTATAGGACAAGATAGGAAATCTAAGGGAGACAAAATTGAAATAGTTAAAATATAACTACTATGGCTTTGATACCATCTTGTAAAGGAGTGGGACCCGAGATAGGATCCACTCTGTACTAAAATTTGAGGAATAACCCATCTATTCCAAACACACTACGAAGGTATGTTGGAAATGGTGCATTTTTTATTTCTCAAATGATGGTTTTCAAAATACTAAAGTATAGCAACGGGAGAGTGCTCAGTGCTATGGAATGGGTCTGCTACTAAAGCGTTCAAGACAAGCAGGGGCTTACACCAGGGAGATCCTCTCTCACCATATCTCTTTTTTTGGTGCATCGAGCATTTGAGCCAAATGATCAAAAACCTAGTTGGCAAGAAAGAATGGAAGCCTGTGCATATCGGAAGGAGTGGAATGAAACTCTCCCATTTGTGTTTCGCGGATGACCTCATCCTTTTCAGTCGTGCGTCAGGTAAACAAATGAGGACCATCAAATAATTCTTTAAAGAATTTGGGGAGGCTTCAGGTCAATCTATTTCCATAAAAAAAACACAAATCTTCTTCTCTGCTAGTGTTCCCATAAGCATAAGAAGGAAGGTGACAAGGATTGGGGCCTTCAAGGAAACAAATGACCTCAGAAGGTACTTAGGAGTTCCCATAATTCACTCAAAAGTTAATAAACGCACTTATGCTGACATCTTAGCTCGAGTGGACAGCCACATCAATAGCTGGGCGGCTAGAAGCCTTTCCTTTGCGGGCCGGTGTTGTCTTGCGAAAGCCACACTTACAACTTTTCCAATGTATGCCATGTAGACTGCACAATTTCCTTTGAGCCTCTGCGATTGCATCGACAATAGTATTAGGAAGTTCATCTGGGGTGGCAGCCAGAACACACACCCTATCTCACTAGTGGCCTGGAACAAAGTTACCAGCGGGAAGGAGCATGGGGGATTGGACATCCACACCATGAGGGAATGGAATATGGCCCTCCTCATGAAGAACACATGGGAGGTAGCTGCAGGAAGAGACACGGTGTGGTGCCGATATATCAGACCTAGATATGAATGCTACATGGGTGGAAATCTCCCAAATTGTCTAGATTGGCAAGAGTTGTACAGAAGGGGAAAAACTTCATTAACGAGAATTCATACAGAGAAGTGTTGAATGGCAACGGGACTTACTTCTGGAAAGACCATTGGTGTTTCGAGGGGACATCATTGGTAGACTTGGTTGTCCGTCCAATCCTGGCTGACATTGCTGGTCATCAGGTGGCCAGCGTGAGCTTGGGCAATGGACAGTGGGATGTGGACTTCCTCAAGTACTGGCTGTCTAGGGAGGGAGTCGACCGGATCCTATCTATCAAACCCCCACTTCCGGAAGAAGGCGATGACATCACTGTGTGGAGGACCACCACGAATGACAGTATTCAACAAAATCTGTGTATAGTATTCTGAGAAGTACCCGCGACCTGAAGGTTGAAGGCAATTGGAATAACCTGTGGAAATCCAAGGTTGCGGCCAAAGTCAAGCACTTTATGTGGCTGTTTATGCATGGGGCGCTGCTCACAAATCACAAGAGAGTCTGGCGCCATATGTCTATAGATCCCTTATGTGGGCGATGTCAGGAGGAGGAGGAAACAACTATCCATGCAATTTGAGACTACAAGTTTACTAAACCGGTGTGGAACAAGCTTTTCAATGGAGATCACTCATCTACTTTCTTCACTACTGATGCAAAATCATGGAGAAATGAAGGGTTGCGGCTGAAAGGAGAGAAGTTGAACCTTTTCCTAATATCATTTTGGTACATCTGGCACTGTAGAAATCAACATATCTTTGAGAAGGTACTCAAGCCAACCGAGCACATTTGTCGGTTCATCTGCTCAGAGACGGCTGCTTCTTGAAGGGCATGGCAAGATGACAAAGAGGAACATGCACAACCAACCCAGCGGGTCACATAGGGATGGAATACCCCGAACACCGGCCGCCTGAAGATGAATGTCGACGCATCAGTACTCCGACGGAAAAGTGTTTCCGCTGCTATTGTCAGAGACAACAGAGGTACTTGGTTGTGGGGCATGGGCTCTATGTCCACTAAGGCCCAATCATCTCTTCATGCGGAGCTACTGGCTATGCAGGGTGCAATGCAGAAAGCGGAGGAGTGTGGGCTAGTCGAATTGGACATAGAGTCTGATTGCAAACAAGCCATTAATGTGGTGCTGCATACAGTCGTCGAGCATCCCAAACATGCACGTACCATTTGTGAATGCAAAAATTTTTTGGCTAGAAATGCCCAGTGGACCCTATCTCATATCTAGAGAACAGCTAACAGTGCTGCATACGGTTTAGCTAAGTATCATATTAGAAACAAACAAGGTGCACATCACTACATCCAACCACCAAAGGCTATTTATAGTTGTCTAGAGACTGACAAATGTAATGGTAGTAGTACTACCGGGTTTAATATGCAGTCTAATTCTTGTATGTGTAACTCTTTGAATTTTCCTGCAAGAGGAGAGCGGGATGAATAAGATGATCTTCTAACTTATATAAAAAAAGTATAGTAACGAAAATATAAATAATGACTATATTCAATTTATGCAAAGTTACATAATATTTATCATAAAGGGGCTTACATGAATGTACTACATTAGGATATAAGTAGAGGGATATTCATACATCTCAAGTCTATCTCTGAAGAGCTCCACCTAGCAGGTCCATGTCACTAAGTCCAGTTTCCAAGTCCTACACCTGGGGTTGGAAGCATACCCCGGCAATAGCAGAAAAAGTAGAAGATAACAGCATAAAGGTTGGTATGTGCATGTTAAATATGGACTGAGAAATATAAGGAATAAAGGACATCAAATAAACAAGGCTTCCAAAAGAAGAGAAAAGTACCACCCAAGTGGGTATCAAAAGAATATGAATTGCAATATTACGATAATCAAGAAGATTACTTGCCATTAATGAAACATAAAAGTTGTTCCACAACAGAATATATAAAGAAATTAGGGCACAAAACCCATAACAATAAGCATAGAACTAGTGAAAATGTAAAGTCGGTGGTGGTTAGGGCACAACCTATAACCTGATAGAGAATGGCACACAACCATACTCCCTTTGCTTACAAGCCGGGGTATGGGACACACGGTCCTCCATCCCAATATATAAAAGTGTAGGAGGACTAAAACATTAGTACATGGAAGGAGTACTAAAACCTCAGTGCCTAATAATATCACAAAGGGGGAACAAAAATCTAGGGGAATAAAATCCAAATAACCAAAGTATTACATTACTCTATGACTATTGGATTACAATGCATGCATAAATGTAGAGGCAAGTGAAGGCTCAGTCATATGAAATAGTAAGATGAGAATATCCAACAATTATCATGTGGAGTCGGAGGATCAATAACCAAATATCCAATAATGTATGAAAGGGAAGTGTAAAATAAGATCATAAAGTATGCCACGAGAAGATAGAGCATCACATACTCAAGTTAGGGTTTCCTCATGGAATAAAATGTACAAGACAGAAATAAGAGTTCAATAAGAATATCCATCAAACTAAGTAGATAAGATCAATAAAAGTATGTAAGTATTCAAATGAGTTAATCTCTTAGGAGAGAGAGAACAGTGTGTAGGGCATATGTCCAAAGGACCAAGAGAGAGATATAAAAGTTGGGTTATTGCTCAATAGAGAATAATAGGGATGGAACATACCTCAAATGAATTCTACATATGTCTAAGATCAAAAACCTAGTCCCATCTTAGTTCATAACCAACCTATTAATGGAATATATATAATTAGAATTAAGTTTACATTAATTCCATTAACCCAAAAGTCACCCTTTTATCATTAGCATATTAGCATATAAAAACCATGTGATCTTATATTTTTATGATTTAAGAACATATTTTATTTTATTTTCTGACTTATAAATTATAAGTTATGACTTTCTAGAAAATCCAACCAATTAGATAAATCCATAAAAATTGCATACCTAATACATTGGAGTTAGACGATTAAATCCATATCATTGGAACATATCATAATTACAAAACATATATATATATATATATATATATATATATATATAATCCAACCAACTAGAAAATTCCTTTTAAATTATATTTATTTATATCAAAATTAAGTGTGAAACTGATATCCGTGGGTGGATGAAAATTCCATTATGTGAAAAATACTTCATCTTTATTTTCTGAAAAACACATTAATTATAATGAATTATCTAAGACAACAAAGTTTACTGCTTCAATAACAAAATTGTATTGAAAATTTCTCATATTCCTTCACATATGATTTATAATCATGTAGAAGGACATGGGTATACCACAAAGTTACTCACGTCAAATTCACATGTTTAAATCAAAATGATGAGCACATAAGATAGAGAAGCCCACACATAGTGTGACATAGTAAAAATAACAATATGGGAAAAAATAAAATTGTCAAAACATAATTTTCCTTCAGACCCCTTATGTGTAGAAGAAGATGCATGCACTATGCCTAATGGAGAAAATTGGACTCTCTCACATACAAAACTCCAGGAAACATGAGCAATATACTCCATAGATCCTTCTGGTCTCACTAAATCAGTCTGGTACAGAGACAACAAGAAACTCTTGGGGAACCTTGTACCAATACAAACAGGAAGAACAAATAGGAACCAATCATGGAGACCATACAACAAAAAGTGAAACTGAAAACTCATGCAATCGAGTGTACAAAAATTGCTTATAATTATAGAAGACCATCTAGAAGTCTGCTAAACCAATCAACTAGATAAAACTTAGGGTAGAAATTTAGAACAAGTAAAGTTGTGGATAAGTCCTCCAGTAAAATAGGAAGAGTCCAATACCACATGAGAAAGATAGATTACCTGTGATGTGATTAAGAAAATAGTTGAGGGCATCCGGAGGAGCCTTGTATAATGACTTTGTGGGGTGATGGGATTTGAGACTCGTCATTGTGAAGTGTTGGTGGTTGCTAATAATTGTATATTGATGTTCGTATCAGAGACCAAGTTGGTTACCAACAAGTCCTTGAATAGATATTATACAGATTAGCATGCATTGGTTTCTTTACAGAGAGGCATGGAGGTTGTGCCAACCTCAATTTTCTCTCTCCTTCACTATACTTTTTCTCTCTCTATTAGTGACTCACATCACACAATAGGAGTTTGATTACATGTCTTGAGTGTGTTGATGACCCAATTTGATCACTATATGCTTGATATTCCAATGTAATGACATAATTGGCTCTTAGACATAAGTTTTAAGCTCTAACATATCATACTTTTCTAAGTAATATTGAACCATTCTTTTTTCATGCTATGTATTGTTTTTCATGGTGAAGATCTTTCAATTTTAAATCCATCGATGAAAAAATTTCTTTAATCGGACAATCATATAGCAAAAGATATGGCCACATGGACATTGCTACTTTAACCTTGTTTTTATTGATTTTATGTGTTCTAATCCTAATTGGGCCCAAAGTCTTAAATCCCAGCCCATCTGTTGGTATCCTTTTGCCTTTCCCCTTTGCATAGGAAATGTAGGGTTGGAAGCTTTGTCTTCCCCCTACAGCCAAATCAGGCAATGCAAGGAGGCGCATGATGGTTAGATCTAACCCGAGCACTTGCTCAATATATATAACCCGCCCCCATCTAACCCCGGTATGTCTCCTTCTTTACCTTCTCCATCCTCTTTCTTCCCTAGTTTGCCCCTTGCTTTGGTTTTTTCAAACCTACTAGTCTGCTAAGCAGGCAGCTAGGACAAGCAGCAATGACCTCGCCCCATCATCGGTGCCCAACATCAAGGTTTTGATGGTGGACGGGGTGCCTTAGCCCCACCGCCGCTCGGATGCTACCCATTCAGGGCTTTCCGTGGGCTCGACGATGCTCAAGATTTAGAGCAAAAAACACCCTATTCGCCCTTTATTCCGATATGTAGAACAGAGGAATTGCGTGGGGCTCGGGGCGTTGAAGACCAAGGTTGGTCGTCTGATTTGCTAGCAATGAGGCAGATGGAGTAGCGCCGATGCCAACCGCCACCGTCATCACCGCATTTGGAGTGTTGGGCACCACTTGGAGACTACATACACTGCTGGTGGGGTGTTTGGGGTGACCACAGGATCGCAAACCAAGGGCCTTGATTTCAAAATAAATGACGGTAACGTCGTGTACTCGGTTGACTATAGTTTTCAATGCAAAATTTATAAAATGCATAATTCATAGCTCCCTCACCCAAAATATGTGATATTATATACCAAATTGATCCTTTCAAAAAAATATACACAATGGACTAGGTTTTAGGGTTTAATTTCATCATTTGTTCCCTACTTTCAAAAAATATGCATACTTTAATCATTTGGAGTATAGTTTATGTATGTTTTAGATGCAAACTTGAATCTTGGTTACTCAATTTACCCCCCAATTCTTAAGTCAGTACATGTTATGTATACTTGAACCAAATAAAGGTCCCACTATCCTTATTGCTCATAAATGACTCCTTTTTGTACATATGTGACCATATTGGACTATAATGATGTACATTGCTCTTTGGATGATAACCTTGCTTCGTATTGACTCCAAATGCTTAACCAATCATCAATAATTTTATGTTGTTGAAACCCCTAGGAAACCTTATAACCTTCCTTGTACTATTGATAACATAAGTATGCTATTATGATAATAGCATGTATGATTGAATGTTAGTACCCCATGTTGGTAGTTTGATGTCTAGACCCTAGTGGACAACACCCTACTTTGAATGTGTTTCCTATGTTCTTTTCTTGCTGATCTAAAACCCTCATTTATGCTTGACTCTTCTTTCTTGGTGATACTTGGTCTTGGTTGCCCTATTTTGAGTCTTTTGACCTAGTTATCTATTTAGGGGATCTAAACCTTGAAAAAATCACATAGAAAGTGCATGGAACTTTGGAATGACATGAAACTTGAACCACACCCCCTTGATGACCTCTAGATTAATAACAAATCATCTAATTTACTAATAAGTAACTATTAACCTAACTTGGACAAAACCATAAAATGCATCTAGTTAGAGTTAATGATGAGAAACTAATGCATGTATACAATCTTGTTGTTAATCAGGTTTGGCATGTGGCTAGATTATGAAGGATAAGTTAATTTATGAATATTTGAATCAAGTATGGGCCTTATCTAGTTATATGAATATTCCTTTCTTGCTTGAAAATATATGTATTGTATGCTTGTTTGTTTACTTGCTCAAATATTGATATGTAGTATTGCTATGTCTTACTCGGTGTTTGACTCGTCAGTTTTATAACTTAAACACACATATATACATAACTCTGTTATACAATTGTTGAAATATGGTTAGCTCTTAGTGATGGCCTTGAGGTCCCTCTCGTATAAAAGGGTTAGCTAATCTTAAGCACCCTTACGGACCCTTCTGACGGGAAGTTGGTCAAAGGCCTAATAATTACTTGATATTGTTGGTATAATGGAGTGAAATAACATAAAATGTGGTTTAGCATTTTGTTAAACAGTTAACATGTTTATTCTTTTTCATTTAGTCATGAAATCTTTTCAAATTATGTAAAGCTTAAACATATATATGTATGTTTCTGCCCCATACTCAACACCTCATGTGTTGACCCATTTCTCGTATTTTTTTTAGGTTCAGAGATGGCTAGAAGGTTGATGGGCTTGGTGAGCTATGCTAGGTGTACTTGTTGTAAGATCCCTAGTGTACATGAGCAAGACTTGTACAATGTGGCACTTCATTATGTAAATGAAATCTTATAACCAAAGGATGATGCTTAATAATATATTGTTGAATATTTATATTATGTTGGTGCATACTTCTTGTTATTTGTTCATGTATACTAAGCATTTCACGCTTCCACATGTTATCTTTGGTATTCATTTGGTTCATGGAATTGTGATTCCAATTCCATGATAGAGGTGGTGGGTAATCACTGTCTATGATCTAGAGAGAACATGTCTTGGGGTACATATAATATTATTATTATCAACTAGAAAAATAGGATATAATAAATACAAAAAAGATAAGAGATAAAAATAAATAAATTAAAATGTGAATATCAATGGGGGATGCATGATAAAGCAAAGAGAGGTTAATAAATGAAAAGGGGGAGGGTGGGAGAGAGACAAGGAATCAAAAGACACAAGAGTATTACATGGATAAGGAAAAGGAAAATAAAATGTGATAGGGTTTCGTTGATCATTCCTCGTTCCCTTTTGTGTGAATTACCCAGTGGAGAATCCCCACCTTTTTGGGCCATCCATCTCTCGAGCCCCGAGGAACCCCCCCCAACCACCCAGGCCCCCGAGCCTTGGTATTTTGACTCATTATATGTGGGCACCTGATGTCTATGAGGGTTCACCCACCCCGATTACAACATTCCTTTCTATTGCGCCTAAAATCTCTATTTTTGCAAATATGTCACGTCTTTCAATTGTGGGTTCCCATGTCGGTTCATTGCAGCAAATCCTCTTTTTCTGTAGCAGATAAAATTGGAAATCATATCAATTGGGATGTATTAAATTAAACAATTATTAGTTAATGTTTCCAATTATGTATTCTCTTTCCAAATTTATTTGAGGGTCCACACAAAGTTCAAATAAAGTAACTTTTAGACACAGGTCAAGTAAGACATATAGAATTTGTAATTTATGTTAGTTTTCATTTTGGAATGTTCAACATGTCATTTACTTTATTTGAATCCTTTTAGAATTATGTTGTTAATTTATTTATGATTTGTTTATGGATACTAGTATTATCCAACTAAAATGGAAATTGGCATTGTACTAATTAATACAAGAGAAATATAATTTTGGCATTACTTTCTTATTTGAAAATTTCATAGTAGATTATTTCATATACATGAAAGCATTAGCAATATTAAAATAAATATTTTTATAGTGTATATTGAGTTACTATATTGGGAATTTATGATCATATCAAAATTTTCACGCATGAGAGAAGTAAGAAATATCTTATATTTACTTAAATTCCTCAATCTCTGTTCAGTTATCCTCAACTATGTTCATCTTTAATTTCTATTGGATAATAATAACTTAGTTTCCCAATTCGTGTTAATTATTTTCATAATATTATTAATAACATCCTATAAAGATAATAAAAGAGGGGAAATTTATATTCTCTTACTTCTTTTTACCACTTCTATTTTACATCTAATTATTAAGGACATAAGAGTGTGATGTTATTATTTCCATATGTATTAATTAATGTGTTTATAAAAAGATCGGATTTTATTTCTTTTATAATAATATTTTCATCCCATAGTTTCCAAATTTTGTATCTCCAACTATTCCCCTTGGTAATATGTAAAACTTTTCATATATATGTAACTGAGTTCGACACAATTTGTATTCCATTTACATACATTATCCCATTAGTTCTTTCAAAATATTTTATATCAATTTTACTTAGTTGGAGGTGATTTATCCCGCTTTAGGCATTATTAGATCCATAACTTATTTTCATTACATCTCATATGCAACTTTTTTTATTTATTTTTAATTCAAGTTTTCATGTTCTTAAGATGTTAGCTTTATTAAGTACTTCACTTGGCTAGCCATGCATGGTGCAATTCTCACTAATCATAGAAGAGTTCGTCGTAGGTTGGCCAGCGATGCTAAGTGCGACATATGTCCGAACAAGGAGGAAACAATGACACATGCTTTGAGGGATTGCCCATATTCGAAGACGGTCTGGATGGAAACATTGAATATCACTCAAACAGACTCCTTCATCCAGTCCAGTTCTGATGAATGGTTTAGCGAACAAGTGAAGAACACAGGTTCAAATGCTACTACTTTTCTGATTACTTGTTGGTTGTTGTGGGGCGCAAGAAACACCCAAGTGTTTGCGAAAACTACGCTACCATCCCAGATCCTTGTCCAAAGGATTGCACGCGAAGTCAAGCTGAATGAGATGGCATGGGGCAGAGACAATCATAAAAACATGATGTTGATAGGTAGGAAACAATCGGAACGACCAACAGAGGGCACCCTGGAGATAAATACAGATGGAGCGTGGAACAAGAACAAGACAACCATAGCTATTATAGCTCGGGATCATGAGGGAAAATGGGCAGCTGGGCATGTAAGGGATATGACTATAGATTCCACTTTATATGCAGAGATCTTAGCGGTGGAAATGGCCTGTGAGATGGCCAATCAGATATGCACATCCAAGGTGATCATTGAAACCGACTGTAAGATATTTGCAGATATGCTGCAAAACAATCCAAGGAACAACCCAAAGTTCGCCAGGTTCATTGAAAGAATACAATGTAAAATACAAAACCAAGGGGAATGGACTATCAATTTTTCTATGAGGGATTGTAATAAAGTAGCAGATGCCTTAGCTAAGTATCACCAAAAACACAAAACTGGGGTCTTTACTTATATAAGACCACCAGAGTTCATGAGGGTTTCTTTAACTGAAGATAACTGTAATGGTAGTATTACTACCAGGTTTCAATTTCCATAAAATGCTACTCCATGTATTTTTTATCCTTACTAGCTTGCAAGAGGAGGGTGAAATGAATAAATAGCCTCCTGACTTATATATAAAAAAAAAGATGTTAGCTTTACAACTAAAACAAACCACCTCTAATATCCTTTATATTCTTTTTATGGATTCTAAAAGATTTCCCATCAGTTTTATTATATGGATATGGTCAATCTCATTTACATTACCATCAATTTAATTAGGAATACATTAATATATTTACATCATACATATATTATTCATTATATGAATCTTTCCATACATTAGTACATGGATTTTCAACATAAATTATGAATTTGTCTTAAGTGCTTATTTGAAGATTGCCATATATTGTTACATAGATTGACATACAATGTTACATTGAATTTACAAATTATACTTTATTAGTTTGGTTTAAGTGTATGATATATTTACATTATATGATATAAGATTTATTATTAAAAAAATATTTGCTCGTTGTCATTCAATATTAATCATTTTAACATGTACTACTAATTTTTTCCTATTAATGACAAAGAAACTATTTTTCACATTATATGATTCCTAAGGTCTAATTTAAGCATGTTTCCAATTACCTTAACCATTTTTCTATATTTCATTCTAACCACTTATCCATTCACCCTGTTTATGTTCAAAAGGGTATAACTTATACCATGTTTATGATTTTATTCTTGAAGTAAGTCCAAAGGCATCCAAACCTTAGGATTAGTGTTTCAAGGGATTCTAGGTCAAGTTTTGGTATGTTACAAAATATGTTTGTATTGTTGTTGAATGTTTAAGAAGAATCAAATTGTCATTTTTTAAATTTAGAAATATTGTAGTTCCAACACCTAAACCTTGGAATTAATATTTTTAGCTTCCAAAATAAAACCCTAAATTATATTTTAGCTTAGATATACTCATTTTAATATTTATCATTTAACCTTGATAATATCAATAAATTAACAACCCTATAAGTGTCTTATAGTATCATGTATATAACTGTAAGCTTAGAAATTATTGTCTTGAAGATGGAATTGAGTAAATTTGGATGGTTTTTCCAATGCAACACAAATAATTGAGAAATTGAACTACTCACTCACCTACTACACATATTGTTATTTAATTTCCTACAAAAAACCATTATAGTATCTAATTATATCATTCTCAAGAATAGGAAAATACTCATCAAGAGCAGGCTCACATTCACTCCTTTGATACAATCGTGAAGCACAAAAAAAGGAAGAGAAAGGAAAAGGAAAAAGAGTGGGTGAACAACTACTAAAATTCTTAGATATGATAGAATAAAAAAAATTGAATACATCTTCTAACATGGATCAACACGGAAATTGAAAAACAAGACCAATATTTCATCTTCAAGGGTGTTTTCTCCCAAAAAATGAAAATTACCACCACGAGGTTATATAGAGTTTCTGAAGTGTAGATCGGGTAGTAGTTATCTCAAAACTCAAATACTAGAAAGTATATTGATCATTTGATCAAGAGAAGACCAAAAAAAACCTCAAATCAACAAGCTACTTACCACTTACCTGGAAATTAGTTGACTTACCATACCTTTGATTAGACTATTTAAGTCTTATTTCTCCAAAGTTAGCTGATAAGATTGGTCAACCTGGAACTCAAGTAGAAAAATGTTGAAACAACTTTATAGTAGACTCCGGACTTTCTATTGAAAATGGAACAAAAATTCCAAAATGTGTTGGGAGGTCGAATCTGAAACTTTCATCATGTAAGATTGGTCTGCCCTTGCATTGGGTCAATCACCTTCTCAATAAAATCTAGATCAACATTTGTAAACTTATGTAATGTGTGCCAGTTTGAGATTCAACCAAGACTAACATATTTAAATGTCTGTGTACATATAGATATATTTTAGGGTATCTTTGATCATTTTTGTGAATTTAATGAGATGAGATTGTCAAATAATTCAAAATTTTCACTTCCTAGTTCAAAATTAGGGTTTATTTATTCTACTATATAATGACTATTAGTACATACTAATATTACATTATATCTTAGCAACGAAATGTATACATATTGAATATGTGTCTATTAATGTGTAAAAATCATGAATTAGGTTCTCTCAAAACTATATCTAAATTAAAAAAATATATTTGTAGAAAATGAACTGAATATAACACAAAAAGTTGAATTATACTACTCAAGTGAGATTGGAGTTTCTTCTCCCAAAAATACTTATTATGATAAATATCAATTATCAGAATGTCCCCTCCTTACAAATTGTGTGTCCTAATATTTATAAGGAGTAATCATGGTACATCTTGTATTCTATCTCAAAAGTAGCTTTTTATACCCCATGATTATTCCATAAACCTTCAGTAATGACATATCTTGGTTTCTTAGATTATGAATCCTCCTATCGAATATTTGAACTGGTCCCTCAACATAGGACACATTCTCCCATTTTTGAATGGGTTCCTCGTCAGAAAATGAATTGTACCTAGGTGCCATTTCTTAATGAACTAAATATGGAACACACATGCAAAGTAGATAAACTAGGTGGAATCTCCAATTTGTAAGTTAATGGACCAATTCTATCAAGAATAAGATACCATCACAAATATTATGGTGTAAGATCACCATACTTACAATGCCTCAAAACATCCTTCTAGAGTAATTCCATTGCTTAAACCTAATTGCTCACATTGAATTCTATCAATCCACGTCTCTATTAAGCAAAACTCTTATGTATGTCTTGTTCAACATTATGTTGTTGATGTATAACTTTATTCTTTTTAATAGCCTCTTTACGATAACATGACCCAAAAGTTGTTTTATCCTACTTTGTGCCAACAAACAAGACATCCACATCTCCTATATTATAAAGCTAGGGGTCATGCCAAGACTAGAGTGAGAAGTATTATCACAAGAAAATTACAATAAGATCTAGTTTTCATTTTACTGCCCCTAAACTTCAAAACATAGGATCTCAGCATATTATTAATTGTTTGAATGGTCCTATCTAGATGGCCATCATATTATGAGTAAATGTAGTGTGAAATGTCAACTTTGTACCCCTAGCCTATTGCAAGAAATTCAAAAATTTAGATGTGAATTTGGGGTTCATGTCTAAAATAGGTCTAGGTGTAATAACATGTTTTTATAGTACCTAATAAAAATATATGTATGCTAAATTGGAATGACAATAGGTGCACTTAATAGATAGAATATGGGAAATTTTGGTTAATCTATTCACAATCATCCCCAATAGCATCACATACATGCATATTTCTAGGTTATAGTGAAAAAAAATCCATGTTAATGTGATTCCAATTTTACTTTGGTGTAAGAAGTGTATGAAGGTTACGATAGGTTTTTTTATGCTCAACTTTAAATTGTTGGCAAATGACACACATAAAATATTCTTCAAACATAGTCACTCGTTCACATCTTTAAGATTCATGTATGCCATAGAATTCATTGGATACATATCATACATAGAGGAACAGTCTTCTCAAAGACTTTCTGTTTCATGCCTTCATAATTTCGAATACATATCATGTTATGCATATATAATATATCATCATCTAAAAGTGTAAATTATTGATGCTTTCCTTCAGCCATATTTTCTATAACTTGGATATTCTAGTCATCCTCATATTGTAACTCTTTGATAGTTATAATAAAATGTGGGCTTCACTTGTATCTAAGATATTATACAACTCTATGATGATATGGCCAACCCAACATTCAACCCCCTAAGTTAAACAGCATGTCTCTTTCTTCACCATATAAGAGAAAACATCTCAGTTGTATATAGTGCAGAATTCATACATAATGCATTAGTACTATACGGTACTTACCTACGTAATATCAATAGTGCATTCTTAGTCTTGAATTATCTCTAACCACCATCTCTACACATATTAAACTATTTTTATGTGAAAATATATTTAAAGCTTTCATGATATGTTGAAATATGGCATGGCTCACCATAGAAAGGTGTCTTCAGGGCATGCACTATTGCCTCAAACTAAATATTTTGAGTAGGACAATCTCTGTATACCATTGTAACTGTCTATAAGAAAGGATAGTTTCTTCATGTTTTTGTAAATATCTAGAAGAACATTCTATCATATCCCATCTTGCATAAGCACACATCCAATGCCTTGCTGGGCTACATCACATAAATTAATTAATCCCTTACCTTTTATGGTAAAGTCAGAATAGGTGATGTAGTTGGCTTCTTTTTTAGAATTAGAAAGATCTTTACACAAGCTTCCAACTAGATGAAATTTGTATTTTCTTAGTCAACTCAATAAGTGGAGTAGCAATAATACAAAAAGTCTTAACAAATATCATGTAATATTTAGCCAAACTTAGAAAACTTCAAACTTCAATAGGGACTTTAGGTTTTAACCACTAGATTTGAATCCACCTTTTTTTGGATTTACACAAATAATTTCACCAAACTTCATGTGGACCTAGAATGCCACATGCAAAATCCATAACTTGCACTTGCTAAAATTTTCATATAAGTGATGTGAGTTAAGAAGATGTTGACCTATACACAAGTGCATCTCATATTGCTCTATATCACTAGAATATATCAGGATACCATCAATAAATATGAATGTAAACTGGTCAAGATACTTTCTGCATATCGTGTTTGTCATATCCAAAAAAAAGGTATTTGGTGCATTGGTTGGTACAACAACATAACCAATAACTCATATTGATCACAACTAGTGATGTAGGTACGTCCTATACCTTGTTTAATAGTTGGTGGTTGACATGTGTGATATTGTATAGGAAAATTCACTATGGGTGAAATCCTTAGAGTTTACTTGAACCAATGTACAATAATCACAACCGCAAGCGAACAAATCTTAATGTAGTATAGTTCAGGATCAAACCCAAAGGCTAATATTTTCAATAATAGACTGATCAAAGTAACTCGGAAAGAACTAGTTTTAACATATGGTTTATTGATTTATCATACTAAGTTTGCAATTAATAAAAATACCAAATTAAAGGTTGATTATTAGATGATGGAAGCACTAAGTTGGAATGAGTTTCACTACCACTACCTATCAATGACTCTCTTATTTCATCATATTATGCATGAACATATATGTTGTGGCTAGGTACCCTTTTGGGTTTAGGATTAAAACCCACACGGATATCAACCTAAGATCATTGTCATGTTACCAAGCGATCATACATCTATCTCCTAAGAAAACACCAATATGAATTTCTCTTCAAGGGTTTAATGAGAAACATTTGATATCCTAGATATTGGCTTCAAAGTTCTTTGCATCCAAGATCATTACAAACATGTAAACCTACTGATCAGACTAGCATACAAGAATAAAATGATTGATTCTAAACAAGTAATGATTCATACATTAACAGATTCAATAAGAAGAATAAAATTGGGTAGCGGGACTACACCCCGCACCCTAGTGAGAGGACTACTCACTCATGGTAGGAGTAACAAGAACAACAGCAAAAGAGAAGAAGAATGTCCTCATCATAGTAGAAGATAAAAGAAGATCCATGGAGCACAGATGTTTGTCTTCAAGATCTGGAGAGATGGAAGTCGATGCAGCAACATATTTATCCATGGACGTTCATCAAAAGTGGACTTCAAGTTGAATGATCGATAATAATTCTTTTTTCATGTTATTTTTTCATTTGACTTCCTGAATAAAGAAATCAGAGGAATGTTGCCTCATCACCATAAATCCATTCCATTGCATCTTTATTTTTTCTTCCTTCTTCAAGGTTGGACCTTATCACTATGGGGAGAGAGTAGCAATCAATGAAGGTTGGAGTAGTCAATCTATGGATGAAGGCTCCATAGAACAAACCTCTTTTGAAGTTGGAACCTTGGTGCCTTAGTGGTGGAAGAAGTTGAAGTAAATTTAGTTGACATTTGTCAATCTATGGAAGAGGTTGGATGCTCATGGAGGTTGAAGGTCTGGAGTAAAAGTAGTAGCCTTGTGGTGTCAATGGTGGATCCCCTTTTTGGAGATGACGGCCTTGTTGTTATAAGCATGGGCTAGGTTTGGAACCCTCCCATCCACCTTGGACTTAAGTCTTTGCCTCATGGAGGTGAAGATACATGGTTGTGTGAGGAAGAAGATGGATCATCAAGACTCAATAATGCCATCAGTAGACAAAGGGTCTCATGACCTGTAGAACTTATGTTGGTATATGAAGAATGAACATTGTCTATCATGAGTAGGTCATCCATCATAAGGTAGACGATGTAGGTTTTTTAGTTTTAGGATGTTGAACAACCATTTGTTGCTAAGGCTAAAGAATTGTCAAAAGGCAAATGTTACGCAACCATTGGAAGGTGTGTGAGAAATTGCATAGAAGGTTGAGTCAGAATGACCATTAGAAGGTGAAAGCAGAAGATCCATCTGAAGGCAAGGAGATCTCCTTTGATAGTTGAGTGTAGGGTCTCCATCAGAAGGCGTGTGCATGGTCTCCATCAGAAGGCAGGTATTGGCAGTCTTTCGGTTGTTGAGTGGGTGGGTCATTAGAAGGCAAGTGACATGCTTCCTTTGGTTGTCAACTGAAAGAATGACTGAGTGATGTTACCCAATCGTTTGGAATATGTAAACCCACCCCTGTGGGGCTATGGTGTAAGGTTGATGGCTCATGTCAATGGAGCTTCTGCCAAAGGAATGACAACCAATGGAGGGACATATCAATTAAAATTGATGGCTTGGTAGGTGTAATGTGAACAGATGGCTTCAACGACCAATGAAGGAACATATCATCATAAATATGGTCCATTTATTCGAAAGTTTCTTAAAGGAACCACTGCCTCCTACACTCCTACCATGCAATGAAGTTCATATCGGCCATGTATACCAAGAAAATAGACCAAAATCTTATAAATTACCATAAAATCAAGAAAATCTAAATGTAAGCTAGTTCTAAGCTAACTTGATGGAAATGACTGCAAAATTATACTTGGAATGTAACTTAAACTTAAATGAATATGCATTAGTCAAATAACCTAAAACTTAGATGTTACTCATCCCTAAGTAACACAAAAAATTGAAATAGACCCCAAATGAATACTTTCGACCAATGGCATTGCCTTGTATTCACATCAAGCTCACTTCTCTACCACCCTAAATGTCCAAGCTATCCAACTTCTTCAGATCACAAAACACATCTATACATATCTTCATTTGCAATTTTTCTTACCAACAACACTTCTTCACCGCCATCCTAAATACCAGGCACATCAAAGAGTTTTCATGAGCATTCAGAGAATCTAACAGAACAACAACTATGCATATGCTCTGACACCAGGGTGCGTGAAAGGATATCAAAAATGAGAAATTCACTGTGTCTTTAGTTAGAAAATTGAAGAGAAGGGGTAGCAGAAGGAATATGCAAATCTCTCCTCTCCTCAACTCGAGAGTGCTTTTATTATGCAAATAGATATATTGTAGCATTTTTTTGTGCCCATTGGCATCTTTTTCTTTTGATGGTACTCCCCTATTACATTAAAATGGGTATGAAAGAAGAAAATAGAGCGGGGAGGGGGTCTGCAACCCTAAAATTGGAACTTGGCACTTTTTATGGCTTTTATATTCTTTTTAGTGGATGGTAGGTAAGAAGATGGAGGAAGAAGTGTATAAGCGGGGTCAGATTAATATGAAAATTGATTTACAATTCAGTGCATTGGGTTGTTCTCCTAGTTCCACTATGCTCAAATAGTTACATGATAAGGGAAAAGTGATTATTCTATGAATTTTTTTTACTAGAGTGTTAGAAGAACGACGTGTTTGACCCCTCTAAGTTCCTCCAATACATGTCATCTTTTCCAGGGAAACGTAATGTTTTTGGTTGCTAGGCCACATAGTTATGATTTCTAGCCATTGCTTGTTTCTAAAATTGGTCATTGTGAGGTTTTTCTTCTAGTAAGGGGAGTTAAATGATGATTATATGAAAGGATGAAAATAGAAAATTTGAATCTAAGCCATGTAGATAATGGCTTTGATTATTCTTGAAATAAAAATTTTGAAAAAATCAATCTAAATACAACACATGAATGCAATGATAAGATCATAAGTTATAAACAGACATGTGTGTAGAGATTAGAATACATGATACCCACTCTCCACCCCCAAACTTAGATATTTTCCCATCCTCGATAAAACACTAAATTCAAGATGGAGGGGAAGAACCTTGATGGTTGATCCATCGAATGTGGGTAGTCTCCATTCAGCAAACGCCATTCACTGACAATCAAAATTGTTAGAATATATGATCTTATTATAAGATGCACTAACGCATGAAATGCAATATGAAGTAATATGTTAAAAAACTAGAAATGAAAGTAACACTTGGTTTGGCTCCCAAGAAGTGTCTTTGTTTACTGTTGACAGCTCGACATGTGAAGCTTAATCATAAGATGTTGGAAGGAGAAGTGTGAGTGGTTGGTTGGCCTGCATATCAGCAATTGTGAACTAGCATTTGAGTCATTGTCCATTGACTATGAATTCTTTAGTCTTCTCACTCTAAATTGTAATAGCTTGATGAGGGAAGATATGCTTAATATTGAATGGACCCGACCATCGTGTCTTAAGCTTTCTTGGAAAGAGGTTGAGACTAGAGTTTTGCAGTAAAACTTAACCTCTGACATACATATATTTCCTCTTCAGGTGGCCATCATGCCACATATTTGTGCACCCTTTGTAAATGTGTGTATTTTCATAAGTCATCAATCCTACCTCTTCTAGCTATTGCAGTTGAAGTAGATATTTTTCCTTTGCTACAAGATGGTCAATGTAAGTTGCTTGATGGACCATTGAGCTTTGTGTTCAATCTCTACTGGTAGGTGAAAAGACTTCCCAAAAATTAAGTGAAAGTTTTAGTGTTAAGATGAGTCTTATAGGCAATTTTATATGCCCAGAGTGTGGTATTCATCTTGTTAGCACAATCTTGCCTTGTCCTACTAACCGTCTTCTCTAGAATGGCTTTGATTTGGCAGTTAGAAATCAATATTTGGCACTCATCTGAGGGTGATATGTAGTAGCCACATGATGAGAGACGTTGTACTTAGAGGAGGGTGGGTTTAAATCTAAACTCTAGGAAATGAGATCCCTCATCACAAATGATATTGCAAGGGACTCCAAAGTATGGAAAAAATATCTTTGAATAGTTTGATCACTAGCTTAGATTCACTACACTTTTCAGGATGGCCTCTACCCATTTGGAAACATAATCAACAGTGACCAGGATGTAGGAGAAGCTACAGGAGGAGGGGAATGGACCCATATAGTCCACATACCAAACGTCAAAAATCTTAATCTCTTGCAAAAAATTTAGGAGCACTTCATCCCTCTTAGAAATAGTATCACATCATTGGCAATGGTCAAGGGACTTAACATATATATGAGCATCCTTCAAAATAGTAGACAAGAAGAAACCACACTTAACGAATTTAAACATAGCCTTCTTGGAACTCATGTGGCCCCCAATTGGGCCACAGTGACATTGCTCCAAAATAATAGGAGCTTCTTCTTCAGAGACGCACTAGCATAAGGCCGCCTGCACATAGCCAGAAGATATAGGGCTCATCCTAATAGTAATGATGAATGTCTAACATGAACTTATTCTTATGATTCCCTATGTAGCCTGAATGAAGGGCTCCCACATCTAGGTAGTACACAAAATCAGCAGACCACAGGGTGAACGTATACACTTTTAAAAAGTAGTCGTCAAGCAAAGAGTCATTAATTGGGACCATGTCAATATTTAAGGTGTGTAATCTTATAAGATGATCACCAACAATATTTTTAGTTCCCTTCTTGTCCTAGATTTCTACATTGAATTCTTGTAACAATAAAATCCACCTGATCAGTCTTGGTTTTGCATCCTCAATTTGACATTAAATAATTGATTACGGCATGACCTGCATAGACAATCATTTGTGAGCCTATCAGACAAGAGAGGAATTTGTCAAAGTCAAAGAAAATGACGAGAAGCTCCTTTTCAGTAGTCACATAATTTTTTGCATGTTTTCAAATGTCTTGCTTGCATAGTAGATGGTGTGATGTTTCTTACTAGCATGTGTGCTCGTGTGGTGTGTACATGTGGTCTTTTGATATCTATAAGATTTTCGCTAACTACGTTCACTCACAACACTAAAATATGCTCACGCAAGTGCATGGGGTCATGTTATAGTATAGGTGAGAGGTAAGTAAAGGGGGTTGAACAATAGGAATAGAGGGGGTACTAGAGCTTAGTCGGTGTTGGCTATGTTCCTAAAGTGGAGACTAGGGTTGAAGGGTTTAAAAAGGGGTTTTGGTTTGAATTACACTACGTCACAAACAAGTAAAGGCAATATAGAAACTAGATTACCATAAAACTAGGTTATCCTAAGCAAGTTAGGTCTAAGAAACTAGATTAAGCAATCAACTAAGTAAGAGCAAGATGATCTACTCTACTCTAGCAAAGCAATTATCAACTAAGAACTAAACTAACCACTAAAGCAAGCAATGATCTAGATTAACCCTAACTAGCAAGACTAAGCAATTAACTAGAAGAAACAAAGACAATTAAGCTACATAGCATTAACAAGCAAGAAGGTTAGGTGGGTTTCGAGCAATGGATTAGGTAGGTGGGCCGTTTGGGAATGTGATTGGATATTAGTTGGGGGTGTCAACATGTCATGCAATTATCACAATTCAATCTAGATTACCAAACCATACAACAAGGCAAGGTGTTATTAGAATGTACGTTATAGTACTAGTTGGAGAACTAGGGTTAGGCGTAATTCTAGTAGGACTTGTCAAGTCAAGGTTTCTAGGGTAAGTGGTACTAGGGAAATTCAGAACCAAGGGTAGGAATGGGAGTATAGATGAGGGTTTTTCACCACATGCTACTAGCCATCTAGCCTTTAGAAAGTCCTAGGCAATTGCACTAATAACACTTACACTAGCCACTTATATCTCACACTCACTTGTAGAAGGAGGGATATGTATGTAGTAATAAAGGGGGATAGATAGGGATCCACTAATTGGACCTAGGAGCCATTCCTCAGATTGCTACATACATTCCAATTCCTCCTAGAAGTTCAGTGTCATCAAACATCACAAAGCAAGAAATTTATGTTTAAGAGCAAAAATCACATGTAAGATAATGGGAAATGAGATAGAAGCAAAGGCAATCATCATATAATGAAATTATTTTGATTACAAATTATTCTCCCCCAACATGGTATCAAAGTCACATTTTTACCCCCAAACAACCCACTACTAGGGGCTTAGGTAGAGACATAATCAAAGAAAAGGCAAACGAAATGAGAAGAAGGGGATAAGACTCCATGGAGCTTGAAGTAGATCCTCCTTCTTCACCTCCTAGCTACTGTAAGGTGACCTCCTTCCTCCAAGATGGCTGATGGGCATGAAAATGGAGGGGGTTATGGTAGAAAACCTAGAAAATTGGGTTTCCATGGTAGAAATGGTAGGTGGAGAGCATTAATGCAAGGGGAATGCAATCAATACTCAAGAGAGGGTGAGCAGGAGTAATGGTATATGGGGGAGTGTAACCTTCATGCTCCATCCACCACCTATGTATATATAGGTGGTGGGGAAGCACTAGGGTAAGTAGGGGTAGAATAGGAAAAGAAGTGTAGAAAATGGGTAGGGTTAGGTGATCAACACAGCTGTGGTGGATGGAAGGGGTTAGGTGTCATAGTCATGGGTGTATGGAATGGCTGAGGTGGGAAATGGAGTGGAAATGGTAAGTATATGTGGTGACCACAGCTATGGCAGGGTGCCACGGTCATGTTGTGTAAGGGGTACCATAGCTGTGTGGGGGTACCACGGCAGTGTTGGAGGAGGAGGCCATGGGCGAGGCAGCTTGGAGGTCGTCTTTTCTTCAGATCACCACGGGCATGGGGAATGCCACAGGTGAGGCGGTCTTCAAGGGCCATGGTCGTGGTGATGGCCACGACTGTGGTCATTCACGTGTAAAATGGACCACTTCTCTGTTGATTTTGGGGAACTTGAGAAATTAATTCCCATGGTCGTGGTGGGAGGAACGGTCGTGATGTCTTTAGTTGGCCACGGTCGTGCTGATGGCCACAGTCGTGGTACTTTTAGTGCAAAAGTACTAACATCCCTATGATTCTTGGCTTTAATTTCCACGATTGCGGTGGATGCCCACGACCGTGTTGGGGTCTCCAATGGCAAACTTAACTTCAATCTTCATCATCAATGGACTTCTTTGCTTGTTGTCAAATCTTGGCCATTAGGGGAAGGTTGAGGGATCTTTGGGGCCTTCTTTGGACCCCTCCATGAGAGGAGGAACCCTAGAACTCCTTCCTTCTCTCTCGTCCATCCAAAGCATGGTCTAAGTACCTGAAAATAATGCAAAGAACGTCCATAAGTGCATTTGATAATAATACTCACATTGGGGAATTTAACTTGCATTCTACTATGTTTAGATGTGAATAAGGTACAAAATGGTACAAGATGAATTCCTAAAATAGGGTTGCATCACCACCCCAAACTTAAAACATACTTGTCCTTAAGTATGCTCCAACTGAATCTCTCTTTTTAGTTTTCTTTCAATAAACAAGAATGACAAATGCATAGCAACAGATGATTATTGGCAAAGTGGTCTTGGAGGTGACTAAGTGCATGTGTTCCACCTCTCTCCTCTCCTCTTTCACATACCAATCATGAAAACAACACTGAGCATACAAACTTCAAATATAAAGCATAGAATACACAAGTTTTCCATATGTTCAGCATATCATTCTGGGTAAACCATTTCATGTTGGCGTTAATCAAAGATGACTAGGAGTGTTGTTTCACTTTCATGCATTCAATCTTATGTCTCAAACCACACCAAATGACCCACATGGTTGTAGAAAATGGTAAAGGGAGCTATATTTAATGTTTTCTAGCTCAATAGGTATGAAAATGGAAGAAAGGATTGTGGAAAGATTTTTGGAGTGCTATTACATAGGGAACTCATCTTTTCTTTATTTAGATGCTCTTAAACAGGAGCATCCTTTTTATTTTCTTTTTGCTTTTTTTTCTTTTTCTTTTTTTTTCTTTTGCCCTTGGTTTAGATAGGGCATATTATGGATAGAGTGAAGCATGGAGATGTAGATATGGCCACCCCAAACTTTTGGAGGTAGCCAAGGCTAAATATGTGCTCTAAGGCATCCTTTCATGAGGCAAAGGGGTATGAATATGGTGAGGGAAGAATCAGGTCAAAAGGGTGTCATTAGTGTAGTCCTCAGCACAAGATTTCCTGTATGAAAACTAATCCAACACTTCATCAAATAATATCACACCACATGATTGAACAACATGAGATTCACATTTATATCAAGTGATTCCATAGGATCTAAGCATTTGTAACTTGCTCAATTCACAACTCAACTAAAACATTCACAAACTTGAGAGAAGTGATGCACATATAAAGAGTCAATAATCAAGACCATATAGTAATAAAATCTAAGTAAATGGCATGAATTTGTCAAAAGACTAAAATTTTCATTTCAAACAGTGGAGATTAAGTCAAAACATGCTTTTAGGCAAGAACATTCAAGTTTGGGAAAAATTGGCCAAAATGGTGCCAATTTGCATTCAATCACATCTAAACCTAACTTTAGGGAAACTGAAAACATAAAACAGTAAAATCTAGCTACAAATTAGCAAAAACTACATGAAAGTGCAATGCATGCTATGGAGTGACAAAAAGAGCAATAACATTTTTGAAAAATTATGCAAAAATGCATGAAAGTAACTACATGTTATGCATGGATGCAAGCAAAAGTAAGAACAAGAAAAACTAAGCTAGATACTCATGGCATGGTAGAGGTGGAACAAAAATTACAAAGAGATCCTATAAGGGTGTGACTCACTGGTGATTGGACCGTGAACGCAGGAATAGGTCTCATGTTTGAATCCTTATGGGGACAACTAAATTGAGATTTATGTCTGACATGGTTTGTGTCGGAACTAATGGGTTGCACACTTAGTTTACCATACTCCTCATGTGTCGGGCCTCCACAG
Source organism: Alisma plantago-aquatica (assembly GCA_963693085.1). NCBI lineage: Eukaryota > Viridiplantae > Streptophyta > Magnoliopsida > Alismatales > Alismataceae > Alisma > Alisma plantago-aquatica. Next base: position 889,753,289 of record OY856411.1, read on the forward strand.
GTCAATGAGGGGTCAGGGAGAGGAAGTCTCCTTGATGACTCACAAAAATTACAAAGAGATAGAGATAGGGTGGTGCATACCACCCTACCAACCCCAAACTTTAGAATCATGCTACCCTCAGCATGAAACTATAGCTTAGGGTAGATAGGGGAAGTGTCATGGCTACTGTGGTGGCTGGTCAGATGATTGAGGATGATCCTGAGGAAGAGCTAAGCCTGAGGGAGGATGTTGGTAGTAGTGCCCCCAGTAGTCGTCCTGGAGTGGAGGGTACGTCTCTAAATATCCTACAATACCACCCCAAAAGTCTCCACCCCATTTGGGGTTTCTTGGTGCTTGGGCATGGTGGTAATGGTACATGTGGTTGACCTGGTGGTGCATCTATTGTTGGTCCAACCACATGTACTGTTGGATTAGTTGCATGTCATGTTGTGTCTTGGGAAGCCCTCAAGTTGTGCCTGGATGGTAGACATGTCATAGGCATTTGTTGCGGGCTGCTGCAGCTGGGATGTTCCTTCATCCCTTCTTCTTGACTTCCATGGATACCTTTCTTCTTTACTTCTTACTCCTGCCCTTGCACATTGGACTCAGCAATTTCTTCTTGTGCGGTAGTGTCTCCCCTGGTGTATGTTTCCCTTAGGTTGTTCTGATGCCATTCATGCAATTTTACCTCCAGGTTATGGGGGATTTCCAACACAGAGAGAAGTGGCACAACATGGTATGGAATCTCAAGATCACTCTTCGATGCACTACTCACATGATACATCATTCTTTTGTTCTTGATCATGATAGTATGGGAGTGAGTGAGATATTTCAAGACAACAAATTGAGCTTCATATGTGTCCTCTAACCCAAAAACATCACATCCCAAATCTAGTGCAACAGAGGTTACAAGCCCTCCCATGATAAAAGATGTTTTATTTTTATAGGGTATGAACCTCAAATGATCAATCAAATGTACTCTAAGGTCAATGTATCATTTGTTGTGCATTTCCATCAAGACAAAAATGTCTTTCTGAGAAATTGTGCCTTGATTATCATATCTACCAATAATGGTGTTGGCCAAAACCTTCTACACATAACAGAATAGGGGATTTCTTATAGCTGAAGTTTTTGACTTCCCTACATAATTGTCATTTTTTCATATCAAGAGGTACTAGAAATTTGCATAATTAAAATCCACCTCTTTTTCAAGTAGGTCTTCATTCATTTTCTTGGCCTCTTTGGGGTTGGCAGAAAATATGCAATTCAATTCAGTTGTCGTGAGAGGGTGTAATTTGCCCATCATGGAAAATTTGATTGTGTCATAACCTCTCACCTTTTTTTTTTAAGCATGGTGAAGAATTCTCGAGTTAACGTGGTATAATTTGGTTGGGGTGTGAAAAGAACCTTCCACAACCCAACTTTCTTCAAACTACTCTCCACAGCCACCTTGATCCCCAGCTCATCAATGACCTTCTCACATCCATACCTAGTGGAGATGACTCTCCTTTTCATGCATTCGGGGTATGTGAGGGAAATTATTTCTTTTTTGTGTCCACTTACAAAGGTCACTCTAGTAGGGGCCTTTCCCAAGGACTTCAATCTGTCAGCCTCAAGAAGTTCCAGTACGTCCTCTGCCTCATCTGACAATTCCATCTCTTCATCATCACTATCATTCTCTTCTTCATCCATCATGTATGATTAAGACCCAGAACTTGTATCAAGATTGAGTGGTACCCGCTGTTCGGGATACCACTGTACAAATTGTTCTTCTTCCAGATGCAATTGTTTCCTTTCTTGTGCTTGCTGCCCATGATCCTCTTCCATGGAAGATGTCAAATGGTAGGATGAAGTGGGATTTGGCAGACGTTGTGATGAGGATGGGGTTGATTTCGATCTTTGGCCTCTTTTTGCAACCACTGGCTCGACCTCATCGATAAATCCATCGATGTTGTCCTCTGATGCTTCCTCCTCCTCTTCCCTATATGTCTCGTCGGTGATGTGATCGCTATTGGATGATCGGGTGTGGGATGTACACACAGACATCAAACGGGGGAGCGATTGGGAAACGGAATTAGATGGTGAGTGACTGTGTGAAGGCATGGAGACTTGGCAAGAGGCTCTCTTGGTGCACACCTTACCTCCGGTAATCACCTCAAGGCTCTTTTGAGCCTCTTTCTTCACTGTCTTAGTGATTCCCTTCATTTTTTTTGGATATGGAGGTGATGGTAGGGCTGTGAAATTTGGATTTTTATGGGGAAGGTGAAATGGAGGTGGATTAAGGGGTGGAATGGAAGGATATGGAGGTTTAGATGGTGGGTGAATGGTTAGTTTTTGGTTTGGATGACAAATGAAGGCTTTGGGTAGGGGTGGATGTAGGGCAAAATGGAGGTGAGAGTGGTGATCGAGGTTTTGGGTAGGGGTGGTTGTAGGGTGAAATGGAGGTGAGAGTGGTGGTGGAGGCTTTGGGTAGGGCAGATTGATGGATGATTTGCTATGGAAATGGAAGGGGAATGGTAGAGGGATGATTACTGAGTGATTGGTAGTGGATTGGAGGTGATTTGGGGGCTTGGAGGTAGAGTTTGGAGGAGCTGGGGGTCGAGGTTTTCCGCCATAGTCAAGTTGCGTGCGAAGGAAGAAGATAGAATGAGGGGAGGGTCAGACTGGAGAGGAGTTTTGGTTATATTTTTTGTGGGGTCAGGGCACGCCATGACTATGGTGGGTGGCCACAGTCACGGTGAGGACTTGGTAGCACGGTCATGGACAAAACCACGGTCATTTTGTCGATGAAGAGTGTACCCAACTAACCTCACCATGATCATGGTCACCTACCACAATCATGACCATCTGTCCTTGACACGACCGTGGCAGTTGGCCACGGCCATGGCCATTCGTGTACAACTTAGCCATAGTTACTGATCCTCCTACTTCTTTGACAATTGATTCCCACGGCTGTGTTGGGAGGCCACATTTGTGTTGGACTGCCATGGCCATGGTCACGGCAAGCTCCACGGCTGTGGTCATTCCTTCATAGAAATTGATCAACTTTCTTTTTCTTAAAGATTTTTCCACAAATTGATCTTAGTGGCCATGATTCACCTCTGATACCTCTCTCTTTAGTGCCTAACACCTGCCATGTCCTCAAAACTAAAAGAAAACTATTAAACACGTGTGTATTCTGTAGAAAAGAAAGCAAAAGTATCAAAAAGAGAAGGTTGGGTGAATTTGCTCCCAAACCTATGTGGGTTGCCTCCCTCAAGCAATAAATTTTATGCCTTCAGCTGAGCTTGTTGATTCTTGACTTCATTCATCTTTGTGGGATTCTCAAAGCATCTTTGTAGTAAATGTCTGTTTCATCTGCATTCAAGCACATCTCCTCATCAACTTGATGTTCCTCCACTAGCATCACAATATCAAATTTTTTATTTGCTTTATCCAGACCTACTTCAACTGATTTCAACCTTTGACCATTCACCGTGAATTCTTTAGCTCCTTCTTTCTCACAAATCAACACATCTTTGGGTGGATACACCTTTTTTATGAGATAGGGCCCTTCCCATCTAGATTGGAGTTTCCTGAGAAAGAACTTCATCCTTCAGTTATACAGCCATACCCACTTTCTGGGCTCAAAGTCTTTCTTCTTGATCATCTTATCATGTAGAAACTTTTTTCTCTCTTTGTAGCACTTGGAAATTTCATAAGCTTCATGGTGCATCTCCTCTAATTCATTCAGCTAAAACTTTCTCTTCATTCTGACATTCTCTCAATCAAAGTCCATGGCCTTCAAAGCCCATAATGCCTTATGTTGCATCTCAACCGATAAATGGCAGCTTTTGCCATAAACAATCTTGAATGATGTGGTGCCAATCAGGGCTTTGTATGTAGTCCTATATGTAAGGACCCTGACCTTCGTTTTGGGCTTACCCTGTTTTTTTTTCCTAAACCTTGTGCTTGGTTTCTTGCTAATCACCTTTAGTGGTGATTAGGGCTTGCTTGTGTTTTGTTGAGAGTTAGAGGTGCTACTTGCAAAATAACCTGAGTTAGGGTTGAAGAGCAAGTTTTCCACCTTGAGAGATGTCTTTCTCTCTCTTTGCTTCCTCTAGGGTTGAGAGGAAGGTTTGGGCTCGGGCCTTGAGTTTCCTTAGGCTTGGTTGAGCTCTTTTGGGCCTTGTTTTCCCTTGTTTGGGTCTTGCCTTGCTTGGTTGAGCCCTTTATCAGGCAAGGGATGCCTTGTGTCGGCCATGGGGTATCGCCCATGGGTGTGTCGGACAAGGTGGTGGTGGTGTGTCGGCCTTTGACCTTGTTTGACCTCCTTGCTTTGGTTGTGTCACCCTAGCTTGGACATGTGGTCGAACCTTGGTTGAGTGGTGGCTTGGCATGTGCATGAGGTTTGCAAGGTGGTAAAACGTATGGACAAGTGTCCCTTGGTAAGGTGACACCTTGCCTTGGTTTAACCTTGACCCTCATCTATATATTCCTTGCCTTTCTTTTCCTTGGGAAAACTTTAGCTCTTTTATTTCTCTTCCCTCCTAGTGTGCATGACACACCTTCCTTGGAGAGCTTGGTGGCTGACGGTACAGCTGGCTCCAATAAGTGGTGAACATATATCAAAGCCTGAAAATATTTTTATAACATGCTTTCTCTACAAGTTCTGAATGCAAAAGTTCCCTTGAGTATGCTTTCCACCATCGGTTTTAATTAACCCATGTTTTCGGTAATATAAGGTTCCGCACATTTTTGCGTGTCATCTCGTTGTCTGTGTGATGGCGGGATGTCACACTATAGGCCCATAAAGCTTCATTAAGACATAGTGACCAATCTTTACAGTCCAGTCTCATCATCTTTTCTAGAATGAGCTTAATCTCCCGATTGGCCAACTCAATTTGACCACTCATTTGGGGGTGGTAAGGAGTAGCCACACAATGATTCACTCTGTGTTTCTTAAGTAAGCCTTCAAATGTGTGATGGATTAAATGACTTCCCCCATCACTTATCATTGCTCTAGGAATACCAAACCGGCTAAATATATTGGATTTCATGAAGTCACACACCACTTTGTGATCATTTGTTCTAGTTTCTATAGCCTCGATCCACTTTGGCACATAATCAACGGAAACCAAAATGTAGACATATCCAAAAGAGGGGGAAAAGTACCCATAAAGTCAATCCCCCATTCATCAAACACCTCTACTACAATAATGGGTGATAGAGGCATCATGTCTCTCTTAGAGATAGTGCCCACCTTTTGGCACTTCAAACAACACCTGCAAAATTCATGCGAGTCTTTAAACAAGGAGGGCCAATAGAATCCACTTTGGAGAACCTTGGCAGTCATGCATTTTCCACCAAAATGGCCTCCAAAAACTCCCAAAATGGCACATAGATAGAATTTCTTGGTGCACCGTCTCCAGAACACATCTCTGTAAGTTGGTCAGGGCAATACTTGAAAAGATGAGGATCATCCCAAACATAATTTTTATCCATTGCAAACAACCTTTTGCTTTCCTCCCTCATCCACGTGATTTGAATCCTTCCACTATCTAAGAAGTTAGCTATGTGTTTATACCATGGCCTATGAGTGGATGAGAGTAGGAATAGTTGCTCATGTGGCATTGTCTCTTTGATTCTACTTGTGTCATCAAAGGGTGCTTCAATTCAAGAGAGATGGTCGGTGGAAGAGTTTTCTACTACCTTCTTTTCTACAATCTCAATATCAAACTCTTAAAGCAACAATATCCAATGGATCAACCTTGGCTTAGAGTCTTTCTTCACCATTAGATATTTCAATGCAGCATGGTTCATGTATATAATCACCTTTTTTTGCAGAATATATGATCTAAACTTGTCAAGAGCAAAGATAACCACAAGAAACTCTTTCTCAGTAGTTGTGTAGTTTCTTTGTGCTTCATCTATAGTCTTACTAGCATAATAGATGGCATGTAGAATTCAGACAACTCTTTAGCCCAGCACAGCCCCCACTGCCATGTCAGATGTATCATTCATGATCTCAAATGGCAAAGAGAAGTCTGGGGGTTGCATTATAGGAGCAGATTCTAGCTTTTCCTTCAAGTGGTTGAAGGCTTCACTTATCATCGAAATGAAACTCAACATCTTTCCCCAACAAGTGACAGAGAAGTCTCGATATCTTGCAAAAATCTGTTATGAAGCAGTGATAGAAGCATGCATGTCCCAAGAAGGACCAGACATGTCTCATAGTAGAAGGAATGGTGAGAGTAGAAATAAGGCCCACCTTGGCCTTATCAACTTCGATCCCATCTTTTGAAACCCGGTGGCACAGAACGATGCCTTTGGGTACCATGAAATGGCTCTTCTCCCAAGATAGCACTAGGTGAACCTTGATGCATCTCTCAAGAATGGCAGCCAAATGGAGCAAGCACTCATCAAATGTTTTATCAAAAACTTAGAAATCATCCATGAACACTTCAAGCGATGAATCAAGCATATCAGTGAAGATTGGGGTCATGCATCTTTGAAAGGTATAAGGGGCATTACATAGCCCAAATGGCATTCTTCGATAAGTAAAAGTACCACTTGGGTAAGTGAATGTCATCTTTTCTTGGTCCGCAAGATGCATAGAAATTTGGAAGTACCTAGAGTATCCATCAAGAAAGCAATAGAAACTTTGCCCCGCTAACCTCTCTAGAATCTGATCAAGAAATGGAAGAGGATATTGTTCCTTCTTGGTCTTCTCATTGAGCTTCATGTAGTCAACACACATTCTCCATTTTTATTATTCTCTAACAGGCATCATCTCACCATCCACATTCTCTGCCACTATAATCCCACCCTTCTTTGGTAGGACCTGGATGTGACTCACCCATGTGCTATCATAAATTGGATAAATAATCCCAACATCTAACAAATTCACAACCTCTTGAGTTATAACTTCCTTCAGTTTTGGGTTCAACTGCCTTTGCATTTGGCGGGTCGGCCTTGCATCATCCTCCAAATAGATCCTATGCACACAAATGGAGGGGTCAATACCCATCAAATCAGCAATAGACCATCCAATGACCTGAATGTTCTTCCTTAGGACTTTCATCAATGCCTCTTCTTGTTTCGAATAGAGAATGGAAGAAATAATCACCAGGAGGGTGTCATTGGAGCCTAGAAAAGCATACTTCAGTCCTTCGGGGAGTGACTTGAGCTCAAGAGTTGGAGGTTCTTCAAGATAGCTCTTTAATGGCTCAGAAATTGATGGGAGGTCCTCGATTGCAGCCACTAAGGCTAGCTTGTTCTCTTCATCATCATCATCATCATCGAGGAACTCAACTATTCACTCTAAACCTCTACCTTGAGTGGCAGTCCGAATCCATGTAGGTAGGCAATCCTCCACAATCTCATTAAGGCATTCAACAAGATAGAAATCTTCTTTAGTGGCTCCTATCACCTCAGTTGTGGCTGAAGATTTAAAGATGTTCAACCAGTTCTTCATGTGCATGGATGTCACATACATAGTCTCAGTTCTCACATGAATCATAGCATCAGCAATAGCTAGGAATGGCCGTCCCAAGACGATAGGTACTCTTCTTGTATCTTTTCCCATATCTGGCATAATGAAGACAGTGGGGAAGAAAGAAGTCTCATCATCAAGTCTAACTAGCACATCATTGACACGCCCTCTAAGCATCTTCACTGATCGATTGGCCAACTGCAAGGTGCAATGATATGGACCTAATTGTCCCACTTGGAGTTTGGCAAACACATCATATGGCATCAAGTTCATGCTAGAAACCAAGTCTATAACGGCTTGGTCTATGCGGTGTGCTCCAATGTAACATGAAATGATGGGAGCACTAGGGTCTTTCCTCTTTCTAGACATGGTGTATTGTAGAATTGAGCTCACTTACTTTGTGAGCTAGACCTTCTTGGGCGTTCTCCCCATTGTCTTTCTTTTAAAAGTACATAAATCTTTTAGAAACTCGGCATAGGAAGGGATTTTCTTTACCGCATCAAGCAAAGGAATGTTTATCTTCACTCATTTGAAAGCTTCCATGATATCTTCAGTATGTTTCTTCTTTATTCTCTCAACAAAAGGCTCCTTCAGAGCATCAGGAAATGGGGGAAGTTGGGCTGCTAAGTGGCTTGGATCAACATAATCATCAACTAGAATCACGGGAATCATGGTATCACTACTCGGTATCACAGTATCACTACTCGGTCCCACGGTATCAACTCTAGTTTCCATCATAGTATCATCAAGTTGGATCTCAGTATCAACCTGTCTAATCATAGTATCACTTCTATCCTCACTGACTGCTCTATCAACAATAGGATCACGGGGCCACTCCAAAGTCTGGCCACTCCTCAAAATCGTCGTCGCCTTTACATGCTCATGGGTAGAGGAAGAGGAAGCTTGTGGATTTAGTTGTGGCTGTTGAGGTGGTGGTGGTCTTTGGTGGGGTGAGTTGGGATTTTGAAGGATGAATTGTGGTTGTGGTTGTTGTTGTGGTTGCAGTTGTTGTGGATGGGGGTGATATTGCGGAGGGGGATGTTGGTATGAGTGAGGTGGGGGTGGAGCATATTGATAGTTGAGAGGATCTTGAGGAGGTGGTAGAGCATAGGGATTTAGTGGTGCTTGATATGAAGGTGGAGCATATGAACTTTGAGTGTTTCCTAGGAAAGTGTCATCATTGTTTGTATTTGGCATTGGTTGGGATGGGAGTGTTATGACCCACTCCGTGATTAATTAGTAAGTATAATGATTAGTGCATCATCAAGTTGATTAAGTTGAATTAAATATATAAGATACAATTAGTGTATAATGAAGATGATTAATTTAAGTTAAGTAATCACAGATGTGATTAGTGCTTTGATCAACTATTACTAGTTGATTAGAGTGTTTTATCGCTTTGAGGTTGTAGAGAATCACATGCTTGAAATTTTGCAAGAAAAATCACTCGAATCGGACATTCGAGGAAAACGTTATGACAGTTTCAAGGTTTTTGGACCTGGCTGCAATTTTCCCAGTAATTGATCTTTTATTCTTTTTTTCCTTTGGGGGTCGGTTACCCCTTTACTTATCTTCTTCTTCACCCGAACGCAAGCAGGGGGGCGCACATACAGCAGCCCGATTTCAGTCAAGAGACATTAGGGCGTTTGAGTGGGCGATTCTTGCTCCTAGCTTCGCCCTTAGCTGCGCCCTACCTCCGCCCACTCCTCTTCTTCTCTTCTTCCTCGACCTCCACGCCCTAGCAATGCCCAGCCGTGCCCCTACCTGCTTCAACCTGCAGGAGAAGCCATGGCCGCCCAACATGAGCAGCAGCAGGCCGCTCGAGCAGTAGTGACCTAGGGCGATTCATGGCCCTTAGCCCCGAACCAGCGACGCCCCTGTCTTCTCCTCCCTTCCTCCTCTCCTTTCTTGCCTTAGCCAGCAGCCCCGCCACCCTACTGCTTGGCTTACGGCTAGCTTGCAGCAGCAAGCCGCTGCGTACAGCAGCGGCCAGGGGCCCGATTAGGGCGCGCCAAGCACCAGGGAGGGTTCCTTTGAGGTCGGCCGTGAGGTACAAGCAAAGGTTCACCACTCCTAGTCACGATTCGGCTGCCGATCAGGTTATTCCGTCAACCTGTAACTGTGCGTGAAGTAACCAGTTTGCAACAGATTCTAAAGCTGAATATCCAAGGTTGAAGGCAACCAGTTTTTGCCCAGAATCAGGTCCTAGACACATCTCCGGACGAATCCGGATAGACCAAATCGCTGTGAGTGGGGTTTCATTTATTTATCATTAATAAACTCAGGCGTTTGAATATTTTCAGTTATGTGCGCGAATTTTGCTGATAACAGGCGTTATCAGGTGTCGGGCAGCGTTTGACGTCGACCGACTTTTTATTTCATAAATTGCTTCTAGACGCTGTTATATGATTAAATTTAGCAATTGATTAGTGTGGATTGAATCGGTAGATTTTTATGGTTCATTGGAACCTAAATTGTTTATTTGAATGTTGAAATTAGAAATTCATGTCTAAAAATGGTATGATTTGGGTATGAACCCAGACAATGAAGATTTCTGATAAATTATCAGATGTATGATTTTAAAGTTGATATGAATAAATAAAATATGCATGAAAACCTTAATTGCATATATCTTTTGACGTTAATATGTGTAAATTGATATTTACATGAAATGGCACATTTCTCTGAATTATTACCAGAAATTCTCAAGTATTGTTATTAAATTGTGTCGTGATATGTAATTAACTCTTAATTGAGTTAAGTGATGCACAAACCAGGATTTGGGTTAATGTGCACGTTTTTCGAGAAATTTAGAGAATTGATAATTGTTGAGTATGATTCTCATATGTGAAGCAAATTTCTTTAATTTGTGCAATAAGATGTTCAATTGCGTAAATTCGCTATGTATGTGCCAAATTGAAATAAGTTGGGTTATTTATGCATTTCTAATTTGTCTGAATGCATGGTATGAGAATTTCTCAGAAATTACAATGATTAAAATATATTGCTCTGTCAGTTTAGAATGACAGTGTAGTGTGATCCGATATGAAATCAGTAGATGTGATTTTCCTATTTAAATGGTTATATGTTAATCAGTTAATAGACTTAGGTGCCCTAACACCGTAGAACCCCTTTGACAGATCTGCTTCTTAGGGGTGAAACTCGTGTCCAACATCAACCGGTTGAGTAATTCTGGTGGCACGAGGGTTGATAGACAGTGTCCAACACCAACCGATTGAGTAATTTCGGTGGCACTGGGGTAAATAATAAATAAAGTAAAGGGTTATCCAACACCAACCGGTTGAGTAATTCTGGTGGTAACCCAGTGTTGACTCTCCGCCTGTGTGCTCAGGTTTGTCAGGAGGAGTCTGGAGCACACGTGGTTGTGCAGCACACGTGGTTGTGCATTGAGGCCGTGGAGCCTGGGGTCCTATAGCAGAACAGGGCTGGCGTCAGACTTAGCATTTCCCGGGTGTGTCGCTAAGTCTTGTACGGTGGGATCGTAGCATGAACTTGCTACGGATCTTCATAGGCAGAGTACACTGCATATGATTAGGGCATAATAATAATATAAATATGTAATCATATAGGATCACAGTAAATTAATGTGTTATAGAGATCCGAACTTGTGTGCCAATTCTTTATATATGTTATTTGTTTAAATTATCTGTTGTTGCGTAGAATTGTGATTATATTCTGCAAATCTGTTATGTTATTAGAACTGCCCTGCTTAGTACTGCACTTATGTTTTATTTCAATTTATAAACCTGATGAGTTGTTTAATGATAGCTAAGTGAAATGCTATTCACTGAGCGAGTAGGCTCATACCTCTACTCAAAACATTTTCAGGTCAGCGACAGTTTCAGGAATCTGAAGCATCTTACCACCCTAGTCAGTTGAATGGTATATGTAGTTAGTTTAGTTAAAGGTCTCTTAGTCCTTTCCCCTCGGTCCTTGGGACATGGTGTGGGTGAGAGAGAGTGTGTATGTGGAATGTGTATAAAGATGTAAATTAACTGTTATGTTTACTTTCTGTTAAACAATGTTACATGTTGTAAACTCTGTTTACGTACTCTAGCCAGTTTAATTGAAATGCTTCCGCAATAGTTTATTTTGTTTTAGTTTACAGCAGAAATCCGGATATCATTACGAGGTTTTAAAAAGAAAAGGTTCTCAGTGATTTGTTATGTGATAATCCCTCTGTCGCGCCCAAATCTTGTGATTAGTGGTTAGTGTGAGATCGGGGTGTGACAACTTGGTATCAGAGCATAGGTTGAGTATGCAGTTACTCTAAGTCAAGCCAGGGGACGACAAGAGACCAATAGGATTAGGACTTAGGTGTCTTCCTTCTAACTGCAATTTTATAACAGGAAATGTTCTATTATAGTATTACAGATAGCAGGAAGAGGATGTGGTCACGAGAATCAAGTAATGAGCTTAAGATGAGTCGTTAAGAATCATTAAGGTCAAAGATAAGGTTATAACTAAGGTGAATAATGAATGATGTGTTTTAGCTCTGGAAGGTCTGAGTGTTTAGATACCCTGGCCAGGTGTCTGAATACTTAGATTGACCAGTATCAAGCTACTCTGTCTGTTCTTCTCTGGATGCCCTGGCCAGGTATGCAGAGGAAGGATAGGCTAGAGAGAAAACCCTAGAAATCTTAGGGTTAAGAGATCAGAAATTAATAAAGGAATAAGAGATTACATATAAGATGCGATTCAACTCTTGTCTATCATTGTTTATTTGATTTAAAGATCACTTGAAATGCTTTTATATGTATGAAATGAAATTCTCAGTTTATAAAGTAAACATGATTCTTTTATATTGTTGTGTCATGAAGTGAATTGTTTAATGTTTGTTTCCTTTGTATTAATGTAGACCCGAAACTGTGTTTAAATGAGGTTATCCTGAGCGGATATTCTTTCCACATGTTTAAGATTAATAGGGGTTGATTAATCTCGAGTAGCTCTTGGCTTCAGGACTACAGGTTCGGCCTGGTCCGGCTGGAAGGATGCGTTACTGGGATCTAATGACTCCTATTAACAAGTAAAATAAGAATAGAAGTATAAATGTTCTTTTGTCTTGGGAATTAGGGTTTGAGAAGCATAGACCCTAATTGGCCCAAATTAGGATTTTAATGATATATGAATACAGAATTTGATAAATAGAATGTCTCACTAGATGATTTTTAGTATTTTATGTGTAACTCTGGTTTGGCTAAAATTGGGATATGTTTTGGATATATAAAATGTGAACAACATTAGAAAATATCAGAATTTTTGAAGAATGTTCTGACCTGTTCATCGGCTGAGTTTCAAACTCGACCGATCACATTTTCTGAATAATATAGCAGTGTGGTAATTGAATTTTACCTTTTTATTGGTATATCCAATTGATCTCAAATTTTAACTATGTTTTAAAATCACAAATTTTAGACACTCTATTAATTTGGCGTAATTTTTGGATGACTTTTGATCTTTACAGTAAGGTGTCGGTCGAGTTGCAACTCGACCGAATCTGCTGCAGACTGCTATATAGCAGCACACTGTTTGATTTTTAATTAATTATTGGTAACTTGAAATGACTTGAAATTTTTACTGGAGGTCTAAAACTTTATTAGACACAACATATAACATTTTCAGAATTTTTGGAGCTTCTGTTAGCAGTTTAATAAACGAATTACAGAAAATATTGTGAAAACTGAATTTTCAGCCATACGATTAAGTTGAGTGTTGGGTTAATATGTTATTGACCCAAGCAACTCAATTTGATCTATATGATCGACCACACACACACAATAATGCTATGATATTGATATAGACCAAAACCCTAAAATGATTAGGGTTGAAGTAGTTTAAAGGATATCATTAGTGATTAAACCTTGAATGCTAGTATCTCTGTAAAATAAGACCTTGAGATTTATTCTATGAAAAGTAAACTGGCTTTGATAGTGACCTAGGGTTTTGAGATAGATAATTTGAATGATACATGAGCAACATGAAATGACTTAGAGAAAAAAGTAAGACATAAACTTGAAATGTAGCAATAGGAAAGAGCATAAAAAGCGGAGTGTTATCCGATATATGATCTAAAGATAGCTGATGTAGTCCATGTTGTTATGACATGGTGTCACTATCTTTGTGATGTGAGAATAGATTATCACCCTGGTGAAGAGAATGTGGTGGTTGATGTTTTCAGCAGAAAGTCAAGTTCAACAGTCAATGCATTCTCTATGACAGGTTTCAATAGAGACCTGTTAGTAGAAATGTGGAAGTTGAACTTAGGCTTAGGGGTGACAACACAAAATGATTTGATTATATAGATGTAAGTTAAGCCTACTTCTTATGATCAAATCAAGGAACTACAATAGGGTGATAGTGAGATAAACCAGACCATGTATGACATGATAGAAGGAAAAGAGACTAGAGTTTAAGTTTTATGATGATAAGGTGTTGTATTAGCATGACATGCTGTGTGTACCTCGTGATAGAGTAAAATTATTTTAAGGGGAAAAGCCTGAAAGAAAAGATTCTTATGTAAGTGTATGTATTGATGTATGCTATGTTTTCAAGAAAACACTAAGATGTATATGAATTCCAAGAAGTTAAAATGGATGGTCAGATATGCAGAAGGACGTAACTGAGTACGTGGTTAGAAGTAGTGTGTACCAGTAGGTTAAGGTTGAACCCTAGAAATCTACAGCTACCTTCTAATCTTTTTCAGTGCCTGAATAGAAATGGGAATATATCACAATGGATTTTGTGGTAAGGTTACCCAGGACACCTAGAGGTTATGACTCGATATGAATGATTGTGGATAGACTAATTTAGTCTGCTCACTTTCTTCATATTAAGTCAACCTTTGATGTCTTGATACATGACTAAAATATACATGGATGAAATAGTTAGATTGCCTGGTAATCCAGTTTCAATCATATCTTATTGAGATTCTAAATTCACATTTAGGATTGTAGAAACAGTTGCATCGTGCTTCGGGCACAAAGTTAAGATTCAATATAACCTTTTCAACTGCAGACGGATGACCAGTCTGAGAGAACCATTCAGACTCTTGAGGACATGCTGAGAGCATGTGTTTTTCTTTTCAGTGGAAGTAAGAATGAATGTTTAAGTCTTATACAAGTTGCCTTATGTGAATGTTGAGTTTAGTAATACACAAACGATAATGGTACAGTTTGGGTATAAACTCAGGCAAAACAAATTTGGTAAATCATCAGGTGCATGATTTCAAGCTAGCAGGACAGCATTAAAATACGTAAATAAACCTGGTTGCATGCTTCCTGTTATGTTAATGTGTATGACTTAAAATTTACATGAATCGTTTCTCTGAGGTATTATCAGAAATTCTCAAGTACTAATAATTATTTGTGTTATGATACGAAAATAACTCTTAATTGAGTTATGTGATGCATAAACCAGGAATTTGGTTAATATGCACGTACTTCGAGAAATTTCAGACAATTGAAAAATATTATAGATGGTTTCTTATAGGAGAAGTAAATTACTCTTATTGGTGTAATAAGATGTTCAATTACATGGAATTGAGTATGTATGTGCCAAAATTTTGATTTGAGTTTGGAATATTTATGAATTTTTAATCTGCCTGCATGCATAATATAAAGATTACTCAGTAATTACAATGATTTTGAATATATCGCGCTGCCAGTTTTAGAATGATACCGTATTGTGAATTGAATTGCAATCAAACAGATGAGATAATGGAAACCCTAAGAGTAGGGTGTTGCCATGTGATTACTGAATGAGATAACCCTAAGAGTAGGGTGTTGGCATGTGATGAATGAATAAGGCAAATGAAACCCTAAGGATAGGGTGTACGATGAATTAAGTATTTTGATATCAATTCTCAGTATCAGATGTAGTGATGTTTAACAGTTAAATTGCATGATTTAATTTTAGTACCAAGTTGACATGCATTCTGTTTATTTAAGAATTTAAAATGTTTGTCTGCATGAATAGTATGATAATTTCTCAGTAGTTATCATAAATTGAGATACTGTTATAACGGTTCTGGAAAGACAATGTTTTGTGGGTTGATCTGGAATCAGACCAGATGTGTCCTAAGTTAAGGGACCTATACAGATGGTTGATCGGAGGATCAAGAAGCTTAAGAATCATGAGATACCATTAGGGAAAGTTCAGTGGAGGAATCATAACCTAGAGGAAGCTACGTGGGAGCTTGAGTCTAAGATGCGTAACAAATTTCCTTTTCCCTATTAGGAATTTTGGGACGAAATTCTTATAAGGGAGGGAGATTGTTATGACCCACTCCGTGATTAATTAGTAAGTATAATGATTAGTGCATCATCAAGTTGATTACGTTGAATTAAATATATAAGATACAATTAGTGTATAATGAAGATGATTAATTTAAGTTAAGTAATCACAGATGTGATTAGTGCTTTGATCAACTATTACTAGTTGATTAGAGTGTTTTATCGCTTTGAGGTTGTAGAGAATCACGTGCTTGAAAGTTTGCAAGAGAAATCACTCGAATCGGACATTCGAGGAAAACGTTATGACAGTTTCAAGGTTTTTGGACCTGGCTGCAATTTTCCCAGTAATTGATCTTTTATTCTTTTTTTCCTTTGGGGGTCGGTTACCCCTTTACTTATCTTCTTCTTCACCCGAACGCAAGCAGGGGGGCGCACATACAGCAGCCCGATTTCAGTCAAGAGACATTAGGGCGTTTGAGTGGGCGATTCTTGCTCCTAGCTTCGCCCTTAGCTGCGCCCTACCTCCGCCCACTCCTCTTCTTCTCTTCTTCCTCGACCTCCACGCCCTAGCAATGCCCAGCCGTGCCCCTACCTGCTTCAACCTGCAGGAGAAGACATGGCCACCCAACATGAGCAGCAGCAGGCCGCTCGAGCAGTAGTGACCTAGGGCGATTCATGGCCCTTAGCCCCGAACCAGCGACGCCCCTGTCTTCTCCTCCCTTCCTCCTCTCCTTTCTTGCCTTAGCCAGCAGCCCCGCCACCCTTCTGCTTGGCTTACGGCTAGCTTGCAGCAGCAAGCTGCTGCGTACAGCAGCGGCCAGGGGCCCGATTAGGGCGCGCCAAGCACCAGGGAGGGTTCCTTTGAGGTCGGCCGTGAGGTACAAGCAAAGGTTCACCACTCCTAGTCACGATTCGGCTGCCGATCAGGTTATTCCGTCAACCTGTAACTGTGCGTGAAGTAACCAGTTTGCAACAGATTCTAAAGCTGAATATCCAAGGTTGAAGGCAACCAGTTTTTGCCCAGAATCAGGTCCTAGACACATCTCCGGACGAATCCGGATAGACCAAATCGCTGTGAGTGGGGTTTCATTTATTTATCATTAATAAATTCAGGCGTTTGAATATTTTCAGTTATGTGCGCGAATTTCGCTGATAACAGGCGTTATCAGGCGTCGGGCAGCGTTTGGCGTCGCCCGACTTTTTATTTCATAAATTGCTTCTAGACGCTGTTATATGATTAAATTTAGCAATTGATTAGTGTGGATTGAATCGGTAGATTTTTATGGTTCATTGGAACCTAAATTGTTTATTTGAATGTTGAAATTAGAAATTCATGTCTGAAAATGGTATGATTTGGGTATGAACCCAGACAATGAAGATTTCTGATAAATTATCAGATGTATGATTTCAAAGTTGATATGAATAAATAAAATATGCATGAAAACCTTAATTGCATATATCTTTTGACGTTAATATGTGTAAATTGATATTTACATGAAATGGCACATTTCTCTGAATTATTACCAGAAATTCTCAAGTATTGTCATTAAATTGTGTCGTGATATGTAATTAACTCTTAATTGAGTTAAGTGATGCACAAACCAGGATTTGGGTTAATGTGCACATTTTTCGAGAAATTTAGAGAATTGATAATTGTTGAGTATGATTCTCATATGTGAAGCAAATTTCTTTAATTTGTGCAATAAGATGTTCAATTGCGTAAATTCGCTATGTATGTGCCAAATTGAAATAAGTTGGGTTATTTATGCATTTCTAATTTGTCTGAATGCATGGTATGAGAATTTCTCAGAAATTACAATGATTAAAATATATTGCTCTGTCAGTTTAGAATGACAGTGTAGTGTGATCCAATATGAAATCAGTAGATGTGATTTTCCTGTTTAAATGGTTATATGTTAATCAGTTAATAGACTTAGGTGCCCTAACACCGTAGAACCCCTTTGACAGATCTGCTTCTTAGGGGTGAAACTCGTGTCCAACATCAACCGGTTGAGTAATTCTGGTGGCACGAGGGTTGATAGACAGTGTCCAACACCAACCGATTGAGTAATTTCGGTGGCACTGGGGTAAATAATAAATAAAGTAAAGGGTTATCCAACACCAACCGGTTGAGTAATTCTGGTGGTAACCCAGTGTTGACTCTTCGCCTGTGTGCTCAGGTTTGTCAGGAGGAGTCTGGAGCACACGTGGTTGTGCAACACACGTGGTTGTGCATTGAGGCCGTGGAGCCTGGGGTCCTGTAGCAGAACAGGGCTGGCGTCAGACTTAGCATTTCCCGGGTGTGTCGCTAAGTCTTGTACGGTGGGATCGTAGCATGAACTTGCTACGGATCTTCATAGGCAGAGTACACTGCATATGATTAGGGCATAATAATAATATAAATATGTAATCATATAGGATCACAGTAAATTAATGTGTTATAGAGATCCGAACTTGTGTGCCAATTCTTTATATCTGTTATTTGTTTAAATTATCTGTTGTTGCGTAGAATTGTGATTATATTCTGCAAATCTGTTATGTTATTAGAACTGCCCTGCTTAGTACTGCACTTATGTTTTATTTCAATTTATAAACCTGATGAGTTGTTTAATGATAGCTAAGTGAAATGCTATTCACTGAGCGAGTAGGCTCATACCTCTACTCAAAACATTTTCAGGTCAGCGACAGTTTCAGGAATCTGAAGCATCTTACCACCCTAGTCAGTTGAATGGTATATGTAGTTAGTTTAGTTAAAGGTCTCTTAGTCCTTTCCCCTCGGTCCTTGGGACATGGTGTGGGTGAGAGAGAGTGTGTATGTGGAATGTGTATAAAGATGTAAATTAACTGTTATGTTTACTTTCTGTTAAACAATGTTACATGTTGTAAACTCTGTTTACGTACTCTAGCCAATTTAATTGAAATGCTTCCGCAATAGTTTATTTTGTTTTAGTTTACAGCAGAAATCCGGATATCATTACGAGGTTTTAAAAAGAAAAGGTTCTCAGTGATTTGTTATGTGATAATCCCTCCGTCGCGCCCAAATCTTGTGATTAGTGGTTAGTGTGAGATCGGGGTGTGACAGGGAGTCTCCCTTCCTCCCTCCTAGAAAGTGAAAGAGATATTTGGTCCAATCTTTGCTCAAGACGGATAATGGACTGCCCATGAGAGGATACATCTTTCTTTACCTCATCCAAACTTCTCAATCTTCCAAGCACTTCATCTTCAAACTTGGAGCTATAACATGGCCTTGGCTACCCTTATCTTTGACCATCTTCATTTTGTTGTTTCCATGAAAAATTAGGGTGGTTTCTCCACTCAGGAGTGTAAGTGTTGGACATAGGACATTGATTGTTCTGGTTGCCAAAAGAGTGCAAAGCATAAACTTCCTCTTCTTTGGCTTCAACCGCCATTGTGGATTGGCTAGAAGAACCACCATATTGCTCTTCATCATATTCATCATGTCTGCCATCATCTTCATCATGTTGGGGTTGGCAGTGATCCAGGCTAGAGCTATGGGAGGAGGTGGAGGGATGTAGTTCCGACTGCACTATTCCCCTTTAGTAGAAACTCGATGGTGAGAATTTTCAGCAAGGTGTTCAAACAATGGCCACGACTCCTCAGGTGGCTTCTCCACGAATGTACCTCCACAAGATGAGTCAACATTGTTCTGGCTTAACTCTTCAAGCCCGATGTAGAAAGCTTGGACTAGCTGCCACAATGGTACCTCGTGATGGGGGACAGTCGTGAAGGATCTTTTGGAACCTTTCCCACTCCTCGTGGAAAGGTTCATTTTCCTTTTGGGCAAAGGTGGTGATACATCTTATCATGTGAGTCACCTTGGCAATTAGATAGGACATCTTGAGAAAATCATTTTTGACCGCATTCCAAGTCACCAACTCCGGCTTTGAAATGTACCATTCTTTAGCCTTTTCCTTTAGAGAGAAAGGGAAGAGAGACCTCCGGATGGAGTCATTGGTAGCAGCGGGGGTGCGAAAGGTGGAACAAGTCTCAAGGAAAGCGTCAATATGATGGTAGGTATTTTTATTCTCCATCATATAGTAGGTAGGGAGGAGTCCAAGGAGTGCAGGTGGAATGGAGAACTATTGACCCGACATTTGGTCAACAAGGGTGGCAATGGGAGAATTGTAGTTCCCCAGGGTGAAATACCCGTGGAGGGGGGGTTGGATTGAGGCGGCTATTGAGAATTTCCATGAGGGTTGTTTTCTGCCATGTCGGCTACTTGGTGTTGCTTGCGGTGACTTTGCATCTCCTGCTACCTATCTCAAGGTCATACAACACCAAGTCGGAACAAGTAGAATGCATATGGCACATGCACAGCTGTCACCTGCACAATACACAAACAAACAACAAGAAACCAAGTTAGAATGACAATATGCAACAGTGAACAAAGAATAAAGAATATCAATGATGTGGGAAATAGGAAAGGCTAAGCTACACTAACTAGCTTGTTCGAGCACCTCTATCCCTGGCAACGGTTCCAGAAAGCTTGGTGTGCGTGTGGCGTGCATGTGTGGTCTTTTGATATGGTCTTTTGATATTTATAAGATTTCCCCTAACTAGGTTCACTCAAAACACTAAAATATGCTCCCGCAAGCGCACGGGGTCATGTTATAGTATAGGTGAGAGGCGAGTAAAGGGGGTCAAACCACATGGATATATTGGGCACTAGAGCTTAGTCGGTGTTGGCTATGTTCCTAATGCAGAGACTAGGGTTGAAGGGTTTAAAAAGGGGTTTCGGTTTGAATTACACTACACCATAAACAAGTAAAGGCAGTATGGAAACTAGATTACCAAAAAACTAGGTTATCCTAAGCAAGTTAGGTCTAAGAAGCTAGATTAAGAAATCAACTAAGCAAGAGCAATATGATCTACTCTACTCTAGCAAAGCAATTATCAACTAAGAACTAAACTAACCACTAAAGCAAGCAAGGATATATATTAACCCTAACTAGCAAGACTAAGAAATTAACTAGAAGAAAAAAAGACAATTAAGCTACACTAGCATTAACAAGCAAGAAGGTTAAGGTGGGTTTCAAGCAATGGATTAGGTAGGTGGGCTATTTGGGAATGTGATTTGATATTAGTTGGGGGTGTCAACATGGCATGCAATTATCACAATTCAATCTAGATTACCAAACCAAACAACAAGGCAAGTGCTACTAGAATGTACTCTATACTACTAGTTGTAGAACTAGGGTTAGGTGTAATTCTAGTAGGACTTATCAAGTCTAGGTTTCTAGGGTAAGTGGTACTAGGTCAATTGAGAACCAAGGGTAGGAATGGGAGTAGATATGAGGGTTTTGCACCTCATACTACTAGCCATCTAGCCTTTAGAAAGTCCTAGAAAATTGTAGTAATCACACTTACACTAGCCACTTAGATGTCACACTCACTTGTAGAAGGAGGGATATATATGTAGGAATAAAGGGATCTATCTAGGTATCCTATAATTGGACCTAGGATACATTCCTAAGATTGCTACATCCATTCCAATTCCTCCTAGAAGCTAAGTGTCATCAAACATCACAAAGTAAGCAAGTTATGTTTAAGAGAAAAAATCACATGCAAGATAATGGGAAATGAGATAGAAGCAAAGGAAATCATCATAGAATGAAATTATGTTCATTACAAATTATTCTCCCCCAACATGGTATAAAAGTCACATTTTTACCCCAAACAGCCCACCACTAGGGGTTTAGCTAGACATAAATAAAGAAAAGGCAAAAGAAATGAGAAGAAGGGGATAGGACTCCATGGAGCTCAAAGTAGATCCTCCTTCTTCACCTCCTAGTTGATGTAGGGCAACCTCCTTCCTCCAAGATGGTTTATAGGCATGAAAATGGATGGGGTTATGGTAGAAAACCTAGAAAACTAGGTTTTTATGGTGGAAATGGTGGGTGCAGAGCATTAATGCAATAGGAATGCAATGAATGCTCAAGAGAGGGTGAGGAGGAGTAATGGCATCTGGGGGAGTGTAACTTTCATGCTCCATCTACCACCTATATATATAGGTGGTGGGGAAGAACTAGGGTAAGTAGGGGTAGAATAGGAAAAATAGTGTAGAAAATGGGTAGGGTTATGTGATCAACACAGTCGTGGTGGATGGTCACGACCTTGGAAGGGGTTAGGTGGCACGGTCGTGGGTGTATGGAATAGCTAGGTGTGAAATGGAGTGGAAATGCTAAGTATATGTGGTGACCACAGCTGTGGTGGGGTGCCACGGTTGTGATGGGTAAGGGGTACCACGACCATGTGGGGTACCACGGCCGTGTTGGAGGAGGAGGCCACGAGCGAGGAAGCTTGGAGGTCATCTTGTCTTCATATCACCACGGGTGTGGGGAGCACCATGGGTGAGGCGGTCTTTAAGGGCCATGGCTGTGGTGATGGCCATGATTGTGGTCATTCACATGTAAAATAGACCACTTCTCTATTGATTCTGGGGAACTTGAGCAATTAATTCCCAATTGGCCACAGTCGTGGTACATTCAATGTGAAAGTACTAACATCCCTATGATTCTTGGCTTTAATTCCCACGATCGTGGTGGATGCCCACAGCCGTGTTGGGGTCTTCAGCGGCAAACTTAACTTCAATCTTCATCATAAATGGACTTATTTGCTTGATGTCAAATATTGGCCATTAGGGGTAGGTTGAGGGAGCTTTGGGGGCTTCTTTGGACCCCTCCATGAGCGGAGGAATCCTATAAATCCTTCCTTCTCTCTCATCCATCCAAAGCATGGTCCAAGTACCTAAAAATAATGCAAAGAGCGTCCATAAGTGTATTTGATAATAATACTCACATTGGGATATTTAAGTTGCATTCTACTATGTTTAGATTTGAATAAGGTACAAAATGGCATAAGATGGAGCCCTAAAATAGGGTTGCATCAGCATGTTGTCCCAGTACTTCACCCACAACATAGTCAATGGCATCACATGTGATCTTGAAAGGAAGATACAAATTTGAGGCACAAATGATGGGGGTGGAAAATGGAGCATCCTTTAGGGTATTGAAACTCCTCATGCATTTAGAGTCAAATTTGAAATCATGGTTATTCAGGAGAAGATTTGTAAAAGGCTTGGTGATCTTTCTAAAGTCACAAATGAACCCCCTAAAGAATCTAGCATGTGACAAAAATTCCATGAGCTCCTTGACAATGGTCAGTAGAGATAGCTTAAAGATCACTTTTATCTCCACTTTGTCAAATTCAATGCCTCTGAAGCTAACAAGGTGACCTAAAACAATGCTCTCCTTCATCATGAAGTATTATTTTTTACAGATGAGCACTAGATGTGCTTTTTCACAACATTCAAGGACAAGGGAGAGATAGTGTAGGCATGATTCAAAATAATCTCAAATTGTGAATTCTTATATGAAGATTTCCATTATGGTCTCACTGAGGTCAGAGAAGATGGCAAACATGAATGTTGGAATGTGGCGGGTGCATTGCACAGTCTGAACAGCATTCGGCGAAAAACATATATGCTAAAGGTACATGTCAAGGTGGTCTTTTCTTGATATTTGGGGTGAATGGGTATTTGGTATAATCCATAATATCCATCTAGGTAACAAAAGAACACCTATTGTACAAGTTGCTCTAGGACCTGATCAAGAAAGGGAGGGGGAAATGGTCCTTCCGAATTGGATTATTGAACTTGCTATAGTCTATGCACATTTGCCACTCAGATTTAGTGTGAGTGGGAATAAGGTCATTTTTCTCATTCAACACAATAATAGTTCCTATATTCCCTCGTACTACTTGTACATGACTCACCAATGGTGAGTCATAGATGGGATACATGATATCAGAAGGAATTAGCTTTATCACCTCCTTACGCACAACCCTCTTTGAGGATGGATTCAACTTGCATTGAGGCTCAATGGAGGGATTGTAGTTGTCATTCATGTTGATGCAATGCATGCAGAGGGCTTAACTCACTCCAGTTAGATCACCCATTTTGTATCCTAAGCCCTAATGCCTCTTTCTTAGTTTTTTTAACAACTTGTATTCTTGATCAGCCATGACATCTAACCTGACGATGGTTGGGTAGACTTTCTTCTCGTCTAGAAATACATATTTGAGCCCCTTGGGTAGAGGCTTCATCTCTTGTGCAGTTAGTTCCTTGTCTTCTTCTTTGATGATGGTGACAGATACAACCTCAGGCCCTCCTCAGTAGAGTCCACATAGAGGAGAAATTTCCCAATTTGTTCATCGTCTGGGTCATGAGCATTGGGGTGGATGAGAGAAGTCTCAAAAGGATCTTCAAAATAGGATTCTCTTGTTGTAGTTGTACCATTTTGTCAATGCATTGGATGAGGTATCATTATCCTTGGAAAGAGGGACCCTTAAGACTCTTGAAACTTTAGGGTCTATTGTGTTTGTTCCTAGTCTCAACATCAAGATCTCGGCTTCAACCTCAATCAAAGCTCTAGTCATTGAAAAGAACCAACACCCAAAGATAAGAGGATAACAAAGATCCTCCTTGATGTCCATGATTACAAAATTGTAGGGGGACAAGATTTTGGACCCTCTCACAATGATGTCTTCTACAATATCCATAGGGAGGGTCATAGAAGAGTCAGCTAGTTGAATCATGATGTTTGTAGGAAGGATGTCAGTGGTGAATCCTAGTCTCTTGCATAAGGTTTAGGGCATAATATAAATCTTAGTTCCTAGGTCAGATAGTCCTCTGTGAAGCAGGAAATGCCACAACATCTAGGATCTTTAAGTTTCTTGGGCATCTTTCTCTAGATGATGTATGATGTCGTCTATTCTAGTTTCACAGTCTCAATAGACATTTGTTAAGTGCTTGTAACTAAGGAGAGTCTTAAAGAACTTAGTCCATGAAGGGATTTCTATAAGATCATCAAGGAAAGGAATATTGGCATGTAGCTTCTTCATAGATTCCTTGAACTTCATGAATCTTAAGTTGATTTGCATCTGAGCTAGGTGAATCTGGTAATGGATATGTGACTTGTAGACTGGCACCACGAGGATAGAGGGAGGAGTTGGCATGTCTTCTAGTGCCTTTTTAGACTCGGGTGATTCCCTTGTCTTTGGATGCTCAACCATTGGTTCTATAGGGTGCAGGAAATGGAATGGCTATTAGTATAATCACTATATTGACTTCTTCATCATCCTCGTCTTCAAGAACCAGTCTACTATTGCTGATTAAAGGGGTTGGAGATTCTGCTAGTACATGTACAAAATGTGTGGTCACCGCCTTCAAGTGCTCCGCTTGACGCTTGGGGTTACCTTCAAGTTGACCCACTAATGAGCTCACTAGAGGGAAAATTGCAGCAGCAATTTGTGCAAGTTGTGCCTCCATAGATTTATTGTAAGCTTGTTGGCTATCTAAAATATTCTCTATGGTGTCCAGGTGACTTTGATCATTAGGGGTTGGTATGGTCTGTTGGCTTCCTTTGCCTAGTAGAAGTTGGTCTTGATCATTGTAGGATTGTTATCATGTGTTGTAGTTGTTGCCTTGGTTGAAATTGTTACGATGTTGGGTAGGATTATA
This sequence comes from Alisma plantago-aquatica, assembly GCA_963693085.1. NCBI lineage: Eukaryota > Viridiplantae > Streptophyta > Magnoliopsida > Alismatales > Alismataceae > Alisma > Alisma plantago-aquatica. The sequence continues at coordinate 889,778,535 of OY856411.1, forward strand.
GTTTTTTAGGTGGAAATTTTCATTCTATTAGAAACTAGGAGGACCTCGAACTTGGTTTTGGTTGGGTCTCTACTGAATTTGATGAGGGTTTGTTGCTCAGTTTGGGTCCATACTAGAATTTGCAATGATTTCTTAGCCTATTACAGTTGTAGTACCCCTGGTTTGGAATAGAATTGACAACATTGACTTCTTCAATGATGATGATGTTATCAAATTGAGGTTGGTCCATGTTCAAGGTGGATTGGTAGAGGTGGTCGCACTGTAGGCTAGTATGACCATCTGTGTTACAAACTTGGCAGATTTGTGGGGATAACTGAGCTTGAAAAGAAGATTGGCCTCTCTCGCCATTCCTCATCAAAGATGACTCTAGGTTATCTTTCTTGAGAGAAAGCATCTTTAGAGATTCAACAATTGCCATCATCTCAGATTTATCTTTTGTCATGCCACCTTAAGAATGCCTCCCTTGTTGGCTTGATTTTTAGCTCCCCTACTGATGACCTTCCACACATCGTCAAAGCTCTACTGCATGAATTCTCCATTAGAAATGGTATCAAGGAACTTCTTGATGTCTTCATATCTCCCTTTATAGAATTCCTTGATAAGCTATTAAGGGGGATGCCACGATGAGGGCATTTTCATAAAAACTCTCTAAATTATTTCCAGGCTTCAACAAAGTCTCAAATGGATCCTTCTTGAATTGGATGATTTCCCCTCTAATTTGATAAGTGAGTGAGGGTGGAAAGAACTTCTCAAGGAACTGGTTCTAAAGTTCCTTCCAAGTTCTGATGTTTTAATCATCTTGGGAGTTGTAACACACTCTAGCCTTATTAGTGAGCAAATAGTAGAATAGCCTTAGCTTGATGGATTCCTTTGGCTTTCCAGCTTGCTTGCTTAGTCCATAGAGGTCTATGAACTTTTTCAAATTGTCATGTGTGTTCTTAGCAACTCATCTTGCAAATATTTTGTTTTCCTCATAATCACCCATTGTGTCTTATTTTGAAGTATTGAGATTTGATAGTTCGTTGAACATTGGGGTTGTGTATATCTAGAGCTTTTGGTATATAGAACTCTTATATCTCTCTCTGTCATTTGGGTTCTTCTTCTATTTGCAATTTTGCTTGCACTATAGCTCTAGATTCTACCAAAATTCTATCTTGTTGTGCTGCTACTACTGCTTCAACTATGTGGTTGATCTCCTCTTCGGCCATCTTATCTTAGTGTGCACGAAGGAGTCTTTGGTAGGTTTGTTTGACCTCAAGATCAATATCTAGTCTTGGACTGATGCTAGAAGACCATTGCATGCATTAGAAATGGTTCTTGAGTAAGAAAGGGTACCACAAGTAAGATGACTGGTCTAGAGTTGAACCCAAGAATACATGTAATGTTTTCAACTGCAAAATAAAAATCCTAACAACTCAATATGGTTAAAATGATTAGAAAATCATGTCATCCCTCACAACAACACCAAAATTGGATGTGTGTGATATTTCATGGGAAATTTACTAGAGGTGAAATCCCAAGAGTTTACCATAGCCAACATACAATAATCACCACCCCCAAGCAGACAGATCTTATTTTAGTATAGTTCAAAATGGAACAAAATGGACAATGTTTTCAAGAATAGACTAATCAAAGTAACTAATCAAGAACTAGTATTTGACATAGATGGTTGATTGATTATAATGATGATGGAAGCACGAGGGTGGAATAGGTTTCTCTACGACTACCAATCATTCACTCTCTCACTACATCATATTAAGCATGAACATATATGTTGAGGATAGGTAAATCCCCCTTTCATCATGAGGATTAAAACATGGATAGATATCACTCTAAGATCGTTTTCACATTATCAAGATACCATACATCTATCGCCTAAGGAAACATCTATCCAAAGTTCTTTTCAAGGGTTTGATGAGAAATAATCAATATCCTAGATCTTGGGTTCAAAAATCTCTACATCTAAGATCATGATCAAAATATAAACCTACTGATAAAACAAGCATATACTGATTCATTCTAAGCAAGTAATGATTCATACATTAATATATGTGATAAGAAGAACAAAATTGGATAGTGGGCTACTCCACACACCCTAGAGAGAGGATGAATCGCTCATGGTAGGTTTAATAATAACAACAATAGAAGAGAATAAGAAATTCATCATCACAGTAGGAGATAAAAGTATATTTGTGGTGTGCAAATGTTTGTCTTTGAGATTTAGAGTGATGGCAATTGGCGCAATAAAAAATCTACGCATGGATGTTTTTTAGAAGTGGACTTTGAGTTTCACTCTTCCTTCTTCAAGGTTGGATCTAAACACTATCACGAGAGAGAAGTGGTTGATGAAGGTTGAAATCATCAAATGCTGCATGAAGGCTCCATATAATAGACCTACTTTGAGGTTAGAACATTGGTTCCTTGGTGGCGTTGGAAGTGGATGCACCTTCGGTTGATGTTTGTCAACCTATGTCAGAGGTTGAAGGCTCTTGGAGGTCAAAGGTCTGTAGTGAAAGTAGCAGCCTCACGGTGTCAATGGTGGATCCCCTTTTTGTAAGTGAAGGCCTTGTATTTATAGGTTGAGGCTAGGTTTTGGAACCCACACAACCACCATGGAGTTAAGTCTTGGCCTCCATGGAGGTGAAGAGATAGCAGCAGTACAACAAAGATAACAGGGTCGTCGATGATCAGTAATGCCATTGGTAGACTAAGGGTCTCATGACCCACAAAACTTTTGTCAGTAGGTGAAGAGTCAGAACGGCCATCAATTGTCATGAGAAGGTCTTCCATTGGAAGGTAGACTTTGTAGATCCTTTAGTTGTAGGGTTCAATACTATCATTTATTATTGAGTGTTGAAGGACCATCAGAAGGCAAATGATGCGCAGTCATTGGGAGGCAAGTGTAGGAAATGCTTCAGAAGGTGGAGTTAGAATGACAAGTGGAAGGTGAAAGTGGAAGATCCATTGGAAGACCAGGTGATCTCCCTTTGATTGTTGAGTGTAGGGCGGCCATCGAAAGGCTAGTTCAGGGTCTCCATCAGAAGGCAGATGTTGGCACTCTTTCGGTTGTTGAGTGAGTTGGTCATCAAAAGGCAAGTATTGGGCTTCTTTTGGTTTTCAACTGAAGGAAGGGATAAGTGATGTTAACTGATGCTTTGGCAAATGTAAGCGCACCCCAGGGGTCTATTAGTGTAAGGTCGATGGATCACAATGTTAGAGCTTCTATTGATGGAATAACAACTGATAGAGGGACAGATCAATAAAAATTGGTGGCTTGGAAGGTGTAATGCAAACTGATGGCTTCAACAACTAATGAAGGACTAGATCATAAAAAATAGGGTCCATTTATTCAAAAGTTTCTTATGCCTACTAGTCGGTCAGTGAGACCACCACCTCCTGCACTCCTACCATGCAATGAAGTTCAAGATTGCCATGAAAACTAAGAAAATTGATCAAAACATTATAAATTACAATGAAATCAAGAAACATAAATGTGAGTCGGTTCTAAGATAAGATGGTGGAAATGAACACAAAACTAGACTAAGAATGCAACTAAAATTGCAATGAATATGCATTAGTCAAATAACCCCAAACTTAACTATTGCTCATCCTCAAGTAACACAAAATCTGAAATAGTTGCCCAATTGAATACTTTCAACCCATGTGATTACCTCACATTCACATCATGCTCATTTACCTACCACCTGGTATGGCCAAGCTTCCCAGCTTCCTAAGATCACAAACACATCTACTTATGCCTTTGTTTCCAATTTTTCTTCCCAAAAATACTTCTTCACAACTATCCCTAATACTAGGCACATCAAAGAGTATTCATTAGCATTCAAAGAAGTTCATAAAGCACCAAGTTGCATATGATCCAACATTAGAGTGCATGAAAGGATATCAAAATGAGACATTCATTGTGTCTGTGGGTAGAAAAATGGAGAGAAGAAGGTTGCAGAAGGAAGATGCAAATCTCTCCTCTATTCAACTCAAGATTATTTTATTTATGCAAATGTATATATTATAGCATTTATTTTTATTTATTTATTTTCCACAACATATTTACTTTTTGTCGGTATGATGTTATTATATAGAGAGGGGTATGGAAGAAGCGGATATAGAAGGGAGGAGTATGCAACCCTAAACTTGGAATTTGGCACTTTTTATGGATTTTAATATTTTTTTTATGGATGGGGTGTAAGAAGATGGAAAAGGAAGTGTAGAAGAGGAGTCAGATCAATATGCAACTTGATTTACAATTCAATGCTCCAGGTTGTTCTCCTAGTCTCATTATACTCACATAGTGACATAATAAGAAAAAAGTGATGATTCCATGAATTCATTTCACTAGTCAGTTAGAAGAACTATGTGTTTGATCCCTCTCAAATACTTAACTACCTGCCATCTTTTCCAAGGAAATAAGATGTTTTGGGTTGCTAGGACACATAGGATGATTTTTAGCCATTGGTTGTTTTAGAAATTGTCCATTTTAGCTTTTGATTTGAGTAAGGGCAGTTAAATGATAATGATATGCAAGGATGCAAATAGAAAAATTGAATCGAGTTTGGCTAGATAATATCTTTGATTATTCTAGAAAGATTTTTTTAAAATTAAGCTAAATGCAATGTGTGGATTCAATGATAAGATCATAAGTTATAAATAGATAGGTGTTGGTAGAGAGTAGAATAGGTACCACCCACCCTTCATTCCAAACTTAGATACTTTCTCATCCTCTAGAGAACACAAAATTCAAGATGGGGGGAAGAACCTTAGCGGTTGTTCCAGTGGATGTGGTGACAACCTAATTAGACGGTTAAATTCTAGGACTTTTCCTAGTGATTGTTGTGGAAAGACACACATCAAATTTAGCATCACTTTCAGGGACGACAAGCATTGTTTTCTGAACCCGATCACTTGTAAATATAGGATTTCTCTTCTTTTTATAAATTTTAGTTAGTTCTACAATTTTAATCTTGTTTCATCATTCCTTAGCATGTTCATAATTTTTAGACTTGCTCTATACTTTTTTTAGTCTTGTATTATAATTCTTAGTCTTTGTTCCATAATTTCTTTTATTATATTTTCTAATTTATTCTGCCTACCTACACCCATTCTAGTAGTGTAACCTCCTTTGGCAGAGTCTCCATTTTGGTAGTATTGTTTTCTAGTTTATTTTGTAATTTTTAGTCTTGTTACATAATTTGGTAGTTTATCCTTGTAATTTTTACGTCTTTGTAAATTATAGCTAATCCCTTAACTTGTTTTAGTTTCTTTGCATCAACCCTAGTTTCTTCTAGTTTATATCTTTTTCCTTTCTATCTTAGATTTCTTTTGTAATTCATTTCTTCAAAAACATTTTTTCGAAATGGAATGGTCAACATATTATGGTTCACAATGTCAATTGTGTGGTTATTACAACCGTACATCACTAGATTGTCCTATTTTGTCCCCTCATGTTTTCGGAGCACCTTGTAACATTGAGTCTTCCTACAGGTCTATATAATGCAAATTACAGTCCACAACCCTTTGAAGACTATTATGAGGAACAATGCTACGCATATCAAAATGAGGGATCCTATGACCAAGAAGTTATGGGGGTATGGCAAGGATAACCAATAAAATTTTGGGGGAAGATCCTTATTATGAAAACCAATATATGCTTCAAGAGAATAAATGAATTAGAGACCTAGAAAAAATAGTAGTGGAGCAATAGGAATATTAGAAAATTGACAAGACTTGTTAGCTACTTTACTAGAGGCCCGATCACAGAGACACTCAAATAAATTGTAATAGCCTAAGATGTTTTTTTAAACGATGACAAGGACGATCCCATGTTTATGTCATTTATGTCATATTCTACCAAGGAATTGTGTTCTTCATGCAATGAGAACATTGGTATTCCGATCCTTCCACTAGAGGTTTTATTACTTGATAATGAAAAGTCAAAGCAGGAGAGTCATCCTTATTCTAAAGCTCCAACAACTCTTCATATCAATGACATAAATATAGGTCTATCAGTCACTGATCCGCTTTGGTGAATCTATCTTGGATAATGAATTGCCACCCATCCATGATAAATCTGTAGATAATTCTAGACAAAGTCTTCCTCATAAAAAGGCTTACGCTCCACCACAGTTCGTTTTCTTTTCACATATGGATGATCTACATGGGGAGCCACCATCGCTTGAAGAAAGTCACATGCCCACACTCCTTGACTATAAAAATGATATTATCATTTTATTTTCTCATGAACTCTGGGGAAAATCTTTCAAATAAGAATTTGAGCCACATACTATATCAAGAAGAAACCCCACTAATCCCATTAGCCACAATGTTGATTGCATGATTCTTGAGGAGAAAAGAAATATTTATGGTGTTAATTTTAATATCACTTATGTGTAAATCTAGATTATGAGAAGAAACCCAATCCAGATCCTCTGCCTAATCTTACACAGTCGGCACCTCACATGGTACCATACCAGCTCAAACTCAACATTGAGTCGATCCTTCCTGATCTACATACATCAATTTCACTTCCTCCACAGTTGAAGGGATATTTGTGGATCTTACTGGAAGGATTGTGGGGAGAAAAGAAACCTCATTTTTCTCTACCTGAAACCCCCTTTTAGCTTCTGCGACCACCCAATCACTGGGAGTGCTATGAAATTCCTCTTTTCAAGGTTCCATCCCTTGTCAATGCTGCATTTAGTTGGACGTTTTTTGAGCTACCAGGACCCCTAGTGATCTACGCACTTTTCTTCCTCCATTCTGGATTCAAGTTTTGCTTGGAACAAGAAAAAATTTAGGCTCGGGTTGGATCTAGTGGTATGTACTCATTCCACACAATCTATCTTAAAATTCTTGCAATTTATGTTATGTGGTTTAGCTTTAAAAAAATTCAAAAATTTTAGCTTAATTTTTTGCCTTTATCTAGTTGGTCATGATGATATACTCATTTATCAATAAACCCCCTTGAATAATGCAACTTGTTTTATAACATAATTTATAAACCTACGATTGATAGACATTATCATGCAGCTAGGATCTTAATTAGCATCATTCCTTGGAAAAGATGGCAAGCTATAGATGGTTGATAGGATTCAAAAATAATGTTTCCTTATCCAGAGTATAGATTAACTTGAACACATTCTTGATCTTGCATAACTCAGAATTAATTAACCCAATGTATGATACTCCCAATGTGCTTAAAATAAAAAAAATGAGTTGTACAAAGAACAATCTTTTGTCACTTCTTCCATCACCTTCGTATCTCTCCATCTAGAAAAGAAAAAATAAAAATAAAAAGCTAATGTGACAAACTCCAAGTTTGGGGTGCCACACCCCGTTTTCCTCCCTCTTTCACTTCTTTCATACCCCTCATAAATTTAATAGGGTATGCCATCAAGAAAAGATTCCAGAAGAGCACACTAAAATATGCAGACAATGTAACTGCAAACAAAGAAATAAAAAGGTCGCAAGTTGAATAGAAGAGAGACCACTTCCTTGCATACCTTGTTTCACTTCACTTTTATACCTAGACAAATCTACATAACCCCATCAAATACTTGAGTCATGCTCTTGTGTAATGACTTGTAAGAGTATGCGGAAGTACCAAATGCAAAGCCAATATGAAATTTGTTTTATTGTGGGTCTTGAAATGGAACTAAGTTGTGAAATACTCTTTAAGTAGGGGATATGAAAATTATTTTTTGTGAATTTAGGAAGTTAAGGTTGCTTGGCCATATAATATGGAAGGACTCAAGTGGTTTTATGTAAGTGAGGATAATGGGTCGAAAGTATTATGTGGAGTATTTTAAATCCAATTTTGTTCGAGGATGACCAAGTTTTAAGTTTGGGGTATTTTGAAGAGTGTAAACTCATCATCATTATTTGCATATTTTCATCTTTGTTTGACAATAATTTGTTCCCTATTAGACAATTTAAATTAATTATCTTTTTTTGAACTCGTAGATATTAATTCTTATTCATTCTTCTCTTTAGGGTAGACAAAAAAAGCAACATCAACCCCAAGGTTAAAAGATAACTAGTTAGGAAGTACGAAGTCAAAGTTACATGGCATATTAGATGCCAGAGTATGTTTTGCAATATGATCTAATGTGGAATTGAAATTGCAGGGATTGTAAGAAACAAAGAGAGTAAACTCACCACTATTAAGGTTCACAACTCTTTTAGCAAGAGCTTTGAACCTAGGGTTTGTTTTGTTTGGCCTACTAAGGTAGGTAACTTCCTATTGAGAGTCCATCAAGACACAGAAGGAAGTCCAATTGTTCATCTTACTGGTATCCAGGGCGTGTAGAATTGCTTAAATTTTGGCCTCAAGGGTGAAGTTAGTAGCAATAGGAATGTGTCTACCTAGGAGGGTGTCCCTTCTGTTGTTAATCACAAGAATCCTGATAGCATCTTTAGATGACAATGGTTGAAAGGCACCATCAGCAAAGATGTAAACATCTTTCTCCTGAGGCGGTACTAGATTGGCTTGATCTTGTTGCCTCTATTTACATGGTTTTCGGAGAAGATGCATGATCGTTGAAGTCCTGCACTCGGTAAATGTGGCTTGAATCGGTGATGGTGTTGCAATATGCTGATGGATGAAGTTGTTGCGGCTCTGCCAAATATGCCAGCAAGCAACTATCCATAATGTTTGGTTTTCTTCATTAATGTTATGTACAGTGATGGCTAGGGATAACCAGTCATCTTCACCTAGGTTAAGAAGGTTATGACCAATAGGTAGTAGGAGCCAGATGGCCTTACTCGTTGGGCAGTCTTAGAGAGCATGTATAAGTGTATCATGAACATTTTTTCATATGCTATAGAGTTCACTTGCGTCGATGTGGCGCCTTTGTTTTTCCACATTGGTTAACAAAGCCTTGTTCTCAAGGAACCAAAGGAAGACTTTTAGCCTTTTAGGGTGGTTAGATTTCCAAATATCTTTCCAATTGCATGGATTAGGGACTTTTTTTTCTTTTCACACCCATCTATTGGTTGATCGGGATGAGAATTCCCCTGATGGCTCCATCGACAATGACCAGGAATTGTCACATGCAGAGGATATTGGTGCCGGTGTGGATGATATCCCCACCCATGTACCTTGGGGGAGGTAGTTATGGATGAAGTCCAAATCCCAAACATCATCACTAGACACCAATGAACTCACACTAAGGTCTTCGAGTCCAGGAGGTATGAACCAGCTTGAGTCATGATCCATGATAGAAGCACCAATTACCCATTTATCTCTCCATACATTGGAGTCAATGCCATTGTTGATGATTATATTACACCTATAATTGAGCTCACCGATATGTCGCTTGATGAAGCTCCAAGCTAATGATGAAGAGCGTTTGACAAAGGAGTTTCCCCAGATGTATTTACCCTTCATTTCTTGCACCCATAGCTTTGAGGTATCATTAAGGAAAACCCAGACAACTTTTAACATCAAGGCAACATTTTGGTCCCACGCATCCTTAACACCAAGACAACCAATGTCTTTATTGGATGAAACTTTCCGCCAAGCTACCTTGGGTAATTTTCTGTTTTCCCCGCAGCCATACCAAATGAATTTTTTGATGTGTATATTGATATCATCTCACAATTGTGGTGATAGCTTAACACATAGCATTGTGTAGGTAGGAATGGCTTGAAAGGAGGATTTTGCCAGTGTGATTTGTCCAACTAGCGAGAGATGATGCATTGACCAACTGTTGAGCCATTTTTGGATGTTGGAGATGATGTGAACATGGGTGGCTTTATCCTGGCGATGGTGAAGTATGGGCACTCCAAGATATTTGCCAATGTAATTTATTGGTTTGAATCCCAACTTTCTACTTATACATTGGATTTCAAATCTTGTTACATTCCATGAGAAGTAACAGCATGATTTCTCTTTTGACACGAGTTGCTCGGATGCTTCAGAAAATGCCTTTAAGACTTTTATAATCCCCCTGGCTTGTACAAAAGATGCCTCACCCATTAGAAGGATGCTTTATACAAATAGGACATGAGATAACTGGGTACCCACTCTGGATAGCGTCAGGGGCTTCCAATCACCGACAGCAACAGTCGCCAAATTTCCTAGCTTAATCTTTCCATACACATTACAAAGACATACTGACTAATTAGGTCACCTGACATGACGCCCTGTGATGCTCTGAAAGCAGGAAGAGGGTTTCCCTCCCACATTATGGATGTAGAACCTCTAGTGATGATTTACATGATGAGATTGTAGATTTTATCTGGTATCCCAGTTCAATGGATGATGTCATGAATGAAATCCCAACTCATTCAATCAAAAGCCTTTGCAAGGTTGTGTTTGATGCACATGGATTTCTTCTTGGTGGCATTATTCCTCATTGAGTGTATGACTTCTTGGACTAAGATGGCATTATCATTGATCCTCCATCTAGGGATAAAATCAGATTGAGTTGGGGCAATCTAATCATCCAAGTAAGGCTTGATACATTCAAAAATTATTTTAGAGATAAGTTTGAAGAAAATGTTATCGAGTGATATAGGCCTGAAATCACTACAAATCTGGGGTGCATCAATATTGGAGATTAGCACCATGTGTGAGTCTACCATAGAAGCAGCAATTGCCACGCGCGTGAAGATATCAGTGACAGTGTGTACAATATAAGGACCTACCATCTTCCAATTATTCTAGATAAATTTTGTATAGACCCCATCCGGTGCGGGTGCCTTCAGGGGTGCCATTTTAAAAACAACTTGATGCATTTCATCTGCATAAGGGGTGCTTTGCAGTCGATCATATGCATTCTGATCAATCTCAGGAAAGGCTTCTATGTAACTATTGATGTAGTCAAGGTCTGCAAGATGGTGCGATGTCATGAGATTCTCAAAGAATCAGTGGAGAAGACGCTTGATCTCTTTATCATCGTTAACCCATGTGTCATCATCATTCTTCAAGTAGGTGATTTTGTTGTGGTGTCATTTGGACTTTGACATAGGACTGGTAGAATTTGGTGTTGTCATCACCAAATTTTAACCAATCAATGTGGGTGCATTGTTTCCAATATGCCTCTTCTTTTAAGAGTATGTGGTGATAGTGTTCCTATAATTGAGTAGTAGGGTCATACAAAGGAGGAGAACTGAGAAGTTGGGTGGATACATGGTAATTGTTGATTTGCATCAAGAGGGATTGTTTCTCCTTTCGCTGCTTGTTGATGTGTTTAGAGTCCCACTTGTTGGCGATAGGCATCAAGTTATGGAGAGCATCTGGGAAGTCCTTGTGAGCTACCTAGCGTGGGAGTAGCTCAGTTTGGAACTCCGGCATGATGTTCCAACTGGCCTTGGTTTTGAAGGATAAATAGTGAGGTTCTTTATTCCCATAGGAGAGGACTCGATTATGGTCTAAGTAAAGTCTTGGGAGCATAGTTATAGAGGAGGAGTCAAATATATTGAGCCAAGAAGAATTAGAAATGACCCAATTGAGATTTTCATAGAGATTGAGTCTCCTGAAAGTGAAGGGCGGGCCTTGTGACTTTAAATCGGCAAGGACAGTGTTGAGGAGGGTTTCATTAAACCTGGCACAAGACTGTTTATTAAAATATTTCCCACCTTGTTTTTGTTGATGTTGAGCATGGTATTGAAGTCTCCCATAATAGCCCAGGCATCAGTAGTGTTTGTGACTATCTCTTCCAGCCTTTCCCATAGGAACTTGTGCTTGGTGGGATTGGGACTCGCATAAACAGAGGTGAGAGACCATGAGTTCTTCATCCTATAATGGATCAGTTGTCAATGGTTGAGGATAATATCCACATGGCAATGACTATTGTCCCAAGCAATCCAAGTGCCACCTGAGAATCCAATGGCCTCCACTCTACGTGACAAGTTAAAATCGAGTCTTTTTATGATGGTTGAAGTCGTGATGCCACTGCATTTTGGTTCCACTATTTCCATGATCTTGAGTTTGTAGGAGATTTTCATCTCTTTAATCATAAGTATCTTTTTGTCAAGGCGGGCACCTTGTATGTTCCAACAGCAAATATTCATTAAGAACGATGAAGTGAGGGGGCTGGCACTTATTACAGTGTCACACACAGTCCTGGGATTGTTCTTCACTTTATGTTTTCATATTTTTTGAGTTTGGTGATGCAGCGTATTCTAATTGCTCCTGGAATTTGAGCACTCTTCAAGCTTGCTCATTTGTTGGGGATTCACCCAAGTTAGAGGGTGTTGCTTCATCCGTTCTGACCTTCTTGCAAACTCTGTCAGGGCTCTAAATAGACTAAAACACTATCTTGCGATTTTGTAGCATTACATACCTAATGTCACCTTTACCCAAGCGAGTGGAGACCTACCTATTCTGATGGGGTGGGATCACAACTCTATGGGATTGGAATTGAAAGGGGTTTCCATGAGCACCTTCAATGGTAAGTCCAATGCTGACTTCATTCTCTATGAGAATGTACAACAGTGTTTGCACACTATATCACAGCTGCTTTCCTTCCTTGTTCCTTTGAGCCCTTGCTTGGTCTTTTATCGGCAATGCCAATGTTTTTTTGCTTACATTTTCGTCACTTATTCTTCTTGCTTAAGACTATTTCCCAGTCATCCTCGTCCTTAGACACTCCTTCATCTTCAGATAAAACAATAGGCCCTTCTCCAGCAGCATGTATAGATTTTTCTAATACACTTTTGGTAGTTGGTTTCCTGGCTCTATCCTCTTTTACTTGAGGGTGACGCCGCTCAGGTTTCTTTGCATGGATGGCTTTAGTATAAGTAATCCCTAGCATATGAATCAGAATATAAGTTGTAGAAAGGTCTTTGGGTGGATCAGGGGCTTGCTTACAGTCTAAGTTGGCATATCTAAGGTGCCCCCATCTCATGCAGACTTGAGGGAGATTCTCATACTCAAGACGGAAGTGTTCCCCATTGATGAAGATTGCTGGCAGTAAGGGGTTAGTCATGTCGACTTCAACCGTGATGTGGGCAAACTTCCCTTGATTATCTTGGAGGGTGTTAGCTTCAATCTTAATCATCTTCCCTACAACATTATAGATGTGGTGGAGGAGCTTGTTTTGATAGAGGAAGACTAGAAGGTCCATGACCTGAACCCAAACAACAAGCTTTCTCGAGATAGGCTCAAAACACCTAAAATTTTGGCATCCAGGATTGTATGGAAAGGTAATTCCCAAAGATCGACCATGATCCTCCCGTCATTGCCTTCTCATAGTCAATGTGGTTGCCTAACTGGATGATGTACTAGTTGTTCTCGAGATCAATCACCCTAATATGGGTCGTAGGCTGCCATGAGATGCTGATCTTGTTGACTAGAGCTTGAAAGATAATGTTGATTCTGATCGCCTTGACAATGACCAAGTGTTGCCATGGCTCAAGAAGAGGCTTGATGGTATCATGCTTGATAGAGAAGGAAGGTAACACGTCATTCAGATCAACTCGAATATCAGATTCAGAAAGGAGATCTGGTGAAAAATGATTGACATAGGATAGAAGCCCCAGATTCTTTCCAACTGAGGCTTGTTTGAAAGACATCTTGGGCTCTGTTGCGGCTTATGCCTCCTCGCTCGTGACTACATCATTGTACCTGTGTCCACATTGTGGATTTACCAGTTGTGTTTTTGTGTCCAGGTTGACGCCATGGGTGCCAGGAGTGGAACTCTCATTAGCATGGTCAACATATGTCTTTCTCGTCTCTACGGAATGATCAAAGTGGCCATGGCCTCGTCCTCCTCGGCCACCTCGATGGCTGCCATGACCGTTAAACCCTAGCATAGCATGTTTCTAGATATAATATGTTGAACTAATTAATTATCTTTGTTTTGCTTTTTTCTAGTCAGTTGGAGTTTTTACTTGATTTTTTTGCCTTTTGTAAGAAAATAGGTAATATGTTTCAAAGGGAAAAAAATCCCAAAATTACTCTTGGAAGATGTTTACACAATTTCATGTAGTGTTGAAAATATATATACCCCACTTCAAAAGCATCATATCTTTTGTGTATGAACTCCAAATTGAATGTGTAAATATGCTTAGAAAGGTAATCCAACTTCCTATGAAAAATATATTTTTGGACTATTTTAGAACCCTTTACGGAAGCAAAATCTGTTCAAAATCCATGTTGCATAAATCTACAGTAAAGAGAGTCAAATGGTCAAAATGTTAAAAGAAGACAACTCAATAAATCTTTCCATTTGGGTTAAGCAATTCATATTGTAAGAGTTTACTCATGGCCAATTCTATATGCTTTTGTATAAAATAAAGAATGAAAATGAAGACTCAGTCAAATTCCAAAATGAAAAGGTCACCAATGCAGTCAAAGTTTGACCAATGTACCTTCAAGCTGCAGCAAGCGATTCCTCTTGGATTTTTTTATCTCATTTCTCCCTATAAAAGGAGGGAGGACTCCAATCACTTTTCCTATCACTTCTTATATCATTTTTTATACTTCTTGTTGTAGGATTTCTTGTAATATTTTTCTTATGTTTGAGTAGTTTTCTTCTGGGGCATGGGGAATAACCCCATAGATCATTTTATATATTAGTTGTACTCTCTCCATTTTCTTAATGGAAGGATATTTTCAATATGTTTTCGCTTTGATCAGAAGAAAAGATATGTTCTTGTGAGGGTATCGAGACCCCAGACCCCGACTAGGATGAATTGCATAAATTCTTGAAACACTTTTATGATCTTCTATCTTCTGATCTGCACTCATTTTCTAGTTAAATAGGATTATATTGTTGTGGAGATGTCCAAATCTCATATTTTAATAAATAACAAACGTGCAATCTTTTGATGCAATCAACTAATTTAGGTTGTGATCCTTTTTATGTAGTTTCTTTATCTATTATAACCTATGATGATGTGATCACCTGATCCATGGGTTTGAACATCAGAATGAGGTTTACATTTTCTTGATGCGATCACCTAAAAGATTTTTTTTGGATGGTTGGACAAGGATCCTCAAAAGTAGTGACCCTGGGTTTGAGAGAAGTCTAGTTTTTGTACAATTTGTGATCCTAACTGACTCAAATTAACATAATCCAAATTCGGTCATTAAGAAATGAAGTTGGATTAGCTAGTGTAAGAATGTGGTTATTGGTGGTGATCCTACAGACTCCTAGTTCCTTTTATCTTTGATTAGTTAAATTTATTTTAGCAATTTAATTATGTTCTTAGTTTTTAACCAAACTCTCAACAACTATAATTTTCCTTTCTATTCTTGTGATAAATTTTTGGATTTCAACCATTTCCTCTCCACTTTCCCTTGGATCGATACCTTACTATACTAAAGTTGACTTGGTACTTGTACCAAGTTGACAACCTGGTTAGAAGGTTAAGTCTAGGATTTTTCCTAGTGGTTGGTGTGAAAAGACGCACATCAAATTGTTGAAATAAATTTTACCAAATTCATATGTGTCACTTCACACCAATCACTAGTCCTAGAGTTTAACCTTCTAACCAGGATGTCAACTTGATGCAAGCACCAATTCAACTTTATTATAGTAAGATATCAATCCAAGTGAAGGTAAAGATAATATGGTTGAAATCCAAAAATTGATCGCGAGAATAGAAAGGACAATTCTGATTGTTTATAGTATGGTTAAAAACTAAGGACATAAGTAAATCACTGAAATAATTTTAACTAATCAAATATAGAAGGAACTGGGGGTATAGAGGATCACCACCAATAAGTATGTTCTTACATTAGCCAATCCAACTCCCTTTTTTAGTGATCAAATTAGGATTATATGGATTTGAGTCTCTTAGGATCACAAATCACACAATATCCAAACTTCTCTCAAACCTGAGGTCACGGAGTTTGAGGATCCTTATCCAACCATTTAACAAAATGCTTTTAGGTGATCGCGTCAAAAACATGTAAATCTATTCTGATGTTCAAACTCAAAGATTAGGTGATTGCATCACCATAGGTTATAATAGACAAAGAAACTAGATAAAAGGGATCACAACTAAAATCAGGTGATTGTGTCAAAAGATTGTGCATTCGTTGTTTTCTAAAATCTGAGATCTCAGCATCCCCACAATAATATAATCCTATTTAACTACAAAATGAGTACAAATTAGAAGATAGAATACCATAAAAGCTTGTCAAGAATTTACGCAATTCATAATAGTTGGGGTTCGGGATCTTGGTATCCTCACAAGAACATATCCATTCTTCTTATCAAAGAAATATTGATTGGGAAATATCCTTTCATTAAGAAAATGGAGATAGTACAACTAATGTAGAAAACGAGCTATGGGATTATTTCCCATGCCCTAGAAGAAAACTACTCAAACATAAGAACAAGATTACAAGGAATTCTACAAGAAGAAGTAGAAAAAGCAATACAAGAAGTGATATAAAAAGTGATTTGAGTCTCCCCTCCTTTTATAGGGAGAAAGGAGGGGGGACCCCAAGAGGAATCACTTGCTTTAGCCCAAAGTCACATTGGTCAAACTTTTTGATGACTTTTTCCTTTTGACATTTGATTGGGTCTTTATTTGCATTCTTTCTCCCATACAAAAGCATATAGATTGTCCAGGAGTAAAATTTTACAATAGAGATTTATTGAGTTGCCTTCTTTTAGCATTTTAACAATTTGACTCTCTTTGTTGCATATTTCTGCAATTGGGATTTTGAGTAGCTTTTGCTCCTATGAAGGGTTCCAAATTAGTCCCAAAAATACAATTTTTATAGGAAATTAATTTCCATTCTGACACATATTTGCACATTCAATTTGGAGTTTGTACACAAAAGATATGGCACTTTTGGTGCGGGGTATATATGTATTTCAGCACTACGGTAAATAGTGCAAACATCATTCAAGAGTAATTATGGGAATGTTTGCACTTTGAAATAAATTTTCTATTTTCCTACAAAAGGCACAATAAATCAAGTAAATACTCCACTTGACTAGAGAAAGCAAAACAAAGATAATTAACTAAAATTATTCAATAGCCAACAAATTGTTGTCAAATAAAGATTAAAATATGCAAATAAAGGTGATGAGTTTACATCATCATGTGATTATTCTTCATTCAGCAAGAGTCATTCACCTGCAATCAAAATTATTAGATCATATGATCTTGTCATAAGATGTACTAACTAACAAAATGCAATATGGACTAAGATGTATGTAAACAACTAGAAATGAAAGTAACACTCGGGTTGCCTCTCGAGAAGCATTTTTTTAACATTGATGGCTAGACACCTGAAGCTCAATCGTGATATGTTGGAGGGAGAAGTATGAGTGGTTGATTGACCTACATACCAGTGACTGTGAAACATAGTTTGAGTTGTTGGCCATTGACTGTGGATTTTCTAGTCTTTTCACTCCAAATTATAACAACTCCGTGAGGGAATATATGCTTAATAATGAATGGACCTGACCATCGGGTTTTAAATTTTCTTGAAAAGAGGAGGAAATGAGAGTTTTACTGTAACACTTGATATTTGTTATACATATCTTTCCTCTTCAGGTAGCTGTTATACCACATCTTTGTGCGCTCTTTGTAAATGCATGCATTTTCATAAATCATCAGTTGTATCTCTTCTATCTCTTACATCTAAAGTAGATGATTTTCCTTTGTTGCATGAAGATCAAATTTAAGCTACGTGATAGCCCATTCAGCTTTGTGTTCAAGGTCTGATGGTAGATGAAAAGACTTTTCATAGATTAAGTGGAAAGTTGTAGTTCCACGAGCAGTCTTGTCAGAAGTTTTGTATGTCTAGAGTATGTCGTTTAGATTGTTATTCCAATCTTTCCTTATCCTGCTAGTTGTCTTCTCTAGAATGGATTTGATGTGGTGGTTAGAAATTTTTGCTTGGCACTCGTCTAAGGGTGATATGGAGTAGCCACATTATGACAGGCATCGTATTTGTGAAGGAGGGCTTTAAAGCTACTCTCTAGGAAATGAGATCTCCCATAGGAAGTGATGGTGCAAGGGACTGCAAAGTGTGGAAAGATAATATCTTTGAATAGTTTGATCATCGTCTAGGCATTACCAGACTTTGTAGGGAGGGCTTAAGTAGGATACAGGAGAAATTGTAAGAGGAGGGAAATCTACCCACATAGTCCACACCCCAAATGTCCTACCAATGATTGAAGGGAATCTCATTCCTCTTATAAATATTAGTGGATCGTTGGCATTGGTTACATGACTTAACATATTTGTGAGCATCCTTAAAGATAGTATGCCAGGAGAAACCACATCGAAGGACTTTAAATTCAGTCTTCTTTGAAGTCATGTGGGTTAGGCCAAAGTGGCATTGCTCAAAAATAAGAGGAGCTTCTTTTTCAGAGATGAATTTGTAGTAAAGGACGTATGACATTGCCGAAAGAGATAGGACTCATCCAGATAGTAATGAGGAATGTATGACATAAACTTCTTCTTATCATTCCCTAAGAAATCCAAATGAAGGACTCCCACAACTAGGTAGTTCACAAAATCATCATACTACAAGGTAAATGTAGACATTTTTAACAATTGGTCCTCAGGAAAAGAGTCATTAATTAATATTGTTCCATTGTCTTGGGTGTCTAATCTGCTAAGATGATCAACAACAATACTTTTGGTTCCTTTCTTGTCCTTGATGTCTAGGTCAAATTTTTGCAGCTACAAAATCCACTTAATCATCCTTGGTTTTGTGTCCTTTGACATTGAATATTTGATAGAAGCATGATCAGTATAGATAGTCACTTGTGAGCCTATCAGATACGAGCATAACTTTTCAAAGGAAGAGACAATGGAGAGAAGCACCTTTTTAGTGGTCACATAATTTTTATGTGTGTTGTCTAACATCTTGTTCGCATAGTAGATGGAATGGTGTTTCTTGTCAACACACTACCCCAAAATTGCACCCTCATCATAGTCTCTGGCATCACACATGATCTAAAAGTAAGAGAACAATCCATGTCACAAAGGATGGGGTGAAAATGAGAGTGTCCTTTAGGGTATTGAAAAACCTCATGCATACATATTCAAAGTTGAAATCCACATCCTTCTGGAGAAAATTTGTAAGAGGCTTGGTGATATGTAGAAGTCGCAAATGAACCTCCTATAAAATTTGTCATGTCCTAGAAATGCCTGAACTTCTTTGATAGTGGTTGGTGGAGATAGCTTAGTGATCACTTCTATCTTCACTTTTTCAACTTTGATACCTCTAGAGCTAACATGATGGCCTAAAATAATGTCTTCCTTCATCATGAAGTGGCATTTTTTTAGCTGAGCACCAGAAGTGCTTCTTTACAACATTCAAGGACTAGGAAGAGATGGTGTAGACATTATTCAAAAGAATATTCATAGACTGAGATGTCATCCATGAAGATTTCCCTTATGGTTTCATTAAGGTTGGAGAAGATGGTAGACATGCAACCCTTGATGTGGCGGTGCATTGCATAGTCTGAAGGGCATTTGATGGAAAGCATGCATCCCAAAGGGACATGTGAATATGATCTTTTTTTTATCGCTAGGGTGAATGGGTATCTAGTAGAAGCTTGAATATCCATTCAGGTAGCAAAAGAACTCTTGGTGTGCAAGTTGCTCCAGGACTTGATCAAGAAAGGGAAGGGGGAAATGGTCCTTCCAAGTTGCATTGTTGAGATTGCGATAGTCTATGGACATGTTGCACCCGATAATAGTGAAGGTGGGAGTAAGCCCATTTTTATCATTCAACAAAACAATAGTGCCTCCCTTCTTTGTCACTACTTGAACAGGTTTCACCCATGGTGAGTTAGAGATGGGATAGATGATCCCATAAAGAAGTATCTTTATCATCTCCTTACGCACAACCTTCTTCATGATTGGACCAGCTTGTGTTGATGCTTGATGGATGGATTGTAGTTGCCAATCATGTTTATGTGATGCATGTATAGGTCTTGAGTCACTCCAATCAGATGAGTCATTTTTTAGCCTAAGGCCTTCTACCTCTATCTTAATTATGTCAACAACTTTTCGTCTTGCTTAGTCGTGAGATCTGAATTGATGATAACTGTGCAGGACCTTTTTCTCATCTAGGAAGACACATTTGAGCCCCTCATGTGGAGGCTTCATCTTTAGTGTAGTCAATTCCTTGTATTCTTATTTGATGACGGAGGCATATTTGAGCTCTTTGAACTCACTCTCAGGATCTTCCTCGGTAGATCCTGAGTGGAGGAGAAGGCTCTTGGAGGTCAAAGGTTTGGAGTGAAAGTAGAAGCATGTGGTGTCAATGACAGATCCCCTTTTTTGAGGTGAAGGCCTTGTATTTGTAGGAGTAGTATAGGGTTTGAAACTCTCCCATCCACCTTGGAGTTAAGTTTGGCTGCCATGGAGGTGAAGAGACAATGGTAGTGTGAGGAAGAGGATGGGTCATTGACTGTTAGTAATGCGATCAGTAGACAAAGGATATTGCAACCTACAAAACTTCCCTCAATAGGTGAAGAGTCAGAATGACCATCAGTTGTCATGATTAGGTCTTCCATCAGAAGGTAGATGATGTATAACCTTTAGTTGTAGGATGTAGAACAACCATTAGTTATTGAGTGTTAAAGAACAATCGAAAGGCAAACTTTGTGCAACCATCAGAAGGTGCGTGTAGGAAATCCTATGAAATACAGACTCAAAATTACCATAACAAGGTGAAAGTATAAGAGCCACCAAAAATAAAGGATATCTCCCTTCAATTGTTGAGTGTAGGGCGGCCATCAGAAGGTGTGTGCAGGGTCTCAATCGAAAGGCATGTGTTGGAAGTGTTTTGGTTGTTGTGTGGGTCAGCCATCAGAAAGTAAGTGGTAGTCTTCCTTCAGTTGTCAATCAAAGAAAGGACTGAGTGATGTTACCTGATGGATTGGTAGATGTAAGACCACCCCCTAAGGGGATATTTGCTTAAGTTTGATGGCTCATGCCAATGGAGCTTCTACCAAATGAACAAAAATTGATCGAGGGACATATCAATAGAAATTTATGGTTTGGCATGTGCAATGCAAACCGATGGTTTCAAAAATTAATGAAGGAATGGATCATCTAAAATATGGTTCATCTATTCAAAATTTCTTATGCCTGCTAGTCGTCTAGCAAGACCACCGTCTCCTACACTCCTACCATGAAATGAAGTTCAAGCCTATCATGAAACTAAGAAAATGGATAAAAACCTTATAAATTACCATAAAATCAAGAAAATCTAAATGCAAGATAGTCTTAAGCTAAGATAAAGGAAATGAATGCAACACTTGATTGAGAATGCAACTAACACTAGGATGAATATGTATTTATTAGTGGTGCCCCTACCCTAGTTCACTCTTAAATAATATTTCGTGCATCTAAAATGATCAAAGATATCATTTGTCCTTGGTAATTGATATTTGTCATTGGTTGTGATCATATCCGATTGTCTATAGTAAATGCATAATCACATAGTACCATTATCATTTTTCACAAAAACAATTGAAGATCGCCAAGGTGTTGTGTTAAGTTTCCTGGAACACTTATCTTGTAGTTTATATGACTGAGTATGTAAGGAGTGGGACCGAATAGGGTATACACTCATTACTTGTAGAGGATAAACCCATATGAATCCAAACATACTTATATGTATGGAGGATGGTATGCATATTCACTTTTAAAAATACATACAAAACACATGATCATATAGCAGTAGTATTTTAAACTATTCTAGTATCATAAATATTCTTCTTGAATTGATCCTCACTACAAAGGTGGATGTACATAAAAGGAAAGCCACAACTAATACAAAAGGACCAGTTGTAGAGGGCTACCTGGCCATTTCAATCTATCCTTGAAGTTAAACTTCTTAGAATATGCTCCATTCCTCGAAGACACCTATATATGGTTGGTTTGGGAACCATAGCTAGAAAGAGGGGGCACAGAAAGCATGTGTCAATAAAATAATAGTACGTTGTATACAAGAACTATTTAGGCATTTAAATATTTAACTATATTTGTAGGGGTGTCCCAAGTCAAAATAGGGTTATGATTAATTATGCAAGTTCATATGGAATAATACAGCAAAGAATTATGACAAAGAGTAACAAGACATTTCATCAAAAATAAATAATTGATGTATAAGAGATTCTTGCCATTATAAACCACTTACAAACAAACAAATGACAATAATGGATAAGTATATCTAGGATTATATGTATTAGGGATGAGACGTTGTAGGATCTCAGGCCAAAAAAATTGGGTGGAAAACACACATCTTGGTAGGAAAATCATGCTCTTGCATATAAATGGGTGGAAAAGCACACCATGCGTGGAAAAAAACATCTGAATGTACAATTTTACAGAGGCACTCTTCCCTACATAGCATTAATCCAAAAAATATGCACGATAGTGCAAAAAGTTATATAATCCAGTCAAATTTCTAACTATTTCAAATATAAGTAATGTGGACATCCATATTATAACAATTTAGGGGTCATACGATGTAAAAGCAAAGATTCTACAATGATAGTGTTGAAGAGATAGAGGAATGTTCTACAATGATTGATTTTTCAAAAATATGTCAAGAGAGATGTGTTAGGGATCAACTTCAGAATTATGCCTCTTCAAAAAATATTACAATTCCATATCACAAAGTGCCCATATCAAAATTGGAAAGGCACACATACTTCATATACTTATCTAAAAATTCAAGAGTCAAAACTCTAGGTTGGGTTGGGGTATAAAATACCTATTAATGGTTCATATGAAATTAGGGTTAGGTTTCCATCAACTGTATAAACCCTAAAAATGAACCTTTTGTTGTTATAGATTTAGGTTATAAAAACAAGATTGGCTCTTAGAGAAATTTCCCATGACTCTAAAAATATTTTATTTAGTTTCTAGACATATAATAGTTTGTTGTTAATTTTCTAATATCAAAGTATGTCACAATTTATTAATCCCTTGAATTGGTCAAAAATGCATAGATGCCCCCACATCATGCATAGAAACTGTGATGCATGACATGGCATAATCAGATAACAATGACATAAGATCTCGTGCAGATATCATAAAAGAGCAGACAAAATGCCCTCAGGTGTGTAGTAAAACAAACCAAAAGAAAATATGGGTATCTAAGGATGTCTATCCCTAGACTACTTATCTATTGCTAAGGAGAAGATGTTTATGTAGACTAAGGTAGTGAAATAAAAGTCCAACCAAAGGGGATTGACTCAGGAAATAGAGGTGATGAAAACCTTATGCGTGGAACCCAAATTTGGGGCCCACGGTTCATTGGATGTTAGGGAATGATCTTGTTGACACAATAGGTATGTTAGGTGGAATAGGTTCTAGTGATCTTCTAGTGAATAAAATTACACAAAAAAAGCATTCAGAAGCTTCAAAACTTTCCTACAAAGTGAAAGCTCCTAAAACATAGAGGAAAAGTCTACAAAGGGCATAAGTTGCATAATCCATACGTCAAGACAGTGAGAGGAGGCAAGAATGGGAGAAACTAATATACCTTACATCAGGTGAAATGTAAAGAAGTGAAATCACTTCCTTACTCAAAATTTGAACAATAAAACCTCCAGTCCAAACATACTCAAAAGGTACGATGGAGTGGATGTAAAATTTTCAAATCTTATATAATGGTAACAAAAGACCAAAGTATAGCAGTGGAATTACAAATATGACTATATTGAATTATAAAACAAGGGAATATCTTAAACTTACAACATAAGGATCCATGTAGAGGAAATCGAAACCACCTCAAGATTGTCTCCAAGCTTTAACTTCTCAATCTAAGTCTGAGTCCACATGTCAAGCCTTCCTTGTCCTCCACCTAGGGTTGGAAGCATACCCCAGCAAAAGAAGAAACAAAAGGAAACATCAGTAAAGGTTGGTATGTTCATACAAAAAAGCAAATTGAGAAATTTATAAAGGATAAGGGACATTAAAAATAAAAGGCTTCCCATGTAAGAGATAAGGACTACCCAAAGAGGGCATAAAAGATAAGAATCATCAACACATATAAAAAGAAGATACTTGCCATAATTAAAAATCATGCAACAAAAGCACATAGATAGGTAGTAGGGCACACACCCCAAAACATCATCAACCTACATGCATGTGAGATAAACATAGCCCTAGAACAATATAAACACAATTGGCGGCCAAGCATAAACTTGAACCTGATAGAGAAAGGAATATTGCCAATCTCCCAAATATATAAAGTTGAGTATGGATTACTGCCACACTCGATTATAGAGGAATGGTATACTGCCACCCTCCAAATAAACAATAGGGGATTACTGCCCCAAAACCAATGTAATTACACTACTCTAGTGCTATTGAATCACATAGCATGTATAATGTAGAGGCAATTAAATAATTTAGTCAGAAGATGATACAAAGGTTGCCATCACACAATGGACAACACAAACATATAACATCCACTTCAAAGTGGCACATATCAATATAAGAGGTCAACATGCACCAAGGCACAAGAAAAAGAGTCAAAAGAATGTCCAAGATGACCACAAATAAGATAGTTCATAAGAACCATGATATTAAAAGATAAGAACAATGTGTATAGGCTATTGTCCATAGGACCAAGAGTAATAAGAATATAGGTGATTGCTCAACATAGAATAATAGGGGATGCAAACATACCTCAACTTCAGATTCAAATGATCCAAAGTCCAACTAGATCTAAGCCTAGGCAACCAAAGCACCTATTGGCATATATATGGGATTAGGGTTAGATTTTTATTAATATACAAAACCCTAAAAATGCCTTTTTATTATTAAGTGAATTAGGTTACAAAAACTGTGCCACTTATTGTATTAGGTTATTACAACTCCAAAACATATTTTATTATATTTTTTGACTTATGTATAATTAGTTATGATTTATACAAGTTTTTAACTTATAAATTAGATCCATAAAAATCACCCCTTCAAAGCATCAGATTCAGGTGAAAAAACCAATACCATTAGAAAGCTTGCATTTTTCTGAATCCAACGAATATTTATTTGTAATTTTTGGCCAAAGATACAATTAGTTATGAATTTTCCAAAGTTGACCAATCAGAAAATCACAAAATGCCAAATAAGGAGAAATAAGGCTTGCAAGGAAGAGAGAGGAGAGTGGGCTTGGGTCCGTAGACATGGCCCAACTAGAGGTGGCCATGTCATTAGGTATGTGGCCCGGTTGAATCGCCAAAGCAAAGAAACCAAAAGTCGAAAAGACAAAAATGCCCTTACCAAGAAAATGAAGAAAAGAAGCATGGAGGGGTAAAACCAAAAATACAAAGGGTGATCGTCTTCCTGACCACCCCGATAACATAGAAGAAGCAAAGCTTCAAAGATCGACCTTCCAAAAATGGAACATGAAGGACAAGGCTTCACCATCAGAATACTAGATTACCCAGCATGCTTTGGGCGACATTGAGCGATCGAAGGTGGGGAAACCCCAACCAAGCCGTGACGGTGAAATAGGGTTCTCAACCACATCGGAAACCTAAAGGAAAGGGCAAGAAAGAGGGAAAATAGATGTACCTCGAATTGGTTGAAGCCAGAGGCACAGGCGCCTCGAAGGAGACCTACTGATCGAATAGGCACATATTCGGAAGACCTCACCTTGGCGCCGGAGTCAGGGAACACCGCTGCCAATGTGGCGAGTAGGGAGAACCTACTCCGGAGCAAAGGTGGTTGAACCAACACTAGGAGACCAAAACAAGGGGTGTCGTTGATGTTTTGGAGCGATATCCCAGTAGCCTAATGACCTGGAGGGCAAGAACAACAGGAAGAAGAGAGGAACAGAGAGGGAAACAGGGGAATCACTGTGGCACCCACGGCTAGGGTTCTCAGGGTATAAAAATCCTAGAAAACTGGGGTTAACTGGTGCAGAATCATCCAGGGAACATGAAAGTAGAGAAATTGCGTGGTAGAATCGGGAAATGAGGGAGAAAGGAAATAGAAAAGATCGGGGGAAAAAATAAGACCACTGGAACGAAATAGGAAAGAGCATGGAGGAAGAGGAGAATCCAGGTACCGTTGGACCAAAATCCAACAGTTGAAATCTAATCCAAATTTGCAAACAAAACGAACCAGAAATAAACTACGTGACAAATCGAAATCCAAAATCGAATCTGATTAAACCAAAGTTGGAAAGCATTATTTCCTTATTTTCTTTTTCTTAAATTGAGGGTTCAAACATTATCCAAATTAAGTGGAATTTTGCACAGAGGCCAATTAAGACATGTAGATTATGATTATGCACTTAGTTTTTCCTTTTGGAAACTTTTAATGGGTTAAATAAATCAAATATCATTTCCTCTTTCCTTCTTCATTAATGGCTTTAGGATTACCCAAATTAGGTAAAACTTCATCCACAAGTTAAATTAAGTGTTTTGAATACGAATTTAGCATTATTTTCAACTTTTGGTGTCATGAATTATATTTATTTATTATTTACACCTTTTAGGCAAAATTTCTCTCTCCTAACTTACCTTATTATTTCAAGGTGGTCCAAATTAGATGAAAATTGACATGTAAGCTTATTTTGATGTGTATATTACGAATTTGAAGTCTATTCATTATTTTGAGGCTTTCTTACATGGATTATATCACTTGGCCCACTAATGGCCCATTAACTATATTACTCTTTCAATTAAGTTCTTTATCATCTTATTTTCACAAAATGAGTTATATGACATATTAGATTACATTATTCATGCATTAGATTATTAGGATCCCTCTAACCTTAGCCTTGTTTAGCCAAACCCAAAAGGTCAAACTTCTAGGGTATGGTCTAAGATCCGGTATGTTCCATGAAATTCGTGGCATGAAGACCTTTGGAGGATCTTAGAGAAGGATTTTAGGTCTTCTTTGGATCCATGACGACCATAGTTCCTCGAACCCAAGGTAAGGTAAATAGAGTCTAATAGATATGCATTGAGTCATCTTATATAGGATTTAGGGATCGAGGTATCAATGGGGTTCATGGGAATAAAAACATGGATATTAATACATCTTGGGTTCTATAGGATGCTATCGAAACTAAAATCAGTTATTGCTTTGGGTCATTCAGATTGAAGATGAGTGAAAGAGCGATTGAGAAGAAATTTGGAAGAGAGAAATTATTAGGAGGGAGGGAGGCATAGGGCATGATATGAAAGTGACACCTTGTGATGAGCCCATAAGGTGCATAAAATGGGTAAAATATAAAATATAGTATAAACTCAGGTAAGCAGTCCATTTAAGTCTACATTATATTTCCAAATTTATGAATAGGCTCATATCTTCTTTTATGGTGCACTTAAGGTATCTAACATTGTTTGAAATTTGACACAAATCCTAATTAGAATACGTAGAATCCAAGCCTAATATCAATTTCCATGGTTGCGGTCAATCATTAGTCCATTTATTATATAGGAATTTATCAGTATTATTTAAATAAACATTATAATAATTCATATATAGTTATTATATTTTGTATTCATACTTATTCTGGGATTATACCTCCATAAGGGAAATTCGCCATATTTTATTTTTTGTTGAAACTATCCATATCTCTACAATCTTCATTCAAGTAAAGGTAACTAAGTTACTCAACTTATGTGAATGTCCAAAATATTTTTCTCAAGTGTCTTAGGGTCCAACCAAATTTGCAGAGTTAAGAACATTTGCTAATATCCATGGCTTATTGGTATTATTAAGTGTACTATTTAAATAGCATGACATATGAATTTTCCAACTATTTGTTATATGCAAACTATACATAAAGATGTTTCAATATGTTAATCCAAGGTTTGTTAATTTATAAGTTATGCTCTATATAATGTATCCTTCAATATAAGTGATCTTGTACATAAAGGTCAAATACTATTTATATGAGGGTTCCACATTAAACTTAGGTTCAAGGTTTGAACCTAAATATATTTTGTATAAATCCAAATTAGGTATATAAAGGTACATTAATTATTTTTTTGTGGCCCAAAAATGGGTTTTATGTACTTTTAGATAATTTTGGGTTAACTATTGTATATTGTTAATGTTGTTACCTATTTATGGAATCATGATACTCGTGGGTAGTTATTCTAGGTTTTGGTATGTTAAAGAGTTTTCAAATACTTGAGTTCATTGAGTTATATATTATATGGTGCTTGCACAATTGGTTGGGATTCTAGAAAAAGCTAAATTTCAAACTCAATTTTTTGCTCTATAAGGATATGGTAATTCTTATATATTTCCATTAGAAAATTAATTTACTTGTGGTGCATTTTCTAATACTTATTTGTTTGGTTGTGGTCAATAACATGTGCCAAGTAGTTCTTGCAACCCTTCCTTAGAATTATGTCCACATAGATGCAAACATCATGCACGTATGAAGACATTCCATACCTCATATGAATGTACATAAACCCCTTATTTGGCACAAGTCTTTCGTGTTCTATAAATCTAACTGCAGTAAATAAGCTTTGAGGTATTTCATACCCATAATAACATCAAAGGTATTAAGAAGAAGTTATGTGAAGCCATCAACAAAATAATATCCAACAAAGTTAAAAAGGCATCCTAGACATACTTTAGAAAAATAGTGGATTCACCTAAAGGAATTCTCAAAAGAAATCGTAAGGTGTGTCATGCATAAGAAGATTCATTTTCAAAGTAATCACAATTTATTAGAAAGAGTGTGTCACTTAAGAATCAATTTGGGAAAAAATTAGTGCATAAAATAGGAGCATCTCACATGTGATCACTCTAGATGAAATCACTCCCTCCTGTGTTGTCACGTCATAAAATCATCCATGACCTTGCATTTTCCACACTATCCTCTAAGTGTGCTACTTCTAGATGCACCTCCTCTAGAAGTAGATGCCACAAAAGTTCCATCAGTCCTAGAAGTTGACTATCCTATTTATCATAAGATTGTAAAAGTCATTGTAAAAGCTCTGGATGAGAATATTGTGATTGTGTATGGTGTAATTGTGGAAAGCTCATATTAAAGTGTACCATATGACCAAAATAATGAAAATTTTGATTTGCAAATCTAGACATTTGCTTGGATGTTCTCATCCAAAATTGTTACAAACTGAGCTCACTTATTTGGCACTATAACAAATGTTGAACTGTGGATCTTTCAAGTGGTGTCCACCTATGTGGAGATGAACATTTTCCTACTCCCAACCTACCTATACCAATATCACATTGTGGGATACAGTTACACATGCCCCCAATACAAGCACTACCTATATTTAACTTCTCATAGAAGCCACCATGATACTATCATTGTCACAACCATTTAGTCTAGAATATTCCCCTCAATATTATAGTATATGATAGTCTATATATGTTGGTGTATTTTCATTCATGTGGGATGCCTCAATGAAATGATTAAAGCTTTCCCTATCTGCCTTACTGACCATAAATAATCATGCCTCATCTCAAGCCTCAAACCTACCTTAAAATGGGTGTATTTTTTCATATCATAGGAATCATCTGGCATAGAAATTTGTGCTCTTGAGATAGTGCACTCATACTAAATCATATATTTTCCTACTTGAAATTTTCCAATTAAAATTTTTTCTCAATTAAAAAAGTGGGAGCATAATGCTTAGTTCATGGAAATCGTTCACAAAATAAGCCTAAGAAAATTCCTCACATGAGCTTCTGCCTCCATTTACTTCCATAATAACTGCACATATCATTTCACAAGATAGTTTTCACGATCAACTCATTGATCTTTTAGAAACTTCATTAATAGAAAGACCTTCTCCATCTCTCACAAATAGAGATCTACAACACCATATATTGCCTAAAATTTTTGTGTCTTTCATCCTAAAAACATATCATGTCATTTCATCCTTTTCATTGTGATAGTAAACTCACCTCTGCCTTTCTTGGATTTCTTCTTTATATCCATATACTTTTTCATATAAACTTTTAATGTTGTCTAGTACTTACACTAGTACAGAAATGGTCTGTAGCGTCGGTTTTTTAAAGCCTACAGCGTCACTTTTTAACCGACGCCTAGGTGGGCGTCGCTACAGAATTTGGTCTATAGCGTCGGATTATTTAACCAAATAAAACTGACCTTACAGAGTAAACACCGACGCAAGAGCTTGTAAAAATTCTGACCTAGGCGAGAAAAAAGGAGCCTGTAAGGTCGGTTATTTCATAAAAATCGACCCTGTAAACGTTCTCGGTCGAGAACATTGTCGACCGAGAACCTTTACAGGGTCGGTTTTTATGAAATAACTGACCCTAAAGATTGAATACCATTTCAGTGGTAACTCTCGGTCGAGAAAATTGTCTACCGAAAACTCTTTATAAGGTCGGTTTTATGAGAAAACCGACCCTAAAAATTGAATAAAACATTTCAGTGTAAGACTCGGTCGACAAACTTCTCGACCGATAGTATTTCAGTCGAGAAGTTTGTCGACCGAGTCTTACACTGAAATGTTTTATTCAATCTTTAGGGTCGGTTTTTTCAAAAAACCGACCTTATAGAGGACATGTAGACTCGGTTTTTTACAAAAACCGACGTTAGAAGTTCTATTTCGGTCGAAAATTTTTCGACCGAAGAGTGTACAATGAATTCAATTTATAGGGTCAGTTATTTAAAAAACTGACGCTAGAAGTTACGATTTTTTTTAAAAAATTTTTGCAGAAATTGATATAGAATAGAAGAACAAGAAGATTCATATATTCTGGGAGAGGGGAGCATTGATGCTCAACCGTCACCATTCAAAACCACACATTCATAACAAAAATGATAATAAATATTCATAATTTACAAAATGATAGAGTGCAAGTCTGAGATGACATATTACAAAAGTAAAAATATGAAACAGTACGTACTCAAACCACATACATAAATGGAGCCGACATATTTAATCCAATGCTATTTCGACTTCACTTATAAAACACTCTGACCACTCTTCTCGGAATTCATTCAATTCCACATGTGTAAGGCTGAGTTGTAAAGATCTGTAACAGAAAATGCACATGCTAATATTTTATAAAAATGACTACAATCACTTGTAAATTTATGATGTTATTCTTTATTACCTGACTTATAGTCTGAATGTCATGTGATGCTTGTTTGACAATAGCTTGCATATATTTCATTACATAGTAGCCACAAGCCCAGTCATTATATTGCATAGGACACTACAAATAACGAATTATACTTAATGTCAGTAAACTACTATAAACAGCAGTTGAGATAAGACTATAAGAGTTGACATATTAGAATTGAAAAATTAATATAAGACTAAGCAGTTGTCAAAGTAGCTACCTTGACATTTTTCAAAGTCAATGTCTTTAATTTTGTGGGTATTTGTCCTCCAGCTTCACGAAAAGCCTTTATACCCCTATCAATTAAACGATAGTTGGTAAAATAGAAATTCTAAATAAAATATCATGTTGAAGCAATTGATTAAATTTATGCTTACTCCATAGCTGACAATTTCAGTTTGTGACTCCTTGTTGTTTTACCCATTGGGTCAAGATAATAAAGAGTCATCAATTTTGGGACAATCACCAGTAATTCCCAATGTCTAGCTCTGAGTAAGAATAAAAAAACATTAAAATAAATTGTTTCATTCATTATTAAAATTATATTGAATAATAATACTTACTGGACGTTAAAAGGAATTAGGATAATTTCCTTCCCCTCACTAGCAAAATATTTGAATGCATCAGAGAAGTACTCATTCACTTCCTCAATATTATTTGTCTCCACCTGACTAGTGACCGAAGGAACTAAGAATGCAATATTCTTTATATCAAAGTTGGTGACCTCGGTATATAAATGGTTGTTAAACATTTGTAATTATTTTCATAGGTAGAAATAAGCTAAAAATTTGTATTGGAATTTTCTATATATATTGATAGATCCTTACCTTATCCATACTTCTATTATTGAAGTGTCCAGCCAATCATACCGGAACAACTCTATAATATCGTCAAGAAAAATAAAATTCTCAAAGTCCCTCCCAACTGCATCTTCTGTTAACTTGACCATCATATTTGATCCCGATCTTTGGTTAGCTAAGTATCGACACAAACATTTAGATTTTCTTCCCAATTCGTCGAATGTAGTTTCAGGAATGAAAGATGGCTTGGGCATAGGAGGATGACTAGTAGAAGTTTTACTTTTTGGTTTACAAACCTGTTAATTAAATTACATACTTATATTACATGAGTTCATATATGCAGTCAAATATGAAAAATATGGTAGAAATAAGGTATACCTTGTTATTGATAACCAAGTGTCTAGGCCAACCCACCATAGCACCCTCAGCTTCTTCAACTGTACTATATTCAGGATTAGGTATGGGTAGTGGTTTGTCCCCCATTCCATCATACACAAGATGGATGGACACACGGCAGATGTCATCAGTAATTTGTTGGCAATGCAATGTACCACCAAGGTTGTACACTTTTCCCGCTGCCACAACATTATATTCTGGAACCTCCACTGCAAGTTTACAGTTCATACCAACCTAGATTGAAATAATATAAGTTATATAAGAAACAGTAGAACATATACATGTTACAACTATATATTATCATATATTTATCATACTAATAACACAACATATAGAACAAAAACTTACTGCATATTGTTATGGTGGTTCATCAGGAGTGCTCCCATGACCTTCTACAACTGTAGCATGGTCTTGTACCTCATCACTTGAGAGACGTGTTGTATGAATAGGTTGAGAAGGTTGAGTAGGCTGATATGAAGACATTATTTCGTTTACTTTCTGCGCTACTAATGCTTCAACATCCTCTTGTGTAAGACCTCCTGCATGACCTCTTTTAGATTGTGAAGGGCCAAAATAAGACTTGAATCCTATGCCAACTCCTAATACCCTAACACGGCCAGGATGCTCCTTCGTACCAAGAGCAACTGCTAGTTCATCCATGTAGCCAGTTGGGATGAACTTTCCTTCCTTCCTTTGCTCGTGGAGATCAATCTATTCATAGTTAATAAAAATATTAAATCACAATATCAATTAGATATAAATAAATCTAAGTTTGTGGAAGTTACTCTTTACTTAGTTGGGATAAACCTACCATCTTTTGTGCCACCTCCTTAGTTGCAGGGTTGACAATTTCACCGGCTCGATTCTTTCTAGCATCAATCCATGTCATGTGTCGGGGTGGTCGCTCAACTTGAGTTGTACTAGATTCTTCTTCAGAAGATGATTGCTTCTCTTGTAGTTGGCGGCGGAAGGCATAACCATCGGGCCCCAAGCGATGGTCATGCACATTTTTAGCCCGTCTTTCCTTTTGAGCCTGGTGAATAGCCTGATCATTTAAAACGAGGTATTGCAATTTAGACTTGGCAAACATGTATAAAACGATTCACCTCCTTAATTGTATAAAATATTCATACAATACATCACAATCTTTATTACCTGAAACTCTTCCGATCTCCTAGCTGCAACAAATCTTTCCCACACCTCAGGATCAATAAAAATATATACATATGTAGCTTTCTTCTTTTGTTTAGGATTATTTTTAAATTCCCTTACAACATATGTCTTAAAACCCCTCCATCATACACCACAACGCTGTAGCACTCTTTTCTTGTGATCTTTTTCATTTAGATGAAAAACACCCTATACATATAAAAGAAGAAATTAATAATGTTGTTTTGAAAAGGAATTAATTCCAAGCAAACTAAATTAGAATCAATAGATAAAAAACATATCACTTCCATTCACAGATATATCTTTCCATATGAGGTCTTTTTTGGCATTAGGAACATCATGCCAATTTTCTATATCTATTGGCACCTTAGTGCGCGCGGTCGCCCCTATTGTATATAACAATCATAACAGGCCACGTGCTATGTTGGCTTCTTAATGTACCATAGGTATTCATTCCATCTGTACAGAGTCCAAGTCTTAGGTTTCTTGGTTCTTTACCAAATTGAGGGTATAATAAATCAATTTTCTTCCATTGTGGTGAATCAGATGCATGTCGTAGGAAGCCATGATCATTGACCTTTAACTCCCCATGCCAAGACAAATTTTGCGCATCTTCTGTATTAGCAAATAAGCGTTGAAATCGTGCTATTATTGGTAGATACCACATCACCTTGGCAGGAGAGCCATTTTTAGCCTTAGCTGAATTTGTAGTCTTATACCTTGACGCACCACATTTTGGACAATTTATCAAATTACTATAGTCCTTCTGAAATAACACACAATCATTTGGACATGCATGAATCTTCTTAGCCTCCATTCCCATTGGGCACATTATTTTCTTTGCTTGATATGTTGAAATTGGAAGCTCGTTGCCTTCAGGAAGAATTTCCTTTAACAAAGACAATAGTGAAGTGAAACTCTTATCGCTCCACCGGTTTTGAGCTTTAAGAGTGTATAATCGCATCACAGCACTCAACCTCATGAACTTAGTACAACCCTTATATAATGGTTTTTCAGCATCATGGTCAATGTTTGCAAATAAAGAAGGTGGATCAATGACATTGTCTCGATAACTACGTAGCATCTCATCAATCATATCATCCTGAATCTGGTCATCTTGAATCGGTTCATCATTAACATTATCATCATTATCTATATCTTCTATGCCACAACTATTAGTATCGACATTTTCTGCTCCATAATTCAATTTCTCTCCATGCCAATACCATTCATTATAACCTTGTATGATCCCATTGCATATGACATGATTTTTAATTTCCTCACCAGTATCAACTTTCAAATTGTTACAACAATTTCTACATGGACAATATAGCCTATCTGTAGGTAGTTTCCTATGTTCCTCAGCAAATCTGATAAATTCATCAAGACCTTTGGCAAACTCTGGACTGCAACGGTTCTTGATAGACATCCAACTTCGATCCATTTTCTATATCACATTAAAATTAATTATAAAACTATCAGTTTAATATTGATACTATAATAATATGTAAGTTTTTATTGATAGAAAGTTAATTTTATATACTAAAGTGTACCACCTATCCCATTTTTGAATATTTAATCTCACTAGTAACTGTATAATGTATGTTTAGTTTTGAAGAAAATTTCAGCAGCATTTCCCCTAAGTTCTCCAAGTACACCGATGTAAATGGAAAATAACCACTCACATATGTACCCAAAGAACAAATGGAGAAATCCTACTGAAATAATCTACAAAACTAAACATACATTATACAGGTACATCCTAAGTGAGATTAAAATATCCAAAAATAGTCCCAAATCGGGGACTATCCAAAGTTTACTCCTAATGAGTAAATTTTGAACGGGTTTCTAAGTTAATATATAAATGCATTATTTTCATATTTATATATTAATTTAAACATCATGCATCAACCCAAATTATGATTACATATGAAAAAACACATGCATGTTTTTATTATTGGGTTATCAAATCATATAAAATGGAAAATACTTGTACAAATTAGCAAAGTAAGGTTGTTTCCAACAGTCTAAAGATTGAAATCATTATAATATTCAGAACTATTTGTGAACATTACAGCAAATATGATTAAAACATTTATAGCTCCAACATAAATAAGTTCCAGGTCCATCTCGGTCGACAATTAGTCGACCGAGAGCCCACCTGCGTGCAGCGTCCAGGTCCACTCTCGGTCGACAAATTTGTCGACCGAGAGTGGACCTGGACACTGCGCGCAGGTGGGCTCTCGGTCGACTAATTGTCGACCGAGATGGACCTGGAAGCAGCAATGGCAGCGGGCGAGAATGAAGGGAACAAGGAACGAAGGAAGCTCGAACTTACTTGGAAATGGCAGCGAGCTTCGTGGAGGAAGAGAAGAACTTCACGAAGAGGCGAAGACCTTCGTGGAAGAGTGGAAGGTGGCGACGGCGAGCTTCACGGCAATGAAGAGCTTCACGGCAACGACGGGCTTCATGGAGGAGGAGGGGAAGGCGGCGACAATGAGATTCACGATCTTCTTCGCGGCGACGATGAGATTCATGATCCTCTTGGCGGCGTGGAGAGGCGGCAACGGCTTCACGGAGAAGCGGCAACGGCGGAATGACAAAGTGAAAAGGGTTTCGCGGCGCCGTGGGAAAGAGATTAGAAAAGAGAAAAGGGTTTCACGGGAGGAAAAAGAGAAAAGGGTTTCGCGGGAGGAAAACAAAACCCGACTCTACAGATAAACGGTGCCCATGTCAGGTTGGTTATGCAAACTCGGTCGACGAATTTGTCGACCGAAAAGACCTCTAGGGTCGGTTAATGGGTAAAACCGACGCTACAAGTGCTAATACGAAGAAATCTGACTCATTTCGGTCGACGAATTTGTCGACCGAAAAGACCTCTAGGGTTGGTTAATGGGTAAAACCGACGCTACAAGTGCTAATACGAAGAAATCAGACTCGTTTCGGTCGACGATTTGTCGACCGAGAAAGAGCAAGATTTCTTCGTATTAGCACCACTAGAGTCGGTTTTTTCTTATAACCGACCCTAGAGGTGCTTATACATGTGTGAATAACTAAACTGGATATTGTCGGTCGACAATATTGTCGATCGAGACCCCCTATAAGGTCGGTTATTAGAAAAACCGACCCTAGAGGTGCTTCTAAGAAAGAATTTTGGCTTCATTCGATCGAAAAATTCGTCGACCGAATAAGTCGGTCGACAAAGTTGTCGACCGAATGAAGCCAGATTTCTTTCTTAGAAGCACCTTTAGGGTCGGTTTTTCTAATAACCGACCCTATAAGGGATCTCGATCGACAAATTCGTCGACTGAGGAGCTCTAAAGTGCTTCCACGACCCTAATAATTATGTTATGTGAAACTTTAATATATGGTGATGTCGTATGAAACCCTAATATGGGATAATGTTATGTGAAACCCTTATATGGAATGATGTTTTTTGAAACCCTAATATGGAAATGTTATGTGAAACCTTAATATAGGGTGGTGTTGTGTAAAAACCCTAATATGGGATAATGTTATGTGAAATTTCAATATGGGATGATGATATGTGAACCCTAATTGATAAAGATGGGAAAATCTAACCCCAATGAGGGAATAGAGATGTTATTTTTGTATTGCATGATGTTGATATGAAATTGATATGGTTGATATGAAATTGAGATGATTGTGTAACAAATATCTTGAATACCTTGGTCAGATGACCTGAAGGTAATAGTTACCTGATAAATGATAACCATGTTTAGTGATGAAATAAGGGTTTGAATACCTAGAATCAGCAAATGTGTGATGATGGTGGTATTGAGGGATGTGAATTCCCAACAATGAGACAAAAGATTGAGATCCCAATGCTTTATAACGTTTTAAAAAGTACTAAACTCTATTCAATAATTCAATCGGTTGACTATTTGTCGAACGAAAGAGCCCTAGGGTCGGTTATAAGGAAAAAACCGACCCTAAAGTCATCCTCGGTCGATAATATTGTCGACGGAATTTGTCTCGGTCGATAATATTTTCGACCGAGATTAACCCTATTTCAATGTTTTAAATTAATTACCAAGTGTGTGTGTATGAGATTAACCAAGTGATGCTTTGTCAAATTTAGCCATAATTTATTTTTCAATCATTTGAAATAACAATATTCTTATATAACATGTATATGTCCAAATGAAGCCATGGAAAACACTTTTATTCATAACAATTTAATGCCCATACACTTTATAAGATGAAACATGACATACTTGCTTTATAAAAAAGATATACATTACATCATTACAAAGATATCTCATAATCTCACTGGAAAGACCGAAGGATTACATCAATGTCTGGGTCTTTTCCAAGAAAGGGCTCAGCTCCATAATATTTGACCAGTGTCTGCCACTCCAAGGGACCTGTCATGGTTAAGTAATAAGCCTCCAAGAAGGTGGGAACACGATCAAAGCGAAAGTTGGCAGCAATGTCTTGAAGTTGAATTGGGGAAAACTGAGTATGTGTGAGATCAGGAGATGGTGGAGGTGGAGTTTGATAGTAGTTGTAGGAAGGATTGTAGGGATTTATCATGCCAGGATTAAGGGAATAGGGATATTCATCAGGTTGGTTAGGAGAGAGAGATTGCATCCTTTGGTTTAAATAAGTCATGCCATGGTGATTATAATCCAATTGCCTACTTAGGTGATATTGGGAGCCAGCAATGTATGTCAAGGTATTTGTAATAGGATCATGGGGTAGGTTGGTAGGAGGAGGTGGTGGAGGTATGTCTTGGGTGGATGTCTCCCCTTCAGTCCTAGCCCTTTTGTGGCCAAAGTCAATTCCCATCTTTTCCACCGTATTTTTACTTATTTTTTGGGGTTTTCTATCCCATGTGTAACCTAATTCGTCCTCAATATTCTTCTTAAGAAAATGTTGAGTGATTTGGCATACAAAGTCAGCATATGGTGGATTGCCAGAAAACTCAAACATATTCTTAATGATGGGAATACTTTTGAGAATGGCATAGATAAGGTACATACGAAAGGTGGGTACTTCAGATTTGTTTGCTCTAGGATGGATATTGGTGGCAACAATGAGATTTATGATCCTAGCTTCAGGTTTCAAATTTATGGCATAATAGGTACCCCTATCTTCATGACAAGTCGTATTTGATTGAAAGATGGCTCTTTTGACATCACTAAGGCTAATTGTAGTGTTATCTTGGGAGAGTTTGTTGAGTGGAGTTCCTCTAGTGAGATAAATAAAATTTTTATATTCTTCTATATCTATGTCAAGAATATCAAGAATACCCTCCTCAGTAAAATGGAATCCATACCCACCAACCATAGAGGAGAAGGAATCATGTTCAGGATGTTCGGCTAAATTGGCATAGAAGTCATTAACTAGTTTGGAGTAGTAGGATTGGAAGGAGGGATTTAGAAAATCAGTCAAATGTTGCACCTTGAAAAGTTCCTCCAAATCTACAATGCTTTGGAAGTCCATGACGTCGACTGGCCGTCGTGGAAGAGGAGTTTTTGAGGAGAGCCTGAGGTAGAGGTCGGCTGCAGCTTGGTCGATGAAAGAGACGTCATTGATGACCGGCAGCGGTGCAAGGCCCGTCCTTCCTTTCCTACCTGCAACTTGCTTCTTTCTGCACGTAGATGATGAAGCCATTTCGTTGCTTTGAAATGGAGAAATAGCAAGCAAGAATTGGATGTAGAGAAGCTGAAGATTTTCACAAGAATACACTAGAGAGGAGCTAGAGAAGTGAGAATGTGAAGGTGTGAAGAAATGGATCGTTTTGGGTGCTATTTATAGCAAAACAGAGCCAATTTCGGTCGACAATTTGTCGACCGACGGCCGCAACGGTCGTCTATCGGTCGGCCAACGGTCGATCAAAAAAATAGTCGTTACGACGGTCAACGGTCGTATTTATAGCCGTTAACAATTGAAATTCTAGCCATTACGACGGTTGATTTTTTTAGCCGTTACGACGGTTGATTTTTTTAGCCGTTATGACGGTTGGTTTTTCTAGTCGTTCCTCGGTCGACAAATTCATCGACCGATATGTTTCGGTCGATAATATTGCCGAGTGAATGGACTTCTAAGGTCGGTTATTAAGAAAATACTGACCCTAAAAGTTGCTTATACACATGAAAACTGACTCCTTATCGATCGACAAATTTGTCGACCGAAAATTCTCTAAGGTCAGTTATAAGTGTAAATCTGACGCTAGATGTGCTTATACATGCGTGAACTATCTGGATCCAGAATAGATATCGGTCGACGAATTTGTCGATCGAGAAATAGCCAGATTTCTTTTCAAATAAGTACCTATAGGGTCGGTTTTAAGGAAAAAACCGACCTTAGAGCTACTTATCGGTCGACGAATTTGTCGACCAAGTGGATCGGTCGAAATATTGGTCGACCGAGGAAGGCTCTAAGGTCGGTTATAAGTGCAAATCCAACGCTAGATGTGCTTATACATCTATGAACTATCTAGATCCAGAATAGATATCGGTCGACGAATTTCTCGACCAAGGAGGCCTTTAAGGTCAGTTTTGTAGGAATAACCGACCTTAAAGGTGCTGAACTGAGGAGGATTGTAAGGTCGGTTATAAAGAAAAACCCGACCCTATAGGTGCTTGTATACGTGAAATTCAGCTCTTATTCGGTCGACGAATTTGTCGACCGAGGATCCCTGTAGGGTCGGTTATAATGTAGAACCGACCCTAAAGATCGAGGCGGGAAGCCAAA
This sequence comes from Alisma plantago-aquatica, assembly GCA_963693085.1. Lineage (NCBI taxonomy): Eukaryota > Viridiplantae > Streptophyta > Magnoliopsida > Alismatales > Alismataceae > Alisma > Alisma plantago-aquatica. Next base: position 889,818,638 of record OY856411.1, read on the forward strand.
ACCAAGCAAATTTTTTGCCACCGGAAAAATTGTCTATAAGGTCGCTTATTTTAGAAAAATCAACCCTATAGAGATGTACTACAAGGTCGGTTATTTTAAAAACAGCAACTCAAAAGGTCTTAAGTGGTGCCCGCATTTTTTATAGACATATAAGGTCGGCAATTTGGAAAACCGACCCTATAGAGATACACTATAAGGTCGGTTATTTTAAGAAAAGTGACCCAAGAGGTCTTAAGTGGTGCCAGCATTTTTTATATACATATAAGGTCAGTTATTTGGAAAACCAACCCTATAGAGTTACACTATAAGGTCGGTTTATTTAAAAAAATCGACCTAAGAGGTCTTAAGTGGTGCCCGCGTTTTCTTTAGACATATAAAGTCGGTTATTTGGTAAAACCGACCCTACATGTAGTGACGTTATAACCCATTTTTGTACTAGTGTTATCAAGATCTCCTTCTAAATATATGCACATATGCATGGAAAATATTTGTTATTTCTAAGAAAAATAAGAATATAAATGTCTCATCATGAATTGGCTCTTTTAAACTCAAAGTTTCAGACATAAATCTAATATTTTGATACCATAAAAAGCCATCCAAGAGATTCCCATTAATCCTATATATGGCCACCACTTGTAAAACACTAAACTAACCTAAACAATATGTTGGGAGATAAAATTACCATTCTAAATCATAAAATGATATCGTACTTGTATGGAAAATTACATAGTTTAGAGCTACAACTATTACAAGAAAGAAATATAATACAACTACATTGGAAAGTTAAGATTTTACAAGTTCATTGCAATAGTAAATATATACAAAAATTATTAAAAAAGGAGTAATAGAATGAGGGGACCCCCTGCTTCCACTGAGACTCTGTTTGGTTCACTATAAAGGACAAACAAAGGACGTCAATAGGAAAAGGATAGGAAGCTACATGCATGGAATGAATTATTTGTTTCCCGATCTTATGTTTGGATGCAATCAAGGATTTACATACAAATTTGGATTTAAAATAAAATCTTGCTAGTGGCAACTCGAAGAGAAGATAATAGTTTTTGTATCTAGCACATTAAAGATAGATATAGTGAAAAGAATGGTTGCTTCTCAAGGATTGGTGACCAGGAAGAAAAGGTGTATATAAAAATGATAGCCTTGTATAGGCAATCATTTATTAGCTACATAATCAACTCACATAAAATTTCTCCCAAACAGTCATTCAAATGACCAAAAATAAGAGAATAGAAGATGAGGCCTCGGAAGATGAAAAAAAGATGAGTTCTCGAAAGGTGAGTGCGTGAAAGAGCAAAATCATATATAAATGTCAAGGATGTCAATTTAAGGAGTCATGCAAAGATCAGAAAAACCTCATGATGGAAGGGATGTTGAAGGGGAGAAGAGTTGAAAGGAACTGATGGAGGGGGAGAATCAGGGTGAATTTACCTGAAGAAGAATGGAAAAGAACGCATTGGTGGGCACCAGGTGGAAGGTTTGGGGAGCAATTGCTTATGCAACATATAGAGGGGAGATATATAGTGATTCAAGTTGGGGATTCAGGGATGGGTCCTAGCATTGTGGGGGTGATGATTTTTATTACTACACAAATATCTGGAGGAATTGTGCAACATGACAGTACTAATTGGTTGGGACTTTACTACCTTTGAATTGGAGTCCAAGATGACTTTTATATGAACAACATGGGATGACACTTCATAGACGGATTTAAATCATATCCTATTAAGAATCTCACAAACCAAATGGGGCCTTAGACCTCCCAAACCCCAGGATGAGTGGCATGGAAATAAAATCATCATTGGAGCTAGGGATTGAGCATGTCTTGCTTCATTGGAAGACTTTAAGATGATACATTGTGTCAATTTTGCCCAGTAATCCAAAACAATTAGTTTTTACAACAAGTGTACATAATATTACAAACTCTACATACTTGCCCAGAACCTTGAGTAAAACTAAGAGACCGACTCAACTAGTGAATACCATTACAACTACTATAGATACCACCTTCTCATAATAGGTAGTGATATGCTTCTCTATACATTGGTTTTTCTATTTCCTTACCACAACATGTAACATTTTTCTATGCACACTGATGAGCTACATTTTGAGTGAATGGATAATTTAATAAAATACTTAAGCGTGAAATATTAAATAATTCAAAATAGTAAGTATACTACGAGTTTAAATTACTAACAGAGCATGTTGACGAACTTAATTAAATTATTGGGAGGTACTTCATGCAATATTATGAACTAGGTAGATAAAAGAAGTCAATCACTAAATTGGATATGTATGAATAGTGGCATTTTCTAATTTAGAAAAAGTTACTGTCTCCTAGTAAGATTGTTTGATCATATTTTAACTATACCCCTTAATTCAATTGTCTCATACCATCGAAGAAGAATCAACTACTATGACTTTTAAGGGAAAACTTGAGACTTAAGACTACTAGTTGAACTAACCTTGATCTTACCAAGGTTAATGTGTATGGCCAAACAATGGCTAAACATTGTCTGTAAAATTGTGTCCATGTGTCATGGGTACATAGGAGTAGTGTCACTAGGCTAAAAACATATAACTTCATGTAATGTGGTTCCACTAGGGTTAACACAATAGAGCAACAGAGTAATAGTGAATACATAAATAAAATGTAGCAGTACCAATGGTACCATACAGATTATGTTGGGTTCTTACTATCTATAAGGAAACATTAACACTCTTCATTCCCCATGACTAGGTCTACACTCCAGGTAATGCTCTCACGGTCTACACCACTCAATCACCAATTTCACTCTACCCAATACAAACTTCCTAAAAAAGAAATTTGCAAACTTTATGGCACAAATCACTACTATTTCACTTTACTATTACTTGAAATTAAACTTACTACTAAAAAATTTTCATTTCTTTGACAAACAAATCTAGATTTTGATTCACTATATATCTATGAACTATTGACTAATTTAAGGATAACAATAACTAGGGTTTCCCACTATATTTAAACTTTTTACCGAACAAATCTACTTTAATCTCCAGTTAATTCAAAATTTCAAGAATAGGAAACTACAAGTCAAGAGGGCTCTTTTTCACTCCTTTAAATGTCATAGTACATGTCTTATCTTTTAGTTTACTAATAAACCCTAAAAATTAATTTCCACTAAAAATATATCAAGATTGGCTACTGGTGATAACTTTCATACAAATGAATACCTTCTCATTGATTGTAACCTTTTGTGCTAACCTTCTCATGTTTTTCACTGACTTGACTTGTTCATCAAGTTTTTTGTGGTAGACCAATTTGGTGTCAGTATTATTCCCATCTTTCAATCTTGGCACAAGTTTGCACACTTTGTTATTTTTAAATTGTTATGGCTTCTCCTTCATATCTAGGATACACTCTAATATCAAAGTGCTTCTTGTGTAGACTTGGGCTTAAGATATAAAATTAATTCATTATCTTCTTGGTCCTTATAAGAACCCTTGCTTTTACCTTCTCAATGGGGGTCACCAATGATGAAATCCTTCAGATGGCCCTTTGCAAGATGTGGATTTAGACCTTTCTTCTCTTCATATTGAGATCTTAACTTCTTCTTGCACTTCTCGGTCACTCGACTTTATTTGATCATTATTGTTGTTGATGTCCAGTTATTCTAATTTAGGAATCACCTCACATAGAACATCTTATCAACCAACACTATTGCCAATAGTAAACTTTATCTCAATGAATTTCACATTTATAGAGTCCTCTAATCTAGTATAATCTTTGTTAAATTAAAAGAACTTTGCTAAAGAGATTATAAACAAGAAAGATAGTCTTGTAGGATATATCATCTAGTTATCAAAACTATCTTTGGTGTTAAGCATAAATCAAGGGCAACCTAAAACATGAAAGAAAACAATCAAAGGAATTCTAGCGCCATAATTCATAGGGGGTTTTCTTTGAAGCATGAATCTGAAAATTCAGTTTTGCACAAAACAAGTGGTATTTGTGGCTTCAAACCAAAATGATTTTGTAGTATCATACTTCAAAAGCATGGTCCTTGACATCTATTTCAAAAACCTATCTTCTTCTTTGCAGACCCATTTTGTTGAGGTGTATGAGGGTAGGAAAAGTTATGTACATACTTAGAATCATCGCAAAAGGATTAAAAAATCATTTTCAAATTACCGTTGTGGTCACTATAGATAGAAAGCATATGGAGAGAAGCTTTGTTCTCAGGATGTAGAAAAAAAAAAGATATTGAAGTCTTAGGTGTACCACTCATGGAATCAATAAAGAAGGTCCAAATAAATATGAAAAAAACAATACACAATCACAAAGTAACATATATTACCTCTGAGTGATTATGTGTGCACTAGTCCAAATAGATCAATATGAAGAAGATCAATATCTCTCTTAGTTATAAGTACTCCTTGGATTTGAAATAAGACTTTATTTGCTTCCCTTGGTGTACACGGTTGACATTCTTCATCTTTTTTAGTGTCTGGTATAGGGATCCCATTAAATAAATCATTTTTGCTATAGTTTTTTTATAGATATTCATAGACCAATTCATATATGCCAAATATATGCATCATTCTCATCAACTACCAAACATTCACCAATTATAGGTTTTAAGGAATAAGAAATATAGTGTAAAGGTTACCATTCCTAATTTCATTATATGACATTGTAGGTGAGGGAATCTTTTTTGGTGAAGTCAGGAGGCTATCTTATTCATATTGCCCTCCTCGTGCAAGCTAAATCAAAGAAAGCATTGCTTACATCATTAGGATTATGCAAATTAAACTTGGTAGTACTACTACCATTACAGGACTCAATATTTATGATCCTCTCAATAGGGTTGGGTGGTTTACTGTAAAAATAGAAGCCATACCCGGTTTTTTGGTGGTGTTTAGCCCACATGTCAGCTGCAGTGTTGGATTCTCTATGGACATAGTTAATAGTCCATTTAGTCCTCCTTTTTTTCCTGATTTGCTTGATCCATATAACAAGCCTTGGGTTTTCTTCAGGTGACATATCTACTGCATTACATGCAAGTAGAGAGTATGTTTCCACAGAAACTTGGTTGATTGACATATCCTCCGCCATGTCCATAGCTAGGTCCACGACCATGATCTCAGCTTCTAAGGAGCTTTCCGCCTTGGAGATACGGGTTGTTCCACCCCTCCAGCAACCATTGTGGTCTCTACATATCACGGCGATGCTCTCAACCTTGTTCTTATAGGCGGCGTCAGTGTTGAGTTTGAGTGAAGGGCTCTCTGGTCTTCTCCAGTGTTCCTTGTGCTTTGGGGTATCTGGTTCCTCTTCACTTTTCCAAGCTAGGACAGTGGCCTTAGCCTCTTCTACTATCTTGAGATGAAGGTGGTTCGGCCGTAGGGTTTTCTTTTCAAAAATTTCCACATTTCTGCTTCTTTAAATCATCCAACATGAGATTGAGAATGTGATCACATGTATTTTATCTCCAGATAGGTTGGAAATCAGTCAGTGCCAAATGTCTATTGTAGAGTTGAGGGTAGTCAATTTCCATTGCTCAAGAACCAACCTCCATACCTCCTAAGCATTGGGACAATCACACAGGGCATGAAGGGTAACTGTGTGTCCACCACACCTCAAGCAGGACTCATTGTTGGTCATTTGACGTTTGAAACGTCGGTTATTCATAAGGATGGCATTGTGCCCGATGAGCCACAAAAAGAACTTGATCTTTGCAGAGACCTTCAACTTCCATATCAGGTCCCATTTTCCCAGACAATGGATCTCCTTTTGGGTTCTGAGAATGTTATAAGCACTCTTGGTGGTGAATTGCCCATTGTCAGTGTGTAGCCAGACCCGCAAGTCATCAGCTTATGGTTCCAAAGGAATGGGTGTTAGTGTTGTCTTGTTAACATCTTTGACTGAGATCCATTCTTTAAGAAAGTCGATGTCCTACTCGTTGTACAGGTTTACAAGGTTGGCGACCTACAAATCCTCTAGATCAAGAGGAATAGGCCTCCTGGTACGATTTATTAAGTAGGTGTATGGGTTCCACCACTTGTCTTTCCACACGTTAATGTCTTTGCCACTGATGGGAGACCACATAGAGTTATCATTTAGGAAATCCTTAGCTTTCATCACCACTCTTCTGAGTCTAGAGGAATTAATGTTGGTGTCGCAGACGTGTTTGGTATATTTCCTCTTTAGTCCTTGGCACCATAGGGAGCTTCTGCCTGATTTGATGTCCCAAGCATGTCTACTGATAAGAGCATGGTTCCATTCCCTCATCGATTTGATGCATAGGCCTCTGTTTTCTTTGTTGTTAGTGATCTTATTCCACGCAACAAGAGAGATAGGATCGGATTTGTGCCCCGCTCCCCATATGAAAGAATCCACATTAGCATCAATTTTGTCACATACCTTGAGGGGGATAACCGCGGATTTCATAGTGTAGGTAGGGATGGCACTCAAGGTAGCTTTCACCATACAAACTCTCCCAGCAAGAGATAAGCTGCGAGCAGACCAAGAATTGATACTATTGGATACCTTCTGAATGATTTCACCATAGGTATTCATAGAAGCCTTACCATGGATGATGGGGACCCCCAAATACTTGCCGAGATCAGTAGTATCGGTGAAACTGCTCTTTCTACATAGTAATCTTCTAGTGACTATAGGTACACTATTGGTGAAGTGGATGCTCGACTTCTTTACAGAGATGGCGTGTCTCGATACCTCTCCAAACTCTTTGAAACAAAGTTGGATAGTTTTTAACTGTTTAATATCTGCCTTGGCGAAGAGAATCATGTCATCAGTAAAGCATAAATGTGATATCATAGGGCCAGTGGCGGATAGTTTAATCAGAGACCAATCCTTAGCTTTCACTTTGCTCTCAATGTGTTGGCTTAGCCTCTCTAAGCATAGCATGAAGACATAAGGTGAGAGGGGATCACCTTGCCTGAGGCCCCTACTTGCCTTGAAGCTCCATCCAAGACCATTGTTCCAGATAATAGAAGTAGTGCTCTTGACATCAAGCCAATGATGTAATTTACAATAGTGTCCGGAAGGACAGTTTTCTCCAAAGTGTCTTGTACAAACCGCCAATTCATGCGATCATAGGCCTTAGATAGATCGACCTTGATAGCCATGATCTTCCTGTCCGACTTCTTCTGAATATTATGGATGATCTCCTAAACTACCATAATGTTATCAGAAATTTTTTAGCCTAGAACAAAGGCACTTTGTGTTGGGGACACCCAATCTTGAAGGAAAGCTTTGATCCTCTCAACCACAATCTTAGAAGTGAGTTTAAGATTAATGTTGTTAAGGGAGATGGGTTTGAAATGTTCACAAAACTCAAGTTTGGAAATCTTCGAAATGAGGACAACATTAGCTGCACATAGATCATCACTTAAAGTTTCTCCTACCAATGCCTTGGAGATGGTAGAAAGAACTGAGGGTTTGATCGTATTCCAATTAGATATTAAGAAGGAGCCATCGATGCCGTCAGGGCCGCTCACCTCATGAGGATTCATGGACTTCATGACTTTGTAAATTTTGGCTAAAGTTGGGGTAGCGGAAACTGCCTTGCATTGTGTGTCGATTAGCCTAGTGAAGCAACCAAAGTAATTGTTTACCTTATTAGCATCCACGATGCAGTCCTCAGTGAAGAGGGATTCAAAATGGCTAACTAGCATGGTCCGGATTTAATTTTCGCTGCTTGTCCAGTTGCCATTTGGTTTTTTCAGCATAGTTACCTTGTTGCTTCACCGTCATTACTTGACATGGGTGTTGTAGAACTTTGTGTTGATATCACCATTGACCAACCACTTGATGTGGCTCTTTTGTTTCCAGTCATCTTCCTCTTCTCTCAGAATTTTTGCATATTTTTTCTGTATTTCTCCTGTCATCTTTTCAGTAATAACATCATATCTAAAAGCCAAGTTCTGTTGAAGGAGGTTGAGGTTTTGGAGGATCTTTGCTTTTTCTTTCTCCATCTTGTTGATGTGTGTGGTAGCCCACTACACGATCTCCTTCTTCGATAAATATAGAGCTTCATTGAAATCAAGATGTGATATCCAGGTAGCTTGTAGCATCTTTTGGAAGTCTGTGTTCTTGGACCAGGAACACTTAATCAATAACCTAGGGGCGGTAGTTTTTCTAGCCATGGATCTGACTAAGATCGGGTAATGGTCAGACCAGATTTTTGGGAGGTGTTCAACTATGAAATGGGGGAATCTAGCAATAAACATTCAACATGAGGAAATAACACAAGAAATCCATTAACACAAAGCTAGATAACACATATAAGATTCTGGTATAACCATCCACAAGCCTAATAATTTTGATGCATATGGAATCATCTACATCATGTAAGCCTATCTCTCTATCTGTATAGTTGTCATGAAATGTGTCTGAACCACCTTACTTCTTCTTTGAGTGACTTGAAACGGATTTGTCTCCCTTCATGTGCTTGGAGCAACCAATATCTACAACCCATTTTTCATTTACCTACAAAGGAGGAAAGGTCGGTGTCCATTTGCATTTTCAGGATGGGGGTAATCTTGGGAACCCAAACCATGCTTATTATTGGATCTATATTTATATAAAGACAACTAGAAGAATAGTAATGATTTATATTACACAAATCGTAAACCATTTTAGGCTTGTAACTAGAGGATTCTTGAAGGAAGATAGGAGGTTCTTTGCCTTGTTTGTTCCTTAGTAGGATTTCATTTAGAGTTTTCATGTCCTTAACAATATCATGCAAAGAATCTCTAAGCTAATTATTATATTGAGTAAGAGTGGTGATGGTGACAGACAAGTCATTAATATCATCTCCAGCACACAAAAGGTCAACCTCTATACAAAGAGTGTTGGTCATATGAAAATGTTTCTCGATAGTAAGAGTAGCAAGTTATTTATCTCTACTAGGAAAAACAAGCCTGGGTTATAAACTATTAACCTTAGCGAGCAATCTAGCATCTCTAGATCTAAGAGTAGTTAGCTCGTCAAGATAGATTGCATTTGATCCTTTTCATCAACAATTTGCTTAAGATGAATCTTCCTTTATATTTCTGCACCATAAACCCCAAGTCTAAAATTAGGTTGAGTTTATTAAGCTCATATGTGTTCTCATATAAGCCATAAACAATCCTACAAAGTTTCTTTTTATTAGTCTTGCATGTATCAAGAGAGGCACGAGTAGAATGAATGACAACATTTAGAGATTTTTGAGAAAGTTCATGAAGATTTAACTAACTCACCTCATCACTTATGATTGCCATGAGGGATACACTACATTAACTTTCCTCACTTTACCTTGAAACACTAGAATCCTACGTAGTAGAGTACTTAGAGGTATGTTGAGTAACTTCTTTGCTCCTCTTATTGTTCTTTACCTTTTTCTTGTACTTCCCCTCCTTGTTCTAACTTTCCTCCTTTGTTTTATTGCCTTTGTAGTGGTGACTATTCTTCTTTACATATGGGAATTCATTTCTTGCCATTCCAATTTTGACCACATTCATAGCAATGGAGGTGTAAGAGTTAGGCTTGCCCTTGAATGGCTTTCCCTCTATCTACATACCTTCTTCCCCACTAGGGGAGCAGTCTTCATTACTTGAGACTCATGAGCTTTTAAGTCAAAGTCCTTATTCTTCTTGGAGGAATGTTCCTTCTATTATTAATTTATAGAGTGTAATATCACTTCATATATTTGGAGGTTGACTATGAGGTCTTCCACTTTAAGGTTGGATAGGTTTATGGACTCCTACAGTTGTCACCTTATTCTCACAAATGCATGCAAGATAGTGGACGGTCTTTATATATTGATCTTTAAACTCAATGTGTCTCCTGAGAGTCACAATACCATTGAATATGTTTGAGAGCCTTGACTAAATCTTTGCTATTGAATTCATCTTGGTCATGCAAAAAGTTCAAATCATTGAGTGAGCATGTTGACGTTTGTCTCCTTGACTTTCTGCATTCCATCAGGTTAATGAAGAGCTTCTTCCAAATATTTTCCACTTCCTCATAAGAAGAGATGTGGTTAAACTCATAGGGGGAGAGGGAGTCTTAGAGGATGGTAATGTATTTAGCACTTAGTTATGCCTACTTCATAGTTTATTCACTCCATTAGTCATCTCTCCATCCAGCTAAAGGAGAACTACAATATTCCACATGTCAAATGTCAACCCTTAGAGTGTAAAATTGCATCCCTCCCTTCTAATATTGATAATTGGTATCATAAATGAGTGGTGGACGTGTGTGGAAGCCTCCCTTAAGGTTGATCAAGTTGTCTCCAATCTTCTCTTACTCATTGGAGTAGTTTCTTGGAGAATATCTTGCTTTGGTCACTTGTTGGATCAATGGGATCAAGAGGGGGGTTGAAATGATCTAGTAAATTTTATAAAACAAATTTTTAACCTTAAAATTATATTCTAGAATAAGTAATGTAAATACTAAAACCAAGGGAGACGGAGGTTGAATAATCAATAGGTTAAACACAAGAAATTTTGAGTGAATATGTCTCGAGGGGCATAGCTTCACTACCTAGAGAGGTCAACCTCTAGGATGTCTAACCTTTAGTATCACCTTGTATTCCACCATAAGAGTTACACCAAGAGACATCCCTTTTCAGTTCAAGGGTAACTACCTTCCCTTTTTCAGGAAAGGGAGCCAACAACCTTGCAAGGAACTCACATTCCCTTACCTTGGACCAATTACCTTTACTTTCACCTTCCTTAGCCAAGAAAGAACTTCAATCCATCATTTTTTTGTAGAAAGAGACTGGGAGTGAGAGCAGAGCATAAAAAAATAGCAAGTAGAGCTCTTACAAAAGACCTATTCACTCTAATGAATGAGGCATGTAATAAAGCTCAATGAGGGAGCATGGGCTCTATAGGCACTTTCTCTCAACTATAGCATGGGAGCATAGATGATAACCTTGGGAAGATAAAAAATACTCCTTGCTTATAGTTGAGGGTGCTTTCTAGAAAGTAGACTATGATGGACAAATTCTAGCCATTTTGGGGGTATTGATGGGATGTACAACATGTAGAATTCCACTTTCTACCCCCATAACTGCTACTTTACACTTTACATAAAATCAACAACAACTATACCATCCACTGAGTTTACTGTGCTAAATCTTGTCCTATGGCACTAGTAGCCAAAGAATAGAGAGGTCACCTAGCAAAGTTTCAAATTTTCTATATTGATGGCCCTCATTGGGATTTTGATCTATTTCTCATTGTTGTTTTCCACTAGATCAAACTCGGTCAGTGTGCAAGTTTGAATAATCCAAGTAGTGTCCACCGACTGAGTTTCATCAAGACAAACTCAGTCGATGAAACTCATATTTGGAGAATACAAATCTACCCAAGTGCAATTAGAATCCATTCTAATTTAATTACATGTTGGTCTCAATTACAAGTCCTAAAATCATTTCAAATGATTTACATAAAAGTTCTACAGAAAATTATAGCTATTCTTTGACTTTGGACTTTGATATTGTATGACTTGATTTTCATCAATCTAGGGTCTGTAATATTGATCAATTGGAGTGTGACTATCAATTTAGTATTTTCTCAATAGAAATGTTGAACACAAAATATATAGCATGGTGAAGTCAGCACCAGAACATGGGAAATGTAAATTATGGAGTCCACATTCTCCCCCTTTTTAATATGAAAAACTATTCTTGAACATATTGAAAAGATAATAATTGATATTTTAGTTGTTAATAATAGGAGTTAATGATTGAGTTAACAATTTCCCTCTCAATTCATGCTTACCTTGCATGGTTTTAGTGTTCAAAAATACATTACAACAACCAAAAATCTATGTATATTAACACAAGAGATATTTTAATAAATTACATTTATTCACAACTATTCATAAATATATCTAATAGATAATTATTTGAATATATCTAGGTCTTCTTCCATTTCTCATATCACAAAGTGGGGGGGCAAGTGTATTGTAAAGGCCTTATCCTATAAAATATATCAAATAAGTTTGTACCATTTAAACTAAAATAAGATGCAATTTTGACAAGTCAAATATACACACAATTGATTCAAAACCCAAATGAATTTCATTGAATAACAAGATTTTAGTACATGGCATACAAATCATGGTGCTACAAGTGGAAGTAGAAAATCATACATAAAAACATATAAAATTATAAGAAATATTTGGGGGAAATGCAAAGACTCACTATACAAGCACCACACATAAGATGAGCTCACAAAATGTAAACTTTACAAAAATATAAAATAGCTAATAATTATAAGAAGGATAATAAATGTAAACTATAGAAAAAATATAAAAATATCTAATAATTCAAAGAAGGATAATAGTCTCCATCACTTGTTTCACTCCAAGTAGTGGTAGGTCTATAAGGATATTCTTCTAGAATATTTCATTCAAGCATACTAGAATCATCAACACTATCACCACAATGGTCTCTTCTTTTACCACCATTTTCTTCATCATCTTGTTCTTATTCTTATACTTATTCTTCTCCCACAACTTCATTTACCTCCATCCCCACTTTCTCATTTGGGGGATTGGAGGGCCAGTAATCACGGATTTTGAGGCCAGGTCATGATGCCACAATCCATAATGGCATGTGCTTCGATGTATGTAAGCACCTAGATCTAGTCAAAATTACTAAGAGTTGTCGAGTTAGACACTTAAAAAAAATCCAAGAATTGGAACAAAGGGGCAGTTGTATGTGGAGAGGAGTAAGAGGGAGAAACTGTATGTGAACAAGAAGGGGTTTGAAGAGAGTGCTAATTATTAACAATGTGGGAAAGGGGTGTTGTAGTGGTTGGTAGGATAAATCAATCATATGCATAAGTAGCATAGTCAGTGGGTTTGAAGGAGGGGTGGCAGGGACCATGGTAGGTGGGGTTGATAGAGGTAAATGAAGGATTCATATCATTCATGGTGTGAGAGATGTCTTAGTGAAGGTGGGTGGTGGCTTAGTGAAGGTGGTCAGCTACTTGGACAAAATAAGTATATTTATGCATCATGTAAACATTTAGTTTCTCATTTGACACAAAAAGGAATCACAATTAGAACGAGATGGCATGGATGGTTGAGGTTGTGTGGAGGGAGAAGGGTGGGTGGAGAGCATTGGTACGTAGAAGCACTAGGGGTGTAAGAAGATGAGAGTTTGTTTCTCAAGAAGAATTTCTAGATGGAGGTTTCACTAATCATGGTACCCTTACGGTTATACGTGTAGCCTAATTCTTCAAAAGGGTTCTCTTAGTGAGGAACTCAAACATACCAAATATTAGGTTAGAAAGGGAGGATGAGTTTCCTTGATGTTCTTCTCATAGTCAGAGCATGTCATGTGATGGAGAATGTAGTGATACCACTTGACATCCATCCCATGGAGGAGGCTATAGATGATCACAACTATATTTTCAGCAATTTCTATTTAATTCTTGTTTGGATGGATGTTAGAGTTGACTATGAGGTCTATGACTCTAAACTTTTGCTTTAAAGCAAAGGAGGGAAGGGTGGATATGTTTGTATAGGTGTAGCTATTTAGAGCCACATAAACATCTTGAATATTGAGTTTGGGATCAACACAATAGTATAGGTTGTTAGGGTAGATAACTTGTATGGCTTTGGCATAATTTGTCTTCCATATATAAAGATGAGGATATTGAATTAAGTTGTTATTAATACTATCTTCAATCACTTTAAACCTAGTGCCAATGATCTTGGAAGATAAGATTACTAAGTACCAGTGGAGGGGACTAAGGTAGTGTAATTCCATGTTAGGTTTCCATAGGATTCATCTACATCTTTCTTGTTTCAAAGGTGATTATGAAAGGCAACATTATTGGTGCAAATGGAATATAATATTGGTTTGATAATATCGTCAGGACTCCTATGTCGGTAGGGACCTTTTCCTAGTAATCCCTAAGAATGGAGTATGGGGTAGGAGATCCTTGAAGACTTTTACTTCCTGGGTGTGGTGAATGATTTTCCCACATAAGAAATGAGCATGTTTGAAGTGCGAGGGGGTTAACACTTTGACACGATTTTACCATGTGTATAATGCAAGTGCACGCGTCAATGTAGTATAGGCCCTTGTGAGGCCCGAGTCAAACTCAGGGACACTAAATTATCGGTAGACTGCTACTACTAACTACTCGCAATCAGCTAGACCAATTAAAAGGTTATGAGAAGTGTTGTAAAATAAAAGAAAATAAAATAAAACAGAGCAATCAATTAAGTGTTTAGTTTAATCAATTCAAATGGAGATCTTTAGGATTGCGGTTTCACCGCGGGTTTTCATTGTATAAATTTCCACATAGTTAATCAGATTTATCTCTCAATCCGGGTAGTGGCCTATAGTCAGAATTGTTCACTGTCGTGATATAATTCACTACCTAAGTCTAGGTCGGTTCCACCGTCGTAGTAACCTATACCCTAAACTAGGTGCATTAGAATCAACCTCTGGGTTTCAACCATTAACCGTACATCACCTTGTTCAAGGGATTTGTTAATTAATGTGAATTTCGTCTCTTTTCAACCGTTAATTATTCTTTCAAAGTAATTAAGGGCATTAGTTTATCATTATGGTGATCAATAATAATAATATAATGGAGAAAACGAAATCATACCATGGATTTAAGAGACAAATTATGAATTACTATGATAAAAATGTCATACAATGCTTCCCTGGGCTACTCCCGGTCCTAAAGATAAAGGGGATTAGCCATGCATGTTCATCTCAGAGCAAGACATGATTGAAGAAAGGGGACACATTGATAAAAACGTGGATAAAGTGATGAAACCCATGAACGGAGAAGATCCAATCATTCTTCGACGTAGAGTGTGCGATCTACAGCCTTTCGGCGGTGGAAAACGTCTTCTTCGGCTTCCAGAACGGTCGGGGTGTGCTTCTGGGCTCCGTTCTTCTCTCCACACCTTCTAGAGATGTGTGCAGTGGCTAATGATGTGATAGATCACTCCTGGCCGCCGTCATTAGGTATTAACACCGAGTTAGGTTGCCAAAATATCACAGCCATTGGATTTGGGTCGATCTGAAGTAAACTTTGATCTGACGGTGTTGAAACCATCGACGCGGGTCGATGGTATCGACCCCTCGCAATATCGGAAAGCCTTCTTTCTTTTCTGTCATCCCGCCTGATGTTGACTCGATACCATCGATGCGGGTCGATGGTATCGACACCCTTAGGCATCGGTTTTATCCCTTTTCCGTCGATGAAGCTATAAGTGTCAATAGTATCGACTTTGGTGTCGATAGTATCGACTGGCTGGTCACTGGAAACCTGATGGTATCTCGCTACCATCAACTTCCCAGTCGATGGTATCGACTCTATGTTGCTCCTTGTGGCTGCCTGCCCGTGGCTGTGTCGATAGTATCAACTGATGTCGATGGTATCGACAGCTGTAGATATGTGTTTTGCCTGAAATTGCACAACAAAACCAAATCCGCTGAGATAAAACCTATAATTATAATCATTTATGCTCAAAATGATAAAATAAGAGAGATTTGACACTGAGAATGATCATAGACTATGGTAAGTGAATTATGCAATATTAACCACCAAAGTGACTAATAAACACATAAAATGCAAGTAAAACAAGTCTATAAATGTGACTCAAAATCATCGCATCAAACTCCCCTAAGCTTGAACATTGCTCGTCCTCGAGCAACAAAACTCTAGAATAGAATTGCGAGGGTCAACTAAAGAACAGATTATCACAACAGACTTCTCCATATGATCCCCACCATACATTCACAATCCGGCCCTTACTAACCACATAATGATAATTACCCTCAAGGCGACAATAATCATCCATAAAAGATATCTACCTCAAAATTGATGAACACTGTCACATAAAGCAGTTAACATAATAAAATCCTCTGGTCCAGACTCGGTGCATCTTTTGATCTTCTATCTACGTTGCTCATCCTAACTACCATCTAGATGGAAGCAGCTCTCCTGGTATTAATGAGTGAAGAGATGATCACGGTCGCCTACCAATTCGAGCAATGGGTAGATGGAATAGGTGGTTGTGGAAGAAATGGAAGCATAATACAGTTTAAACATGCACAAATAACAAAAATGATCTAAATGATGCATATGCAAATGAAAATGCCCTAATGCCTACATTTCGGTGGAATGATGCATGCACTATCATTCCATGTCAAGGTGAGATGGAATATCTAAGAAAACTACACCATGTGCTTATTCTTCTTAGTATGCAAGTGAGAACAAGTTCCTTTCTCCCTCTCATTCCTACTTACTTCTCAATTCTCTTTTCTTCTTCTTCTTTTTTCAAAAAAAATTTCAACTTTATTATTTTTTAAAGCCCTTATTTTCATAGCTGACAATGAATTATTTGTCGGGCTCACTTATTGCTACATAACTTATACATTTGAAGCATTCAGAGGGTATGGAACAAGTTCATCCCCTTTAATGTTTCAGAAGACATAAGATGCATGATGTACTATATGCACAAAAATGTGAATGCAGCTACAAAATGATGGTTATGAAATTAAATGACACGCACCTAAGGATAATGTGCATGTATAGCTACTTTATCTTTTATTTATTTTCATGCAAAAATATGTAAGAATAGTTGTACAGCAAGACCTATCTACATGGGGTGCAATCAAAGAGATGAAAACTGTAATGTGCTTCCAGTTCTTAAGGTGGAATATGAAAACAATGGGGTGGATAGATCACAAGATTAATTGACTGAACCTTTGGAAAATATTATGTGTCCCTCCTTACTGACCTGTGTAGTAATTAAGAGGTTTCTCTCTCTTATTTCAAATTAAGGTCTTATTATCATTTAGTCAGTTTAGGCTCAAACAACCAATTCCGTCCACTTTTCATGAATCATAGGAATGTACAGTTGTGGTTTCCTATTTTGTAGTTGACAAACCCAATTATTTTCTTAAATCATGTGCTCAAAGTTGAACAACACAAGCTTGCAAAAGCACTAAAAACAAAATTTTCAAATTTACCCATGATTCCCATGTACAAACAACGAGATGACATATGACATTAGACATCCACAATTACACTAGATAGAGTGTGGATCCTAAAAACAAACTAATAACTAAGAGAAATAAATGACAAAAGGCGAAGCAATAAAAAAACTAAAAACTAGGAAAAATAAAGGATAGAAGTTGTTCCAACTCCCCCCCAAGCTTGAATTCAACTATGGCCTCATAGTCAAAAACAACCTTAAAAGGTGGAATAGTGATACCGATCATTCTGCAGGTGGGAGCGGGTACTACGGGGCTGTGGGGTCCCATGCTGGGTACTGCCCCTGGAAACTCGGATCATACTGGGGCATCGGTGGAGGTTGTGGATACCCCCCAAAATAGTTTTGGCTCCGGTAATTGTCGTAGAAGGGTTGTTGCTGCATCTCCATCCTATGCAACCTGTCATGGATGTTCTGTTGGTTGGTGAAGAGGAGATGCTCATTCTCGTAAATAGCTTGCTGGTTCTCGAAAAGTCGGTTCGTAGTATCCTGAATACCGACGAATGAAGTTGTATGTTGTTGCTGGGTCTGATGAATATCTTGCAACATTGTATACATGCCTTGCATAGAATAGACATCCTCTCCTTGATGAGAGGGTTGAGGTGGCGGAGGCTGCAAAGAATATGATGCACCCAGATGCATGTGGGGATGCTTCCGGGGTGCTACTCGTGCCCGAAGAGGAGTGAAATCCTCCTCTTCCTCTTCATGCTCTTCGCCGTCATCATCATTGTCATCATTACTGCTGTCTTCATCAGAGTCGTCGATGGCGATGATAGAGACGGGGTCGGGAAGCGCACATTCTTGATATGTGTGATTGACGTGACAATATGCATAAGCCAAGACATCACGGAGCGGTGCAGATGATGGAGGTTGACCTATTGCAACTAAAGTGGATAAAATTCTAGGAAAACAATTATATGTCCACCAAACCTTCTTAGACGTCTACCTACATATGGCCACAAAAATGATAATTAGTACAAGCAAGTGGACGCCTTTCTAGAGACATGCTCTAACTTCAATATAGCTACAACCACTGATGATTTCATATTGCTTGTATAGTTCCCTTTTTCTTTGAAATACAAGGTGAGAGAATGGTATCATCTAAACACTAAGTTTGTCACATGGGAACTGATGAAAAATGGTTCTTGAAGAATTTTTTTTCCTATTGCAAAGCTTACCCAGATGAGAAGTTGTATCACTTCTTTTAGTAAAAAGGTGAATGAACAATTCCATGAGACATGGGTATGTATGCCCAGAGAGCCAATCATATGATGATTGTATTGGGGCATTAGATACCTGATTTGGTAATCATAAAGGTAATTTTTCCTATCATGTTTGTATCAATCATGAGAATATGACACATATATAATAGATGTCTAATGAATGACGTGACTCGATGACATATGTCTTCAGGTTCAGGACTTGAACAATGAGATCTTATGTATGATAAGAGTACATGCATTCTTGTTATGTCCCTAGTCAGATATTATTGTGGAAGCAAAATAGACAATAATAATACATAAGACTAGAGTGTGTGTTAATTGATGATAGAGTCTCATCAGTCATGATATGTGATATCAAGTTAAACACATAGGTGCATGTTAGAGAACAGTGTATCAGATAGACCCACCATGAGAGTGATACATGGAGACCATGGAATAGTAGTCAGAATCAACTTTTATATGATAGTGGTGATTGTGGTTCTTAGACCTAAAATAACTACACTCACCACATGATGTTCAATGTATTCAGACACCATCCAAAATGACCTTGAATAAGGGTTGCCATAAAAGTGATGCTCAGGTACACTATAACACATGGTGATTGAGGTGTGAGTGATGTAGATGGAATTTGTCCCTCCTACAGGAGATTGATATCCAAGTGACTTGATAAGCGAGACTGAGAAATGTATGTCCATACGCATGTGATTCAATATGTGATATGTGAACTCATATGCATCTCAGATAGTCTTCTCTAGTTCAAGGTACATGGATTAAGTGTTGAAGTGGAAGATGACTCCATTCCTTGAGTTCAATATGGATACTAAAGACAAAGGAACTATACGATCATGGTAACACTAATCACATATTGTAGCTTGAAGTTGTTCTCTAACTTTTTGAATTCCTTGGGTAGCAATGATGCATTTCTAGATACCTCTCATTGCTTATGATGTCATAAATTGGTTATGGGCATTCACTGCCAATGTAACTTGGGACCTATAGGGCCAAACGGATAGAATGTACTTGGAATAGGGTTTTATTCATGAATGATGTTTATCTTGATTATTACAGTGTTTAGGTATTCAATTTAAACAACTATGGTTGAAAATTGACTGACTGGACTGTGAACTTATGGTTCAAATGTTGAACCGATCAATTCTAATTTTAGGTCAATGTAAACAACAATTGGTTGAATATTTGCCTAAATTGGACATATGAAGCGATCATTTCACATATGCAACGACCCTTTCATGATATGAAATGACCGTTTCATGAGGTGAAACTACCAGTTCATCATTTGGATCATCTGGTTCAATGATCAATTTGATTGGATCAAGGATTGATGTTGATGTAATGATTATGCACTAACCGAATATTAAAAGTCAATATGTTTGCAAACAGAAAACATGCTAAACTGACTGGTTTAAGGGTTGAACTAACAGGTTCACCCATGGAACGACTGATTGGACAGTGAATTAACTGATTTACCATTCGCATGTTCTAGAAAATTTATGAAACTGTTTGTCTTCAACTCCCAGATGGACTAGAAACCCTGACCTTGTATAAATAGAAGGGTATTGAGGGCTTCCCAGACACAACAATAAGCTCTGACAATTTTTTACCTCTATGGTTTTGGTAACTGATGTAGCCCTATTTTAGGGCTCCATCTTATATCCTTTTGCACTTCCATCACATCTATACTTGTTAGATTGCATGTTATTTCCCTCAATATGCATATTTGTGTAAAATGCACTTATGGATGTTATTTGTATGTTTTTCAGGCACTTGGACCACGCTTGGATGGAAGAGAGAGAGAGAAAGAATGATCCTAGGGTTTTTTTGCCCTTAGAGAGGCCCAAAGAGAACTCTAAGGATCCCTTAACCTACCCCTAGTGACCAAAAATCAATTGAAGCCAAGATGTCCAAGGATGAACAAAGAACAAGCTCAAAGGATGTCAAAGGTGACCACCATGATCATGCCACCAACCTTCCAATTTCCCAAAATTCCACTGTAACTTTTCACCAATTCCACCTTAGTCGTTCCACTCCACCATGGTCGTTCTCACCCCCACCATGAACCTAGCACATCTTTTGCACTACATTTCATATTCTACCCCCACTTAACCTAGTGCTTCCCCACCACCTATATATACTTGGTTGGCATCTCTAGCATGAAGGATAGCTACCCTACAACCACTCTAGCCTCCCCATTTTGCCTTCCATCCATTCCCACCTCATTCCACCTCCATTTCACCATTTCCACCACCAAAACCCTAGTTTTCTAGAGTTTTGGCCACTTTCCACCATTCATCCATGCCATTCACCTACCTAGGAGGAAGGATCTTGATCTTCTTCTTCTAGGAGGTGGAGAAGGAGGAGTCTCCACCGATCTACCATGGCTTTCTACTCCTCTATTCATTTTTCTTCCTTTCTTTTTGTATTTTCTTATTCTATGAGTAGCTAGGCCCCTAGGTGGGCTGTTTGGGGCCAACCATGTTACTTTATTACCATATGGGGGGATTATATGTAACATTATGATTTCGTTTGCTAATGATTATGTTCTACTTTTATCTCATTTCTCATAAATTTCTTTGTGGTTTGTGCTTGAAATCACCTAGATTCTAGAAAAATTGCTTATATGTGGATCTTTTTGCAAATGATCCTAAGTCTGATTAATGGATCCCTAGTTAGCTATTCACCTTCCTACATGTTAATCAATTCCCCTACACCTAGGTCAGAAATATAAGTATCTAGTATAGGAGCACTTAGTGTAATTAGCTTGGAGCCTTGTCAAGGCTAGAATGTGGGTGATATGAGCTCTAAAACCTCACTTCCACCCTACATTACTACCCTTGTCCCCTAATTACCCTAAGATATCCTATCCTAGAAACCTAGGCTTGAATAGACCCTAATTGAATTCCACCTAAACCCTAACCCGATTGAACCTCATAAGGGTAGATATGTGGTGTTGGGGACTAGTTCCCCTATACACACCCTATCCTATCCATGGTCGGTTAGTAGTTTAGGGCAATTCATTAGCCTCTAGCTTGTTGTTTGGTTTGATGATGTAAATGGAAGAGTAATGTTCACATGTTATCACCCTCAACCCAATTGATAAGTGCATCCCCCAAACAACCCACACTTCCCTTTATTTCATTAAAATCCTAATTACCTTCTTGCTTAGCTAGTGTTAGTTTAGTTAGCTCTTAACTTTCTTATTTAGCTTCTTGTCTTGCTCTTGCTCTTGCCTTGTTCTTGCTAGTCTAGGTCTTTAATTTCTCTGTTTCTTAGTTTGCTAGCTTAGTGTAGTGTAGATCTCTACCTTTTCTTACCTAGTGTAACTCGTTCCTTTCTTGCTTAATTTGTCTTTCCATTCTCATTAGAATTAACCGTCTAGGGTTAACTCAGAATTTGATATTATTTGTCTTCCTTTAATTGTTTACTTGTTCGACCTTAGTTAATTAACAAAACCAACCATCAAACCCTTCAACCCTATACTCCGTAGTAGGAACCTAGACAAAATTAACCTAGCTCTAGTGCCCCCTTTTCTCCCTGGTGGATCAACCCTATTCTTGCCGCTTGCCTATACTATAATACAACCTCATGCACTTGTGGGTATAGTGTGTTAGTATAGTTGGTTGTGTTAATGTAGGTCATTATAAATTCAAAAGATCCTCAATGTGTTTGAAAACCTCCTAGGGTTGCATCGAGTCACCATTCAGTTGGTTAGTGTGTGGCCCTAGGAAAAATGCACCAATAACCAGAGAGATCCAAGCAAGTTTTACCTGTCAAAGGGAGAAACAACAAGGGAGAGACATTTGGGAGAGTGTATCAGTGCTAGAACGATGACGTTCGAAGGGACAACTTCTTCCCATTGGCTCTAGTACCACAATGTGGAGTTCTCGATGGTTCCCGTAGACTACTCTAGAGGCAAAAGGCACTTTCCCCTCTAGGAGGACCGTAAACCGTCATTTGTGGTGATCAACTAGGAGGCCACCGCTAAAAGCCATTCATGTGCAACTTGAAGAAAGAAGCATGCCGCTACAACAGTTGTTACTAGACATGCTCCAGGACTAGGTATACCTCTTGGAAACTGCTTTCCTAGATACATCGTTGTTGACGAGATCTTGTTAATTAGGGAATCATGCATTAAATTTTTTGTTTCCGTTGTCTTATATGTTTCTGCGATTTCCCAATAGTGGTATCAGAGCCACGTCAATTTATGGTGTATCTGGATTTATATCGATATGATGAGATTTATTTTATTGCATGTGATGTGAATATTAAAATGATAAATGTGAATATTCGATTAAATATCACATATAATTTGACATATATATATGATATGATACATATTCAATCAATATGTGTTGCCCTAAAATTGTTTTTATGGTGATCGGAGGCATCGTTGTGGCCAAAACCCCTATAGATCATGTTCTTGGTTATTTGGTTTATTTCCTATTATTACTCAGTTTTCATTCCGAATCTCCCTCCTCCTTTCTAAATGTAAATTAATTCTCCTCTTCCTTTTCTCCCTTGAATGTAACTCGAGGTTTTCCCTTTTATAATGTAATATGCAATAGAATAGTTTTAATTTATGTTTTTTCATGATAATACATTCTACGCCAGATGAACCGACCAGCTCAGATGTCGAACCGATTGACTGGAGGAATAAGGAGGTCAGATAACAGGAGGAACCATTGATTGGTGTCCCAACTAATCGGATAGAGGAGTCCAAATGTTTCTTCAACCTAAGAACCAGACGGCCATTTCAAGAAACCAACTGACTGACAAGGAGGCAAATCGACCAGCTCAAGAGTTGAACTGATTGACCCAAATTGGTTTTAGCACAGATCTTCACCAACAATAAGTTTCTACCTATCATGTGAACCTTAGGTGGGGGTGTACTTACCTTACATACTCTATGAGTTTTAAGTGAATGAAAGGGGTCAGAGCATGGCGAATGCCCTTTCTCGACTCCTCTTCCGGGGGCAAGTGCTATGCACATGACTATGAGGGACTCTCTACCCCTGGAGTTCACTTTGTAAAATGTGACCGCCAGTCGTGAAATTTCCTAGTGCACAAAAGGTTTGAGTGCTTGCTTTCTCATGGTGTCAAAGAAGCGGTCTTTTTGTACAACGCCTATAGGAAGAAGAAAAGGTGAAGCATATTCTTGGTTTTGCTTCAGATTCTTAAGGTTGCCCTCTCTCGGTTGGATGTTGGTCCAACCTACTACGAGGATCCCATATCCCGTCATCATCTTTCTCCTGGGGGGTCCCGTGGTTCCTATGTAATTTCATTTCTTGGTCCTTTTCTTTTAGTGATTTGACCCAGATTCGGTAATTCCTTATGGCTCCAAGGAATTATGATAGAATGGACATAACCATCACTTATGTGTTTTAATTGCATGTTTTTGTTGTGGTTATAACATGTATATGATACATACTATAAGTATGTGGTGATTCGATATGTATATGTATTTATATATAAAATCTCTCAATATAATATTAAGTCTTAGATGCTTTCCATAAGAAATAGACATGAAAACTTGATCGACTAAGTGTAAGTTACGCCAAAGCATGGTGTGCTATCCATCTCATGGAAGTGTGATGGTAGATATGTAGATCTACCAAAGCATGGTGCATATTCTATTGTGTTAGTTTTTGGGTCAGGCTTAACTAGGTTATCTTAATGGGATTAAGTACCTAGAAGCATATAGATGGTTTGTGACAAAGAGTTGTACAGACCATCTATCTAAGAGTTGCATCAGATGTAATTGACAAACATTGTCCACCTGAATAGTCACGTTGTGGGTGATCAGCCAAAGTTGACTCATTATTTGATGAAATATGGATAGTGGCTCACTAGAAGGTTGTACGATGCAATCTTCTAAAGTGGTAGTAAGGGCTATCAATTGGAACAAAATAGTGGGGGCAATAATTAATTAAAGGCTAATTGATATCGCCTATGTTATCAAATCTAGCTAACCAAAAGATTGATAAATTGCAAATTTCTTTTGTAGAAACAAATGTCAAACAAAGCATCGTCACGATAATTCTTAAGAAGAACAAACTAAATGGGACAAACTTCCATGATTGATTTTGGACTTTGAGAAGGGTTCTCAATGATGAGAATAAGCTCTATGTCCTGGAGACAACAATGTCAGAGGAACCTACTCCTAATGTGCCTAGGGTTGAGGTGGATGCTTATTGGAAGCATGCCAACAATGTCATAGGAACCTACTCCTAATGCACCTAGGGTTAAGCACCTTATGCCATGTTGTATGAACTATGAGTTGCATGAGAATCATGAAGACATAGGAATCCTTGAAATGGACACACATATTAAGAATATGAACCTAAATCATGCAAATCAAGAAAGGTACAATGTCTTGAAGGCCCTCTTTGAGTGTAAAATGACAGAAGGAGATCCAATAGAGCCTCATGTTCTCAATATGATTGGGCATGTGGAACATCTAGAAAGATTGGGATTTCCTTTGAGATAAGAGTTGGCCAGGGATATGATTCTATAATTGTTTCCCAAATCATATTGTTAGTTTATCGAGTGTTACTACTTGAGTAACTTGGCCAAACAACTATTACAATTACTTGGCATGTCGATAAATGTCAAAGCAAGAATGAAGAAGGAAAAACTTGTGATGATGTGAAGTCCAGTGGCAAATTCAAGTCCAAGAAGAGTTCTGAGGCTAAGCTAAAGTCCAAGTCTTCTGCACTCAAAATGAGGAGAAAGGTAAGTGCAAAAGAAATATGTTCTTTGAATTTAAAGAAACTAAGGAAGAAGAAGAAAGAGATAGAGATGTCCACTTCAGGTTCTAAAAAGAAGTAAGCTAGAACCTTGTAGAGCAAGAGTTTCTTCCACTATAGTAGGAATCTGTCATTCTTGTAATAGACATGTAATAGAATTAGTGAAATGCTATTATGTACATGTCAGTAATGAAAAGAACATCATGCATCTTGTATGGACAAGAATATTATGAATATATTTGATGTTTTTCTTTCAAGATAAGATCTTTTATGGCAGTGTCCCTAATGTATCATAGTTTACATTTGATAGTTCTAGAGATAGTTATACTCAATGACTCAATGACTCAAACAATACCTATAGAAATGTCATCTAGAGCACATAAATGAGAAATGCATCTATAGAATCCATAATGATGGTTATATAGACTCTTTTGGTTAATGAACCAATAGAGAGATGCAAGTCTTATTTATTGGGTAATATGATAAAATCATCTTCAGTAGGTGAAGTGGGAGAGAGGATATTATATTAGGTTCCATGCATAGTGATGTATATAGACCTTTTAGAATAAATGCTAGAGGTGGTTAATAGTACCTCATTATATTTACTAATGATCTCAATTTTATGGTAGTTGTATTTAATGAAATACAAGTCTAAATCTCTTGAAGTGTTCAAGGAGAACATGAATGAAGTACGTAACTGGCTTAGTAAAAAGTATTAAGACACTTCGATATGATTCATGTTGAAATATTTTAAAACAAGAGTTCAAGGAACTTCTAAGAGACTGTGATAGGGTATCACAAAAAGCTCTACCTAAAACATAATGATGTATCGGAAAGAAGGAATCACACCTTGTTAGTCATGGTGTGATTATCAATAAAATCTAGTTGATCTTCCAATTTTGTTTTGGGCACATGCTTTACACTAAACAATGTACTATCAAAATTGGTTTAAAATACACCATATGAGATATGGCATGGGAAGTGTAACATATTGAATCCTAGACATTTTGTCTTTTGACCCTCTTTCCCATCTTTTCCTTTCATTTCTATCCTCTTTGGCCTTTTTGTATATTTTGTGGAGAATATGATGGTTTCGTAAACATTTGTTCACCTTTTATGCCAATAAAGGGGTTTATGCACAAATACCTCAGTAAATATTTTTAATAAGGGTCTAATATGCAAATTTACCACTCATGTGATATTAATAAAATATATTCGTTCTAGATCATTCCTTAGCCTTATGGAGCAAGGAAGAGAAAAAGAAATGAATAATGTTGCTTTAAACATGTTAATGTAATATGGAATTAATTAATATGGGAAATATTGGTAGTATTGGATAATGTGATAAAATTCATAAAAGGAACACAAATTGGTTAAAAATAAGTTGAGATTCATTTTCCTTGGGTTTGTTTTGGCTTGTAGGCCAAGTTTCATAGTTTTGGGACAATAATAAGTATATTTTTTTATTTTAAAAAGAAAATATGAGTTTCTCTCAAAATAATAAATAAAATATCAAATGACTCCAAAAGTGGAAACTAATCTTAGATTCGTGATCTACACATTAAAAATAGCATTTGGATGAATTTTCATGTAATTTGGATAATGTTTAATATATATGTTAATTTATGAAAGAAAAAGTGTGTAGAACCTTAATTTTGATAACTAATTAAATTAATGGCACAATCATGACCAAATAATGACAAAATTGTATCTAAGACATTAATTGAGACACATGGGTGAAATTTGATCATATTTGGATAATCATAGGGTCATAAATGGAGGAGGAAAGAGAAAATGAATTTTGAATTATTTAACCCATTAAAATCCTCAAAAGGCAAAACTAATTCCATATTTGGATTCTACACCTCAAAATCAGTCAGGGTGTCAATTTTATTAAATTTGGAAATTGTTTGATCCCTCAAAAGAAGAAAGAGAAATTTATTAAATAATATATGCATCACTTTATTTGAATTATAATGCAATTGGAAAATATGTGTCACATGCCTAATAGGACTATTGCACACGATCCAACAACTCGAAGAGCTCTGTAAATTGATCGAATGGTAGGGAGCTTGTCTCTTACCTCGGTCCGGATTAGGAAACAGGGAGGGGATTTTTTATTTTTCAATTTGCGATATCTCTCTCTACACTCTACCAAGTCAAGTAATTTTTGTTGCTCTGGATTCCTCTCATGATTCTACACTTGTTTATCCCAATATTATAATATTTTGACGCATAATCAAGAAACCTCCAAAGTTTCTAAAGCTTCCTTCTCACCTCATTTTCCAAAACCCTAACCCACGCTCCCTTGCCTATAAATACTTACACCCTGAGCATCCCCATCGCCTTTGCAACTCAACCCACCCTTCAATTTGACTTTTCATCATGTTTTGACCCCCCCCCCAACAAACAGCCTAAGCCTCTAGACTTGCGGTGGTGCTCCCTCTATCTTCTCTCCATCTCCACCAAAATCAAGGGTATCTTCAAGTTTGGTTAGTCCTCTACTTTCTTCCACATCTTTCATTTTTGCATTTAGTCATGTTTTCCACTTTTGCCCAAATTGCCCAGCAAGCAGCAGCTTGCTCTTAGTGCAATGGCAGGTCGACGAGTTGGGGAAGATGGCCCCATGTGTTTTTACTATTCTTCCCTCACTCGGTTTCTTTCTCTCCTTTGTCTCGCGCATGGACATGATGGTCCTTTTGCCCTGTGTTTATTGAGCCTGACCCATCTTGGACCGGTGCCAGCCAGCGGGGCAGGTTACTGACTTGGCTCGATGTGATTGGGCCAAGCAGTGGGCCCAACCCCACCCTCTCGCTCTCTCTGACCTTTTGAATTGAAAATCAATTTTTCTAATTTTCTCATTGGTCAATTTTAGGAAATTCATAACTATTAATTCCTTGGGCTAAAATTAAAAGTAAAATATGTTCTAAAGGTTTTGAGTTTTTCAAATAAGTGTTTTTGGGAATGAATTAATTAGTTAAAAATCACCAAAAATGCATCTAAAAGCCCATATCTTCAAAATACATAATATTATATGTTATTTTGATCAGAAAACCCTAACTAAGACAGTGATGATGTTTTCAGGACCTAAATAAATGATTTGTAGATAAATTTGATAACTTTAGGGTTTTATGTCCTTAATGAATGCATATAATGCTAATACATGAACATGGTTATGATAATAGGACAAGTGGACTCTGATCATGCTTAGGGTTTTGGAAAGTGGTTTCTAGTGCTTTAAGGAGGAGGAATGTTCATCTAACACCTTAGTTGGGATATTTATGCCTTAACCTAATATTCACTGATGAGGCTTAATTGAACCTAATTCTTTTCTTGAAACCCTAATTTCTTGTGCCTCAAATTAGATCATAGTTTCTTATTGATTGGGTTTTAAACCCCACTGACATGCTTATTGATTCACATGATTATTCTGGCCATAATTACTTTTTCTGGCACGTAGATTTATGTTCTATTTAATTTAAAGTAGTGGTACTTATGTACAACCACCCACAGAGGGCATGTATTTATTCACCCTGGGGAATGTTTTATTCTCCCCATATTATTGTAGGTGACTGGGAATGTCTTATTCTCCCCTCACCTAAGGTTAGAGGTCTGATAGGTGCCTCAACCCTACTTAGTTAGGTAGACATAATTATCTTACATGCAAAACCCCATTTAATTTAATTGTTAATGGCAAGTTTCTTTTGATATAGCCTCATACTCTTGTTGTCTTCATCTTATGATGAATCCCTAGCCTATTTTTATTTGCTTTACTTTTCTTATTATCCTAGATTAGTTTTGTGACACATACTTTTCTTTCCTTTCCCTTTTGCTGGGTTCCTTCCCAACCACCCAGGTGTTGAGCAAGGTGATGGATATGTCATGAAGAACTTAGCTTTTGGCTTGGACCTAGTTGATGGAGATGCTGCTTTGGAGACAAGATTAGAGTAGTCTAGACTTTCGTCTATCTAGATCCTAATTGTTGTATCTTTATGTAAACCTTAAATGGGAGAATGATGTATTTTTGTGTAACCTTTTATGAAATTGAATATAGTCAAAAAAAATTATTCTGCTACTTTTGAATGGTCTCTTGTATACCAATATTTATAAATTTGGAAAATGTATGCCCATTCCATCATACCTTTGAGTTTGTTTGGAATGGATGTCAATTCTTCAAATCTTTAGTAAAGGGGTGATTTCACTCTTTCACAACATGGTATCAGAGCTCATGGTAGTCGGAATCTGACTATTTCAATTTTGTCTCCCTAATTTGAATCCCTAACTTACATAGTTCCTTTAGGTGACATGTTTTCCCTAGAGTTGGTCTATAGATGATGAAAGGTTGATTTAAGATCTTATAGTTTCACATTAGAAACATGATGAATAAATACCTAAAAATAATTATAACGCTTAAGTAACAAAAGTAACTTGATGTCGTTTAGGTTTGCCTTTAGGCAACTATTAGGGCATGAAGTTGAAGCAAAGGTGTCTAGAAAGGATTAGGTTCTGGTGGCTAGCAATATTTTCCTCTACGCCACTAGCTTGGTTTATGAGGTCTCCCATATCCATATGATACCGGCCTGGCCTGAGCTGATACAGATTGTCTGAAATAGTTTGCTTTTAGGAAATAGTAACCTTAGACTTCTATGTTGTATATTTTTGGGAACCCTAAGTCTCAGGTGTATGATGACTTGTTTGAGGATGGATATCAAGATAGTTTCTTTATGTCCCTTAGGACTGCATGCTTGGATAGTTTATCTCTAGAACCTAGACTTTGAAGTTGGCAGTTAAGTGAGCTATCAGAGTGCGCATTGGAAGCATGATGGATCTTGAGTATGGTGTAGTTAGACTCATCTTTTCACCCTTGTGTAGTTTGGCTTGATAGGTTGAACCTTTTAAGGGTGGATTATAGTTGGTTTGATGATGTTGGGTTGTTAGATTTTGAGGATGAAATCCTCTTTAGAGGGATGGAACCCTATGACATCTTGAAATCTATCTACTGTAGAAACCCTTACTCCATGAATAGGATGTTAGTATGCTTAGATCCTTGGTCTTGACCAAACAAGTAATAGTGGTAGCCCTAACATTCTTATTTATATATTAATGAACGTATAATGGTCATCTAATGAATAGTTCATATGTTTGAACCCTAATAAATATTTAATTCACATAATGTGGGTCACTCATATATTAATACTAATTATGGATACACATGATGCTAATAATGTCATGAACCAGTAAACCTTAATGATATGATGAGAAAGAAATGTGTAACTTCGTCTTGACCTTAATGCATGCTATAATGAAATATGATGATCAAGTTGACCCTAAACCCTAAGTTGTAATCATATAACATTAACATATACATCCTTAATATCATTCATGATACATTAGTGGCATTAGGTGTCATAATCAGATAACATACCTTGATGTACATAAATGATATATATTCACCTAATCATAGATTACTCAAGTGACAAATATGAAATGCATATCACCTTGTTTCATAGTACACACCTGATTAATCACCTAATCATGACTTGGTATGTGAATCAATTCATTAATATGTAATACGTTTTACCTTGTTCACTAAAATACATATAATGACTCATATATGGTTAATGAGTAATTGGATTCACATAAAAGTGCATCATCAATAATAATAAGTGAATAAATATGAGAAAAATATTAATGATAACATTAATGTGAGCAATAAAGATAATGGGGCAGTGATATAGTGTTTAATATAAATATGTGTAATTGATGTGACATAGTTTGGATTAAATGAAGACTTAATAACAAATTGAATATTCCATGCAAAATAATTTGTTATAACCAATATAATGATAATAGGAGGATAATGAAGTGTAAATCCAAATTATTAATGGTCAAAATTTATTGAGATAATTGAGTAACCTCTAATGGTACATCATAATGAGATATAACTCTTTTGGAAATAAAGTGAATATGACATGACATAATTGAAATAATGATGATAATGTGATATCCTAATAAATATAATGTTAATGAACCAAACATGTTAATAATGTTAAATCACATAACAATAATACTAAGAGTGGAACCCTAGGTGATCCTTGAGAACCTGACCTATGTTGAGATGCTTGTGAAGTATATGTTGATGAGTTGTTTGGCGGAAGTTATGGTAGGTGGATTAATCTGAAGTTTTGTGATGAGATGTTGCACCTTCACCTTCTCTCCTTGCTTGTGATATCGGGGAAGAAATCCTCTTTAAGAGGTGGAGTGCTATAACATATTGAATCTTGAACATTTTGTTTTTGACCCTCTTTCCCATATTTTCATTTCATTCCTATCCTATTTGGCCTTTCTATTTAATTTGTGGAGAATATGATGGTTTAGTGAACATTTGTTCACCTTTTATGCCAATAAAGGGGTTTATGCACAAATACCTCAGTAAATATTTTTAATAAGGGTTTAATATGCAAATTTACCACTCATGTGACATATTAATAAAATATATTCGTTCTAGATCATTCCTTAGCCTTATGGAGTAAGGAAGAGAAAAAGGAATGAATAATGTTGCTTTAAACATGTTAATGTGATATGGAACTAATTAATATGAGAAATATTGATAATATTAGATAATGGGATAAAATTCATAAAAGGAACACTAATTGGTTAAAAATAAGTTGAGATTCATTTTCATTGGGTTTGGTTTGGCTTGTAGGCCAGGTTTCGTAATTTTGGGACAATAATAAGTACATCTCTTTTATTTTGAAAAGAAAAGATGAGTTTCCCTCAAAATAATTATTAAATTATTAAATGACTGCAAAAGTGGAAACTAATCTTAAATTCGTGATCTACACATTAAAAATAACCTTTGGGTGAATTTTCATATAATTTGGATAATCTTTAATATACATGTTAATTTAGGAGAGAGAAAGTGTGTGGAACCTTCATTTTGATAACTAATTAAATAAATGGCACAATCATGATTAAATAATGGACAAATTGTATCTAAGACATTAATTGGGATACATGGGTGAAATTTGATCATATTTGGATAATCATAGGGTCCTCAAAAGGCAAAACCAATTCCATATATGGATTCTACACCTCAAAATCAGTCAGGGTGTCAATTTTTATTAAATTTGGAAATTGTTTGAGCCCTCAAAAGAAGAAAGAGAAATTCATTAAATAATATATACATCACTTTATTCAAATTATAATGCAATTGGAAAATATGTGTCATGCGCCTAATAGGACTATTGCGCATGGTCCAACGGCTCGGAGAGCTCCGTAGATTGATAAGACGGTAGGGAGCTTGTCTCCTACCTCGGTCTGGATTAGGAAATAGGGAGGGGATTTTTTATTTTTCAATTTGCGCCATCTCTTACTACACTCAACCAAATCGAGTAATAATTGTTGCTTTGGATTCCTCTCGTGATTTTGCACCTTTTTATCCCAATATTATCGTGTTTTGATGCATAGTCAAGAAACCCCTAAAGTTCCCAAAGCTTCCTTCTCACCTCAATTTCTAAAGCCCTAACCCACGCCCCCTTCCCTATAAATACTTACACCCCGAGCATCCTCATCGCCTTTGCAACTCAACACACCCTTCAATTTGACTTTTCATTGCATTTTGACCCCCAACAAATGGTCTAAGCCTCTGGACTTGTGACAACACTCCCTCTCTCTTCTCTCCATCTCCGGCAAAATCAAGGATATCTTCAAGTTTGGTTAGTCCTTTACTTTCTTCCACATCTTTCATTTTCACGTTTGGTCGTGTTTTTCAATTTTGCCCAAATTGCCTAGCAAGAAGCAGCTTGCCCTCAGCGCAATGGTGGGTCGACGAGTTGGGGAAGATGGCCCAATGCTTTTTCACCGTTATGCCCTCACTCGGTTGCTTTCTCGCCTTTGTCTCACGCATGGAAACGATGGTCCTTTTGCCCTGTGTTGATCGAGCCTGACCCGGCTTGGCCCGGTGCCAGCCAGTGGGGTAGGCCACTGACTTGGCTCACTATGATTGGGCCAAGCACTGGGCCCGGCCCCACCCTCTCACTCTCTCTAACCTTTTGAATCGAAAATCAATTTTTCTAATTTTCTCATTGGTCGATTTTAGGAAATCTGTAATAATTAATTCCTTGGGTCAAAATTAAAAGTAAAATATATTCTAGACTCAGAAAAAGATGATATCTAATAAAAATAATTTCAACACCTTGTTTTTAATTTTTTAAGTAAGTATTTTTGGGAATGAATTAATTAGTTAAAAATCACCAAAAATGCATCTAAAAGACCATATCTTCAAAATACATAATATCATATGTTATTTTGATCAGAAAACCCTAACTAAGATAGTGGTGATGTTTTAAGGACCTAAATCAATGATTTGTGGAAAAAGTTGATAACTTTAGGGTTTTAAGTCGTTAATGAATGCATATAATGCTAATACATGAACATGGCTATGATAATAGGACAAGTGGACTCTGATCTTGCTTAGGGTTTTAGAAAGTGATTCCTAGGGCTATAAGGAGGAGGCATGTGCATCTAACACCTTAGTTGGGATATTTATGCCTTAACCTAATATTCAATAATGAGGCTTAATTGAACCTAATTCTTTTCTTGAAACCCTAATTTCTTGTGCCTCAAATTATATCATAGTTTCTTATTGATTGGGTTTTAAACCCCATTCCCATGCTTATTGATTCACATGATGATTCTTTCCATAACTACTTTTTCTAGCATGTAGATTTATGTTCTATTTAATTTAAAGTAGCGGTACTTATGTACAACCACCCACAGAGGGCATGTATTTATTTGCCCTGGGGAATGTTTATTCTCCCCATATTATTGTAGGTGATTGGGAATGTCTTATTATCCCCTCACCTAAGGTTAGAGGTCTGGTAGGTGCCTCAACCCTACTTAGTTAGGTAGACATAATTATCTTACATGCAAAACCCCTTTTAATTCAATTGTTAATGGAAAGTTTCTTTTGATATAGCCTCATACTCTTGTTGTCTTCATCTTATGATGAATCCTAACATATTTTTATTTGTTATACTTTTCTTGTTATCCTAGATTAGTTTTATGACACATACTTTTCTTTCCCTTCCCTTTTGTTGGGTGCCTTCCCAACCACCCAGGTGCTGAGTAAGGTGATGGATATGTCATGAAGAACTTAGCTTTTGGCTTGGACATGTTTGATGAGATGTTGCTTTGGAGACAAGATTGCAGTAGTCTAGACTTCCCTCTATCTAGATCCTAATTGTTGTATCTTGATGTAAACCCTAAATGGGAGAATGATGTATTTTTGTATAACCTTTTATGAAATTGAATATAGTCAGAAATTTTTATTCCGCTGCTTTCCAATGGTCTCTTGTATATCAATATTTATAAATTTGGAAAAGTTATGCTCATTCCATCATACCTTTGAGTGTGTTTGGAATGGATGTCAATTCTTCAAATTTTTAGTAAAGGGGTGATTTCACTCTTTTAGATGTTGTGTCACTATAAGTCTTTTATAAAGATTAGGAATGAAATCTTATATAAGAATATAGTTTCTTGAAAAGCTTTGTCCATAAATCACATAAACATTATTTTTCTAATACTATTTTTATATTCCAATCCAACGACAATATTGTTTGTTTCCAAGACAACTTCATTCCTAAGGGAAATTGATTCCAAAAGGAACTAGTGGGAGAAATGTAGAACTTGAAAATTTTGAGACCAATAAGAAAGCATTGAACCTAAAAGCGGTACAATAGGAACATGGAGAATCACAAGATGTTGTGGCATCTCAAGTTCCTTATGTAACACAAAACCTCATAGATTTAGTAGGACACTCCTTGAGCTTGAAATATTATGATATCTTATGGCTCAAGAAGACAGTAAGTTGGTTATATATGATGAGTCAACAACCTGCCAAGAAGCTATTGGGAACTAGAGTCTGAGAAATGGCTTGAGGCCATAAGATCAAAGATGGACTCCATGCACACCAACAAGGTGTGACCTTGGTGGATCCACCTGAAGGGGAAGACCCATAGGGTGCATTTGGGTCTTTGAGAAAAGACCGACATGGATAGTAATGTACAAACCTATAAGACTATATTGGTTGAAAAGGGTTTAAAACAAGTTAAAGATGTTGAACCTGACAAAATATTTTCACCAGTTGCCATGGTTAAATCCATCAGGATCATGCTTGTTATTGCATCTTATTACAACCATGATTTTTTGGCAAGATGGATGTTAAAATTACATTCCTTAATAGAATTATTGTAGAGGATGTGTATGTGACACAACCTAGAAGGTTTTATAAATTCGATTATTGCGAATAAAGTCTATAAGCTACAAAATTCAATCTATGGATTGAAGAAAGCACTTCAGAGCTAGAATCTTCCAATTTGGCAAGACAATCAAAGGGTTTGACTTTAGTCAAAATGAAGATGAAAACTATGATTACAAGAACTTAGTGGGAGCATATTTATGTTCTACATGATGATGGGGAATAACGTCCTTATCATGCAAGTATTAAAACATGGCAAGGAAGTACTTTCTCTATGAAGAGTTTAGGTGAAGTATCCTATGTGATAGAAATTTGTGATCTATAGAGATAGATCTAGGAACCTTCATGACCTAAGTAAGAACACATACATTAGCAAGATGCTAAAAAGGTTCAACATGCATGACTCAATGAGAGAAAACTTATCCATGTTCCATGGACTTAGTCTCTTAGTAGTATAGTGTCCCAGTTCTTGTAAAGAATAGGAACACACAGATAGATGTCATATGCATTCACAATTGGATCTATCATGAATGCAATGTTATGTACTCATCTTGTTATCTCTTATGTATTGGACATAACAAGTGAGCATATGTCAGATCCCAATGAAAGTCATTGGATTGCCATAAATACATCCTAAAGTAATAAGTGCTCATAGGATATGTTCCTAGGTTATGGTATTAAGGAAGAGTTGGGCATAAACGGTTACAGTGATGCAATCTTCCAAAATAACAAAAAAAGTCAATAATTGTAATATAAATTTGTGTTTGACCTTAAAGTAGAACTGTATATCGGAAAAGTTTTGAGCAAGAGACAGTTGCTAATTCTAAAATAGAAGTCATGTACCGTAGGTGTTATGAACACATCAAAGAATACTGTATGAATCAAGAAGTATGTATAAATGAACTTATGGGAGGTTCCAACCATTGATGACACAATAGAAATACTGTGGCAACAATGGAGCTACTCGATATGCAAGGAATCTCAGATACCATACTGCAACACTTCCATCTTACAGGAAACGTCATACAATGAGGAGATGTGAAAACTTGTAGAATACCAACTAGAAGCAAATGTTGCTAACCCGCTATAAAAGCATCAGCATAGCAGAAACATGATGGACATGTTAAGATCACTTGGAAAAAGATTCATGGGTGATTGTCTCTAAGTGCAAGTGGGAGTATGTTGGTATGTATGCCCATAGAGGCAATCATATGATGATTGTATTGGGCCATTGGATACCTGATTTGATAATTATTAAGGTAATTCGGTCTATTATGTTTGTATAAATCATGAGATGATGAGACATATATAATAGATGTCCAAAGAATGTTGTGACTTGATGACATATGTCTTCAGGTTGAGGATCTGAATAATGAGATTTTATGTATGATAAGAGTACATGCATTCTTGTTATGTCCCTAGTCAGATTTTACTATGGAAGCAAAATAGACAACAATAATACATAAGACTAGAGTGTGTGTTGACTGATGATAGAGTCTCATTAGTCATGACGTGTGATATCAAGTCAAATGCACATGTGCATGTTAGAGAACAGTGTATCAAACATACCCACCTTGAGAGTGACACATGGAGACCATGGAATGGTAGTCAGAATCAACTCTCATAGTGATAGTGGTGATTGTGGTTCTTAGACCTGAAATCACTACACTAATCACATGTTATCAATGTACTCAGACACCATCTAACGTGACCTTGAATAGGGGTTGCCATAAAGGTGATGCTTGGGTACATTGCAACACATGGGGATTGAGTGTGAGTGATGTAGATGGGATTTGTCCCTCCTATAAGAGATTGATATCCATGCCACTTGATAAGCGAGAATGAGAAATTTATGGCCATACTCATGTGATTCAATATGTGATATGTGAACTCACATGCGTCTTAGACAGTCTACTCTAGTTCAAGGAGTGTGGATTGAATGTTGAAGAGGATGATGATTCCATGCCTCGAGTTCAATCTAGATATCATAGACAAAGGAACTATACAATCATGGTAACACTAATCATAGATTGTAGGTTGAATTTGTACGGTCTCCAACTTCCTCAAATTACTTGGGTAGAAATGATGTGTTTCTAGATACCGCTCATTGTTTGTGATGTCATAAATTGGTTATGGACATTCACTGCCAACGTAACTTGGGACCTATAGGGTCAAACACATAGGATGCACTTGGAATAGGAGTTTATTCATGAACGATGTTTAATTTGATTATGAAAACATTTAGGTATTCAATTTAAATAACTATGGTTGAATATTGACTAACTGGACTATGAACTGATCGATTCTAGTGTTAGGTTAATGCAAATAATAACTGGCTGAAAATTTGCCTAAACTGGACATGACATGACCATTTCACACATGAACGATTATTTCATGATATGAAATAACTATTTCATGAAGTGAATTAACCACTTCATCATCTGAATCATCCGGTTCAATGATCAATTCAATTGGATCAAGGATGATGTTGATGTCATGATTGTGATTTAATCGAATATTAAAAGCCAATATATTTGCAAATAGGAAACATGATGAACCGACCGATTCCCCCATGAATTGACATGTTGGACAGTGAACTAACCAGTTCACCATTTGCATGTTCAAGAAAATTCATGAAATTCCATCTCTTTGACTCCCAGATGGACTGGAAACCCTGACCCTGGCTCTCCTATAGACAAGGGGTACCGGGGGATTCCCAGACACAACAATAAGATATGATAATGGTTGTCCTCTTTGGTTGTGGTAACCATAGATCCCCAAGCACGTTCTAACCATCAAAGGGAGAAACAACAAGGGAGAGACATTTGGGAGAGTGAATTAGTGCTAGCATGCTGAAGTTTGAATGGATAACTCCTTCCCATTGGCTATGGTAGCACATCCTGGAGTTCTTGGTGGTCTGTGTGAACTATTCTAGAGGCAAGAGGCACTTGCTCTACTAGGAGGACATTGTCAACCACCATCTGTGGTGATCAACCAGGAGGCCACCATCAAAAGTCATCCATGTGCAACTTGAAGAAAGAAACACGCCACTAGAAGAGTTGTCGATGGACTTGCTCTAGGACCAAGTATATCTCTTGCAACCCTCTTTCCTAGATACATTTTTTTGACGAGATCTTACTGATCAGGGAATCGAGCATTGAATTTTTTGTTTCTGTTGCCTTATATGTTGCCCCAATTCCCAAGAGAGGTTTTAAAAGTTACTAAGGGACTTCCCACACCATGAAGTGTCCATTTAGAAATTGGTTCAGTCTTTTTATTCTGGGTTGTCTGAGATGGGTCAAACCATAGTGGACTCATCATATGGAGGTGATTTCATGGCCAAGCCCTGTGAAGAATCATGGCCTCTATCTAATCGTCTAGTTGAGAACTCAAGGCATCGATCATGCATTGTGGATAGCCAATTTGATGGAAATGTGAGAGTTGTAGATATTATCACCAAGAATGATTTTAACCCACAAATGATAAAGATCCTAATTTACATGATGAATCAAAGGAAGACACATGTGGGACAGTCTTCTACTTAGTCTACCCATTCTATTGAGTCTCTTAGTAGAGAATTGCAAGCACTCCAATCTTGTGGAACCTATAACAACCAATGTGACATCCCGCTATCACACAGACAACGAAATGCCACGCGAAAATGTGTGAAATCATCATAAACATCATATTACCCAAAAAACATAGGTTAATTAAAATGGATAGCAGAAAACAGATAAGAAAGGAACTATTACATCCAAATCCACATCCTGCAAAGAAACATGTTATATAAACATACATCAACCTGATATATATCCACAGTTCATAGGATCCAGCTGTCACTTATCCATAAAGGATGCATCACCTGTTTAAATACAGAATAGGCCACATCAGGCCAACAAAAGGATGAACAAGCTACATCAATTATACATCGTGAAACCTCGTCAAAACACCTCCAAGGACCTGAGAGTACGGGGATGACTCTAGGACTCTACTACAAAACACCCAACAACAGCAGCAGCATATCCAACCTTGATTTCTAATGTTCTTCTTACTGCTCAGCTACAACACTGCGATCACCACCACAACTAGCTCGACCACCTAAAAATGTTTTAAACCAATGGGGTGAGACACATAGACCCAGCGAGAAACATAACCTTCGTCAAAACTATAAAACCTCAAAGGAGAGCTAGAATAGATAGAACAGGTAACTGATATAAGAAGATCGTATATGAGCAGTAAACTGAGCAAAACTAACTTGTTACAACATCTTATCGATATATTGAGAAAGCATATGCATAGATAATAATATGGAACATGATTGACAAGACAAGTCTAATAAGAACTTATCATAAAATCTGAGGAACATATAAGTAACTGCGAGATAAAACTAGGGAAACTATACAAACAGGGCTTCAACCAATGTCTCATGTTTGCCCTAAACAAATATACTATACAGTTGGATTACAATTTATTATGCCCTGAGGAAGTGAGTTGTACCACTCAGATCCAAACCGACCACCGCTTGGTCATAATCGATTGTCATACAAGGTCGATGGGAGAGTCGAATTCCACGACGTCACTTCCCTTGTGGTCAGTGCACAAGAACCAACAAGCAGGACCCTAGTCTCATGCTTAAGTGGCCTCAGCCACACAGGGCCAGGCTACCCTCTGCCTAGCCCACCTTGGTACAGGTCAGTGCTAGAAAATTGAGCCATGGGCCTATTCACTGTGCTCTAACATCACTAAGCCATGGGCCTGTTCACCATGCTCTATCACATATCCTGAGCCATGGGTATGTTCACCATGATCTAACCACACTGAGCCACGGGCCTGAAACCATGCTCTAAACATGCACTACTACTTAGGGTGTAGGCTCACCCCGCATATTCAACAATATGCATTCTGGGTTAACCCACAGGAGAACCCATTTCACCATCACCAAACTCCTGACGATGATGGATCTATGGCTAGGGCAAACTACATGAAAGATTCATCTGTAATTAATTAACATATTTTAAGCGGATTGCAAGATTCAACCAAGTTATGTAACATGCAACTATAACAAGAATGAATAAACATAAACCTCATTACCTTGTGTTACATTGTCACTAAGGCCTTTAGTACCATTAACATCATCCTGATCCATCACAAGGATCCAACATCACATGTTACCACTTGGCCTCTTGCCAATCATCAAGATCCATCTCAAGGATCATCATAATAGGGACTCAATCCCATCATCAAGGCACACATTGCCATTCCATGGGTAACACCCATCATACATCACTGGGCTCATCACAACCCTTGATATTCCACATCATATCATCATTATGCCACTCATGGCCTCATCTTACAAATGTTACATGCATGGTTAGTGAAATCACAAAGGAGCAATGATACTTGTACAAGGAACATTTACAACTCCTTACTTTATTATGAGAGTTAACCATGCAACATGGATGAGTGTATCAAAGCATAGCATTCTTATATATATATATATATATATATATATATATATATATATATATATATATATATATATATATATATATATATATATATATATATATATATATATATATATATATATATATATATATATATATATATCAAGCGTAACAGTCGCATATACTAAAGCATAACAAGCATTAAGGTTACTAACTGAACACAAGATACAACCCTCACTAAAGGTATATCAGGTAAGGGACAACCCTCACTAAAGGCACACCATCTCTCACCAAAGAGTGTGACGCCCAGCACTATATTGGTTAAGCATGCAACACTTCACCACCTATTGTATTGTCCAACACCCTTCTATGGCTACAGCCATATCAGCCAACCACTATCACTTAGGTATCGGGTAGCACCACAAGAAGATATCAGGCAACACCTCCTCAAGTCACCATATCAGGAAACCATCTAGGAACCAACCTATAATGCCCAAGCGTGCAGCATCATATCGGGCGGGCAACTCTACATCGTGCAACCTGCATCGTGCAATTCCCATCGACGGGAAACATTGTGATGGGCAATGCACCTACAGCGGTAACGAGCAACACTACCCAAGAGGGTGTCGTACACAACAGCAGGGCCATTTCGCCAAGTGCAACACCCAACGCCCGACACAACCTCCCAACGTCCAACAAAACCCCATATCATCTAAGGGAACAACTCTAACGCCCAAGCTAGGGCCATATCAGTCAAGGACATATTTCCCAACAGCTACGGTGAGGATCCATATCGGCCAAGAACCACATGACCTATTGGGCAAGGCACCCACTATCCCACTATCAAGGGTCCATATCAGTCAAAGGGGTCAACAAGACACCCACCTAACATATCATCCAAGCTCCACCCTAGGATAGGGATATCGATTTAGAAAGGGTGTTGGGTTACACCTCATCTCAGGTTGGTCCTCTTTAACCTCAAAACCGCCACCAAACCCTAAATGATCAAGGGAGTTGGCTCATCTCTCAACAACTAAGTGAGAGGGGTTTTGCACAACCACTATTACATATCGAGCAGATGGGTCATCACCATATCGGCCATCCTACAACCAGGTTAAACGCAAACCCTAGGCTCACCCTTTCAAATCCATGGTAAGAGAGGGGTATTGCTCAAGCACTAGAGTGTAGACTCACCTCTCAACAACTAAGGGAGAGAGGGGTTTTGCCCACACAACTAAAGCTTAAGCTCACCTCTCAAGACCAAGGAAAGAGAGGGGTCTTGCCCCAAGAACACACCAACAAAGGCATGGCTGCCCCTATCACCCAAGGCACCAACTAAAGGTAAGACCCTAAAGGCATATCGTGCAACTAGGGTAGGACAACCATTGTAACGACCCCGCCTCCCAGTAACCCCCAATTAAGGGAGACCAAGAGGTCAAATCCGTTATCCCAATTTCCAGATCAAAGGTTTGACAAATAATTGATAATAATTATCAAATTCTACTAAACTAAACTGAAAGGTTGTAATAAAAATTAACTTCGCATACCTTTATCAAAAACTTGGACATCTACTTCTATCCACATCTAGAGTCTATTATAACTAATCCTCCTTTGAACTTTAATTCATATTGAAATCCACATATGCCACTTTATTGTTTGTTCTTTTCACTTGTACCTAAAACACTGACAAACAAAATGTCAGTCGGCATAAAGCTGGTATGTGGGGGAAACAATAATAGTGTAATTAACTTGTAACAACATATTGCAGTCAAATATGATTTAACAAATAACTTTACGTTTTAAATATAATTATGCGATCCACACATATCCTATCATCTACATTGTCCCTGTAGTGGACCTGGATGCTACCTTCCTTATGGTAGATCCCAATTAAACCCCTCATGATCCTACCTAACAGGTGAATCAATTTCTAGGGTTGAGTCACATGGCACTACCCGTAGGTATCCCACTCCTTAACTCATGGTGTGTTATAGAGTATCATGGCACTACATGTGGGTAGC
This sequence comes from Alisma plantago-aquatica, assembly GCA_963693085.1. Taxonomy (NCBI): domain Eukaryota; kingdom Viridiplantae; phylum Streptophyta; class Magnoliopsida; order Alismatales; family Alismataceae; genus Alisma; species Alisma plantago-aquatica. Next base: position 889,861,398 of record OY856411.1, read on the forward strand.
CCAATTTCTGACTCATGATAGCCTAGACCTTACTCTAGGTTACCCTTTTTAGCATTTGCAAAGCCACAGAGGAGGATCCAGATCTAAGCCAGATTTATATATAGTGATAATCATAGTCAGTTTATAGTTTCATGAAATAGAAGTCATCCAAGTAGTTATTTTCATGCAACCAATAAAAACATTTGGGAATCACCATGAAACTAAAGTGATTATTTATAAGCATAACCACATACCTATCAGGATGATTTGAGATAGAATAATCGAATCAATCAAGAACTCCAAAATAGGCAAGCAAGCACATTACGAGATCCTATAATATGCATACAATTTCCTATTATTAATCATACCATCAAGATCTATTAAACTTAGCTCGCTTCCTAGGGTTTCTAATCCACTTTTAGGGTTTCCATTGCAATTAGGGTTCCCTTTCATATCTTACTATTTTAAACCCTAATTTTATATAATTACTCACAAACCCTAATTATCTCATCTATTCATCATGAAAGTTACTAAGGTTATCTTTTAACAACATATAACCCTGATATCAGAAAAGCATAATTAACCATCAATTAAGTCCATTAAGCCTCTTTTACATTAAAACTACCATTTTTTATCCTTTTAATCCATGACAAGTTCATTATGCCCATTTATCATCAATTCATAGTTCATTATGGTCTAATTCACATATGAACTCTATTTGTCATTAATTCTACCTTAATCCATTAGAAAGCCCTAATTACTACATTCAGGGTATTTATCCACGATTAGGAACTTTTATACTTGAAATAGCTTGGAATTATCATATCTCAACTTTATTCACGATTTTGAATAATTAAAACCATTATGAGTCACATTCACTAATATTAGGGTTTCAAGGCCAATTAACGCATATTTATGCACATCAATTTCTAAATTAAACCAATTACGTGCAAAGTTCATCCTTTTTGTTCTCAATATACCTTTTTACAATTAATAGGTTAATATCAACTTTAATCATCCATTAAACCCTACTAAATACATTAATCATCTCCAAATAGGGTTTATTAATCTTTAACTCATTAAAGTTGATAACTTACACTAATTTTCGAATAGCAAGAGGAATTATCCTGAAAACTATTTTTAATGGATTCCTCACATTTTTTTGAGCAAAATACACATATTATATGTACCAATCTGAGCAACCATTATTTAGTTATGAATTTTGCGATAAAATCTTACTTGGGCCAACAGAATATTCCACGTTGCCCTATTCCCATGCAACATAGCGATTTGGAAACATAATGTAATGACTCTATTGCCCTTGCGTAAGTGAGAAACTCTTTAACCCGCAGAGGGGTAAAATAGTCAAAAGGTCATAGGTCATCTTCAACCTTGGATTAGCTGCGTCGACCACCGATTGTAGCCTTTTGCAGGGCTGCCCCCTCCTCCTTAGGCCTCAGAACACACTACCAACCCTCTCCCTCAGTTCGCCGCCTCCTTGCGCACCAGGGACACCACTCAGTCACAGCCAGCGCGGCTGATCTCGAGTGTGCAAAGCCCTCAATGTGCAGCTCTTCTTGCAGCCATGTTGCTGCTTCTGTGCAGGGGTTAGAACACGATGACAATGGCCAAGCTTTTCTCGGACATCGTGGGCCACTAGTCTTCCCTCACAACCCTCCATGGGCTCCTTGTATCTTTGTGCTCATGTCACTCCTTATAGACAGGGTTTATGGATGAAAACATTGAAGAAGAGGAGAGAAAGATGTGTGGGATCCTTTGAACTCGGCCCAAGGTCTTACCCCTTATATAGGGGAGGGTATACACGCCCCAATGTGCTTGCCCATGAAGCACACAAGTCCAATTCTAAAAAGGAACCATATTCCTTCATCGTGAAGAAATCTTCTCTCTCTTCCTTATCTTCTTAGACATCTATATTCTTTGGATAATTAGGAATTCGAAAATCCTCTCACTTATTCTATCTTATGCTTGACTTTTAATCCATAAACACGAAATTATATTTTCTTTTAGTAAAAAATACCACTTCTTTAACAATGCCACAAAATCCATTAATAATGTATCACATTATCCTCCTATTTTTTCATTATTGGTATTTTCTCTTTCTTTCTTATCTATTGGGGCTCCTTGGACCCCAAGAAACTCTAAGATTTTGAAATTCCTTTTTAATGGATTCTCGTTATCCTTCTAGATGCATCTATATTCATTATTTCTCATTATCATGTTTATTTCTTATTAAAATATCTCTTTTTGAGGATTTCTCTTCTTTCTTTTTATTTTCCTCATTGGCATTCCATTTAACATTAGGAATCCTTTGGATACGAAAATCCACCAAGGATAATTCAATTATAGCTCTTCTCTTATTTCCCACATTTTATCATTTTTTCAATTTCTTTCTTAAAAAAGAAATATTTAATTGATCTTTTCTTTTCTTATTGCATTCTCTTTGCAACTTTGGACTCTTCAGAACCCAAGGAACCCAAGAGGCATGAAATCCACCTTTGGATTAAATTCTTTTGCCTTCTAGAGGTTTCTACATTTTTCTTTTCTCCATTTCTTATTAACAATGGAATTCCTTTTGTCTTTTCCTTATTATTGGGCCCAATAGCCAAAAAAAGCCCACAAAACAATCATCAAGGCTATTGTAAACAAAATCCATTTATTCAAAACAAATTATATCATTATTTGTTCAAATATCTTTAATATGAGAAATTACATTTCTCACCAAATGAACCCAAAAGTTGGGGTTGTAACATCCTTCCCCTCTTATAAGAATTTTGCCCTCAAAATTCCATCAAGCAAACAAACAAATCAAGATAAGACTTTTCCATGTCCATCATTGGCCCCTATGTGGCTTTTCCCTATCCATGGTGCTTCCAAAGAACCTTTATCATCACATATTCCTTTCTATGAGTTCTTTCACCTTGGCATCTATAAACCTCATAGGTGACTCAGGTCATTTCAGCCTCCCTTGGGGCTCACTAGGTTCATTTCTCCGCACATGGTCTGGGTATCTCACATAGTGCTCTAAATTGGACGCATGGAACTCATCACACATCACATTATCCTGAGGGGTAAGGGAAAACTTAACCTTATCCACCAAACCATGTCAAAAGAACCCATGCATTGGGGACTCATCTCTCCTAGCTATAACTTAGAGGGGTCAGATTTTCATGTCACATATTCCCCCACAGTGAACTGCATGTCAGTCTACCTTGCATCAGCTTACAACTCATGTTGTCCTTGGGCTCCTTTTAGCCATCATACAATCAAAGCGACTTCATCTGCACTCACTGTGGTCCTTTTCAGGCCTTCGTGAGGTCCCTTCACCAACATCATGGTGACCGACACAACCTCCCTTATTGAGCTTCTTTACATCCCGATACTGGCTATGGTGGTTATCATTACATTTTACAGAGGACAAGAACTATCTCTAGATATCACCTTGAACGAGCACACATGCTCTCATCAGACTCTTTAGTCTGGATCATACTAACCATTAGTTAGGGGTGATAAGCGGTACTAACATCGAGTTCTTCATGTACCTACTTCCACCTTATGGAAGTACACCTTTAGGTCATACTCAAGAACTTTTGATCTTACATCATGGTGTAGTTGAACCATCTCTCTCATATGTAGTTCAACCGGATCTGTCCCTTGATAGTATTCTTTCTTTCTCATATCATATAGGTAAGGTGATCTACCATAACCCATATTGCACCTCGACCTTCCTTGGTCTAGGGGAGACTTACAACATCCATAGTGATGAACTCCCATTCCCTCTCAGGGACTCTTTATCATCTATGTCACTACATTGGGTTACTGGTGTTCATCCTTCACCTCCTGGCTTGCATGGAAACATACCACATGCAACTTCATCTTAGGCATCCAAAGTACCACTGTCACTTACTATCTTGGTAGTACCTTGGTATATGGTAATCTTAAATCATGATCTCCTGTATTGTCATGATTCCTTAAGATTGATTCCTCAGAAACCCTAAACCACTCTAGTCGGGGTTTCATCTCCTTTTTCTCTAGAGAAGTGCATCTGAGGTTCTACAGCCATCCTTTTATCATGATAAGCCCTAGGTTGGCTAACCAAACAACCATTAACTTGATCAACCAATATTTTTACATCTGAGTGTTAGCTAAACTTGTCTTTTTTTCCAACTGAGGGTTAGCCTAACAACCTCTTCTAGCCTCCAACTAAACTAGGCAGTTGTATCCCATCCAGAGCATCCATTACCACTTCACATCCTTAGGTGTTAGGTAAAGTTGAAGACATACACCTCCATGTATTCCACTTATTATCTCATCTCAGCTCTAGTCTATCTTCATTAAGAAAACTCTGAGCTTATTCTCTTGGTTTTTCAAACTCAACCTTGTATGACTCATATCTCATGATAAAAATATCCTCATAAGATGACTACCTTGTTTCCATCCATGTATCATTCACTCCACTAGGGTAAGTTATCATCCATGTCCTCATACGTCATGGCAACATTCCAACTCACATCACCTTTTATCCTTGGTGTATGGCATGTGTATTGTCCTATCTCTCACTCCCATAAAAAGAGGAAACAAGCATTTGGTTGCAATCCAAATACAGGGTTCTTCTTGTTCCAAGAGTAGAGATGGTACGTCCCACCTTGCCAGTACTCCTTTAAATCTAAGTTGAAACGTGCATCGTATACCTCTACATCACAATCATCTTGATATCAAAGTTACTTCCATGGAAAACTGGCCTCGAACTTACTTGGGTCTACACACATTCCTTGGTCATCTCCTCCATGTCTATAGGGTTCTGGCACTTTTGGGATCATCCCTCTTCCCTTATGCATCCAGAGAGTGCCCTACTCATCTTCCCTTTGGGTCCCACGAGTTCATGAAGGTGATCAATCTCCTAACCCATGGCTCTCGGACAATGATAGCTTTTACCTCCCGACCCGATGGTCATGTGCAACTAGGGAATTAGGAAACTCCTACTTCCATCGGTCTTATCCCTACCTGACCCTAGGATAGACTTAGGATTCTATTATAGTACATGTCAAACTTAGAACCTTACCCAAGCCTTCATCATCTCTCTCTCTGCATTCATGGGCTAACTTTCATCCTTTCATAGGGGTCATGGCAACCTGCCTACCTTGGTCAGGCCCCATACCATTTACCTCCATGGTAACACATCCGCATGCACTTAGAGATGGTTATCTATGGGTCTATAGGTTCATTATCATACCATGTACTTTTCAAGATCCTATGAGACCTCTTTAGGTTTCCTCAAAACCCACAAAATGGGTATACACCCTACCAAAGGGTCCCTCTCCCAGGATGGGAGGAAACTACAACTCTTGACAACAAGGTCACAAACAGTCTTAGGGTTTACATTCACATGAGCATGCTTAACCCAGCAGCTACTAAGGCACAAGCAGACCACCTACTAAACCATGCTAGGTCATACTTGTTCTCTTTCCTCAACGCTGGATCAAGATCATACCTTCCCATGTCATCAACTTAGCTGTGAGGGGTTCATCAAACATGCCTTAAACTTAAGGGGTTTCCCTTTCCTCTAACCATGAAAAGTACCATGCTCGCATCTATAGAAACTCAAATCTTATCATGAGCATCAGGTACACCACTTCCCCTCTTAGGACTAGGAACCCTAGGTTCACTTTTGGGTGTCAAAGTGCATGCTCAACCTCTTAACCACAAACCAAACATGTACCAGATATGACATGCACTTCATGTCATCCTTCTACTCGAGCAACACTCCAGAGTTGAGTCCTCCTCAAGGATAATCAACAAGGTACATGGCCTCGCAACATGTTACTAAACCTCTTCATGGTTTAAGGAACTCTTCTTCTCATCTATACCATAGGTATAGAGGTACCAGTTGTCTCATCCTCTCTCTAGGGTTTGGTTCCTCTAAAGGCAACCAAGACACCATCATCCTCCAGGGATCAAGCATGAGGCAACCACAAACATCCACTAAGGTCGCATCATCCTCAACTCCCCACTTTTCCTCATATCTTGGAGTCTAGGCTTCCAACCTTCTAGCCTGGGTTCTACTCTCTCTCTCTCTAGAGCTAACTCCACAACCATCCGTATACTAAAGGTCCTCTCTCCATGAATATGGATCAAGCTCACAAGCATACCTCTATGTGGGTGAAGCCTATGTTCAAACTTATGTTTGCTCAAGGTTATCCCTAGCCCTTTATGCTTATCTCATCAGCTATCCAACATACTCCCTTGGCCAGGGTTTCAACCTACTACTCGCACTACTAGTGTACTCTAGGTGTATACTATGCCATGCTCATATACGCTCATGGGGTTTTCATAGGTTCTTCTCTAACCTCTTCACTGAAGGAGCTATCCTTCACTCTACCATGCACGACCCTTTCCAGGGTTGGGTCGCCAAAGGCACTAGGTCATCCAACCTCTCATGGCTCATATGGCATCCAAGGCATGTCCGTCCAAACACCTGGTCTACCATGACATCTAACTCATCATGCCATCTCTCTCTCTAACCTTCACTTAGGGTTTAGGGTTAACATCATTCTCAGAGGATGTGCCAGGTCTCCACTTATAATGGAGGTCTCTACCTCCAAGACTAACTCTCTTTACTTATCCTCTAGATAAGAAGGTCTAGCCTCAGGTCTCTCCTGAGGGCATGCTAACTTACGTCATACGGCCTAAGCATGTATCTATTCCTTTGTTTACACTTAATCTATTAAGCTTATGTCCATGACATCTTATTTACATGCTTTTCATTAATTTGGTGGAGGATTCCTTAAACCTTGTCAACCTTACCCATACCTCAAGAGGGTGAGGAAAAGAGAGAGAAAAACCTAATCCTTAAGGTCTGTAACAACATTTGTGTTGAGAAGGGATGAACAAGATGAGAGAGTCCTAAAGGTATCTTATTTCGAGTCAAATCCTGAGACTTTAGCCAGGCAGTCACATGGATCCGAGAGTCCTTGTATTTTGACTAGTGTTGTGGAGGATAATCTTACCATCCCCCGAGCGTGATCCTTTTCTAGACACCTCTGTCTTTCAGAAAATCCTCTAATAACTCCCTTGGGTTCTACATAGTTTGTAAAATTTAATAATTATTACATATTAAATGAGGAACCTATGCTCTGATACCAAATGTAACGACCCTACCTCCCAATAACCCCCAATTAAGGGAGACCAAGAGGTCAGAGCCGTTATCCCAATTTTCGGATCAAAGGTTCGACAAATAATCGATAATAATTATCAAATTCTACTAAACAAAACTGAAAGGTTGTAATAAAAATTAACTTCGCATACCTTTTTCAAAACCTTGGACATCTACTTCTATCCACATCTAGAGTATATTCTAACTAATCCTCCTTTGAACTTTAATTCATATTTAATTCCACATATGCCACTTTACTGTTTGTTCTTTTCACTTGTACCTAAAACACTGACAAACAAAATGTTGGTCAGCATAAAGCTGGTATGTGGGGGAACCAGTAATCATGCAATTAACTTGTAACAACATATTGCAGTCAAAAATGATTTAACAAACAACTTTACATTTTAAATATAACTGCATGATCCACACATATCCTATCCTCAGTGATGTCCCTGCAGTGGACCTGGATTTTACCTTCCTTATGGTAGATCCCCATTAAACCCCTCATGATCCTACCTAACAGGTGAATCAATTTCTAGGATTGAGTCACATGGCACTACCCGTAGGTAGCCCACTCCTTAACTCATAGCACTACACGTGGGTAGCCCAAATTCTGACTCATGATAGCCTAGACCTTACTCTAGGTTACCCTTTTTAGCATTTGCAAAGCCACAGAGGAGGATCCAGATCTAAGCCATATATATATATATATATATATATATATATATATATATAGTGATAATCATAGTCACTTTATAGTTGCATGAAATAGAAGTCATCCAAGAAGTTATTTTCAGGAAACTGATAAAAACATTCGAGAATCGCTATGAAACTAAAGTGATTATTCATAAGTGTAACCACATACCTGTCAGGTTGATTTTAGATAGAATAATCCAATCAATCAAGAATTCCAAATAGGGAAGCAAGCACATTATGAGATCCTGAAATATGCATACAATTTCCTATTATTAATCATACCATCAAGATCTATTAAACTTAGCTTGCTTCCTAGGGTTTATAATCCACTTTTAGGGTTTCCATTGCAATTAGGGTTCCCCTTCATCCCTCACTATTTTAAACCCTAATTTTATACAATTACTCACAAACCCTAATTATCTCATATATTCATCATGAAAGTTACTAAGGTTATCTTTTAACAACATATAACCCTGATATCAAAAAAAGCATAATTAACCATCAATTAATTCTATTAAGCCTCTTTTACATTAAAACTACCATTTTTTATCCTTTTAATCCATGACAAGTTCATTATGCCCATTTATCATCAATTCATAGTTCATTATGGTCTAATTCACATATGAACTCTATTTGTCATTAATTCTACCTTTATCCATTAGAAAACCCTAATTACTACATTAAGGGTATTTATCCACGATTAGGAACTTCTATACTTGAAATAGCTTGGAATTATCATATCTCAACTTTATTCATGATTTTGAATAATTAAAACCATTATGAGTCACATTCACTAATATTAGGGTTTCAAGGCCAATTAACGCATATTTATGCACATGAATTTCTAAATTAAACCAATTACGTGAAAATTTCATCCTTTTTGTTCGCAATATACCTTTTTACAATTAACAGGTTAATATCAACTTTAATCATCCATTAAACCCTACTAAATACATTAATCATCTCCAAATAGGGTTTCTTAATCTTTAATTCATTAAAGTTGATAACTTACACTACTTTTCGAATAGCAAGAGTAATTACCTCTAAAACTATTTTTAATGGATTCCTCATATTTTTCTGAGAAAAATACATATATTATATGTACCAATCTGAGCAACCATTATTTAGTTATGAATTTTGCAATAAAATCTTACTTGGGCCAACAGAAGCTGCCACGTTGCCCTATTCTCATGCAACGTAGCGATTTGGAAACATAATGCAATGACTCTATTGCCCTTGGATAAATGAGTGACTCTTTAACCCGTGGAGGGGTAAAATGGTCAAAAGGTCGTAGGTCATCTTCAACCTTGGATTAGCTGCATCGACCACCGATTGCAGCCTTTTGCAGGGTTGCCCCCCCCAGGCCTCGAAACTTGCCACCAACCCTCTCCCTCAGTCCGCCGCCTCCTTGCACACCAAGGACACCACTCAGTTGCATCCAGCACGGTCGATCTCGAGTGTGCAAAGCCCGTGATGTGTAGCTCTTCTTGCAGCCATGTTGCTGCTTCTGCGCATGGGTTTGAGCACGACGACGATGGCCATGCTTTTCTCTGGCATCGTGGGCCACTAGTCTTCCCTCGCAACCCTTCATGGGCTCCTTCTAGCTTCATGCGCATGTTGCTCCTTATAGATAGGGTTTACGGATGAAAACATTGAATAAGAGCAGAGAAAGATGTGTGGGATCCTCTGGATTCGGCCCAAGGTCTTACCCCTTATATAGCGGAGGGTATCCACGCCCCAGTATGCTTGCCCACGAAGCACACAAGTCTAATTCTAAAAAGGAACCATATTCCTTCATCGTGAAGAAATATTCTCTCTCTTCCTTATCTTCTTAGACATCTATATTCTTTGGATAATTAGGAATTCGAAAATCCTCTCACTTATTGTATCTTATGCTTGACTTTTAATCCATAAACACGAAATTATATTTTCTTTTAGTAGAAAATACCACTTCTTTAACAATGCCACAAAATCCATTAATAATATATCACATTATCCTCTTATTTTTGCATTATTGGTATTTTCTCTTTCTTTCTTCTCTATTGGGGCTCCTTGGACCCCCAAGAAACTCTAAGATTTCGAAATTCCTTTTTAGTGGATACTCATTAGCCTTCCAGATGCATCTATATTCATAATTTCTCATTATCATGTTTATTTCTTATTAAAATATCTCTTTTTGAGGATCTCTCTTTATCTTTCTTTTTATTTTCCTCACTGGCATTCCATTTAACATTAGAAATCCTTTGGATACGAAAATCCACCAAGGATAATTCAATTATACCTCTTTTCTCTTATTTCCCACATTTTATCATTGTTTTCAATTTCTTTCTTAAAAAGAAATATTTAATTGATCTTTTCTTTTCTTATTGCATTCTCTTTGCAACTTTAGACTCCTCAGAACCCAAGGAACCCAAGAGGCATGAAATCCACCTTTGGATTAAATTCTTTTGCCTTCTAGAGGTTTCTACATTTTTATTTTCTCCATTTCTTATTAATAATGGAGTTCCTTTTGTCTTTTCCTTGTTATTGGGCCCAATAGCCAATAAAGCCCATAAAACAATCATCAAGGCTATTGTAAATGAAATCCATTTATTCGAAACAAATTATATCAGTATTTATTCAAATATCTTTAATATGAGAAATTACATTTCTCACCAAATGAATCCAAAATTTGGGGTTGTAACAACCCTCTATCGGCCAAGCCAACCATTGTGTCGCCCAACACCATAGGCTCACCTCTTCAAGTATAAGGAGAGAGGGGTATTGCCTCATAGGAACACTACACACACCTTTAAACTAAGGAACCCTAAGCTCACCTCTCAACTTAAAGCGAGAGAGGGGTTTTTCTTAAGATCCCCTAACCCAAAGGGTAGGCCGACACAAAGGGAAACCGACATACCACATATCGTCCAATAAGATCTAGGGCACAAAATGAGCAGCAACATAACCGACTAATTCAAGAAGCATTACTAAAAAGAAAGGCCGATCAAGATAGCATAGTAATGCAACATGTAAAAGAGGTAGTATAGTTAGGGTTAGGAGTTATGTAACCCGCCTTAAGCACAACTCCAAGCTCCAAGCTTCGACCACCAACAAGAGAAGAAAAGCAGCAGGATGTATCAGCCACCACCAAGGAGAAAGCAGCAACAGCAGCAGCTATATCAGCCACCTCCTCTCCTTCCTTCTTCTCATTCTCGACCAGCAAGGGAGAGCAAATAGTTAAGGGGCAAAGAGATTATAAACAAGAGAAAAGAGAGAGATATATAGAAGAGGGTAAAGGGTAGGAACAAGCAAGGTGTCATCCTCCCTAAGAACACTTATCCATAGCCTTTGCCACCTTGCTAGCAACAAGCACCAAGTGTCCATAAGGGGTGACACAAACGAAGCTAGGTCAATAAGGGTGTGTATCGCCCAACATGGTGCCATGGAAGATACACCACTACCTAGAACACCTCTTAGCCGACACACCCTGCCTGACACACCTCTTAGTCGACACACCCTGTCCGACACACCAAGCAAGGAGGTGGCACCAAGCTCAAACTAGGCCCAAGAAAGCCCAACAATAAGATTAAGCTTCAATGAGCTCAAACAAGGCTCAAAGCAAACCAAACAAGGTGTCCAACCCATCCTCTCAACCCTAGAGGATGCAAGGAGAGAGAAAGATATCTCTCAAGGTGACAAACTTGCACACCAATCCTAGAACTTGGGTAATTTGCAAGTTGCACCTCAATCTCTCGATAGAGCACAAACAAACCCTAATTACAACTTAGGTGATTAGGCAAGCCTCTAAACACAGGGTTTAGGCAAAGCAAATAGGGTAAGCCCAAAACAGAGGTCAGGGTCCTTACAAGCCATAAACCCCTACAAAAGGATTTCATCCCCAAAATTCAAAGAGAAAAGCGAGGGATACTTCCTCCTCATCTCTTCCTGAAGCTCCCACATGGTTTCCTCAATGCCACGATGATGCCAAAGAACCTTCACAAGAACCAATTCCTTCCTCTTCAACTTCTTCACTCTTCGGTCAAGGATCAACACGGACCTTCCTCATAGGTCGCATCTTCATCAAGATCAACATCACTAGTTGTATCACTGTCTCTATGCCTGGATGACTTTTCTTTAGCATACTGACATGGAACACTGGATGCAGCCTGGGAAACTCTGGCAGTAGCTCTAACTTGTAAGCCAATTTGCCAACACGTACTATCACCGGATATGATCCCATATACCTGGGAGCCAACTTGTCTTTACGACCAAACTTCAGCATGCATTTCCATGGTGAGACCTTGAGATACACCTTATCTCCCACCTGGAATTCTAGAGGTCATCGATGATTATCTACATACGACTTTTGTCTATCTTGTACTGCTTTCAACTGTTATTGTACCACCTTGATCTTCTCTGTCATCTGTTGTACTAACTCAGGACCCAAAAGCTGATATTCGCCAGACTCATACCAACATAAATGAGATCTACACTTTCTACTGTACAAAGCCTCATAAGGTGCCATGTCGATACTCCGTTGGTAACTGTTGTTGTAGGAAAACTCTATCAAACTTAGATGCACATCCCAACTACCTAGGAACTACAAAACACAAGCTCAGAGAAGATCCTCCAAAGTCTGTATAGTCCTTTCAAACTGCCCATATGTCTACGAGTGGAAGGAAGTACTGAATCTCAACTACATTACCAACGCTCTGTGCAACTGTTCCCAAAAATCACTTGTGAACTGAGGACCTCTGTCAGAGACTATCATTACTGGCACACCGTGCAAATGCACTATCTCATCCACATACACCTGAGCAAGCTTCTCTGTTGTGTACGTTGTCTTTACCGGAATGAAATGAGCAGACTTTTTCAACCTGTCCACTATCACTCAAATGGAATCATGATTTCTAGCTGTCCTTGGAAGACCAACTACAAAATCCATGGTTACATGATCCCATTTCCACTACGGTACTGGCATGGGTTGCAACATACCTACTGGTTTATGATGCTCAGCCTTAACCTGCTAGCATACTTCACACCTAGCCACAAATTTTGCACATCTCTCTTTATGTCAGGCCACCAATATAGGTCCTTTAGATTATGATACATCTTGGTGACACCTGGATGCATAGCATACATCGATGTGTGTGCTTCCTCGAGCACTAACTTTCTCAGATCATCAACATCGGGAAACATCATCATGTTATGATAACAAACTAGTCCATCCTCGGACTCATGAAAGCCATCACGCTTCTCGCTGCCAAACTCTGATCTGATCAACTAAACTACAACATCTGCTTGTTGTGCTTCTTTGATCTGCTGCCTCAATGTAGGCTTCACTTACATCTGTGCCAACAGTCCTGCCAACAAAGAGACTTCCAACTGTACATTCATATGCCGCAAAGAGACGAACATATCCCACTTATGGCATATCAAAGAACTCAACTGTGCCTTCTTCGTAGGAAGAGAAGAAGACTTCATGCTAAGCGTATCAGCTACCACATTTGCCTTACCAGGATGATACTCAATGGTGCAATCATAATCACTGGTCAGCTCCATCCAGCGACAATGTCGCATGTTCAGCTCACTCTGTGAAAAGATATACTTCATGTTCTTATGATCCGTAAAGATCTAACACATCTCCCCATAAATATAATGTCTCCAAATCTTTAACGCATGAACCACCACTTCCATCTCCAAATCACGCGTCAGATAACTCTCCTCATGTTTCTTAAGCTATCGTGAAGCAAAAGAAACCACATGATCTTCCTGCATCAGCACACATCCCAAGCCCTTCTTGGAAGCATCACAGAAAAAAACATAGCCTTTCACAGGCTCTGGCAGCACCAACACTGGAGCACTAGTCAGCTTTTCCTTCAAGTTTTGAAAAGCTTGCTGACAATGATCATCCCAAACAAAAGGTACATCCTTCATGGTCAACTTCGTCAATGGCAATGCGATTACACTGAAGTCCTTTATAAAGGTCCGGTAGTATCCTACTAAACCCAGAAAACTACAAACTTCAGTCGGTGTCTTTGGTTTCTCCCACTCTACAACTGACTCCACCTTCTTGGGGTCCACTATGACTCCTTCCACCAATATCACATGTCCCAAGAAAGTTACTTCCTTCAGCCAGAATTCACACTTGCTGAACTTGGCATACAACTGGTGCTGGCGAAGGAGAGTCAACGCTTGTCGAAGATGTTGTTCATGATGTTGACTATCCTGACTATAGATCAAGATGTCATCTATGAAAACCACAACAAACTGATCTAAAAATGGACAGAACACCCTGTTCATCAGATCCATGAATGCAACAGGTGCATTGGTTAGCCCGAACGGCATAACCACAAACTCAAAGTGACCATACCTCATCCTAAAAGCTGACTTTGGTATGTCATCCTTCTTGATTATGAGTTGATGATATCCAGACCACAAATCGATCTTCGAGAATAGTGTAGCACCATGCAACTGATCAAACAGATCGTCTATCCTCGGTAAAGGATACTTGTTTTTTATCGTAACTTTGTTCAACTACTGGTAATCTATGCACAGACGCATCGATCTGTCCTTCTTCTTCACGAACAGAACTGGAGCACCCAACGATGATGTGCTCAGTCTGATGAAACCTTTATCCAGCAACTCCTACAATTGTTTCTTCAACTCTGCCATCTCAGGTGGAGCCATCCTGTATGGTGTCTGAGCAACTGGTTGTGTCCCTGGTACTAGATTGATTTCAAAATTAATCTCTTAAGGTGAGGGAACACTGGGAAACTCATTGGGAAATACATCCTCAAACTCTCTGACAATAGGCACATCCTCAAGGCTAGGACCTTATGCCTTGGTATCCACAACATGAGCCAAAAATGCTCTACAACCTTGTCGCAACAACTTTTCTGCCACTATAGTTGATACCAAACACGTCAGAAGAATCTTCCTATCTCCCTGGAAGATCCAATTCTCACCATCATCAACAAACATCGCTTGCTTGGAACCACAGTCCAACACAACCTTATACCTTTATAAGATATCCATCCCAAGGATTACATCGAATCCATGCATATCAAGTAGTATGAGATCCACTTATATGTTGTGTCCCGAAAAAAGATAGAACACAAGATGGACACACTTCTCGAAGCAACGCAGGCCCAACAAGAGGGGTTTCTAACAACAAACTATCTTTCTTATAGTTAATAGGTAAAAGACAGCTATCAAGCATACTATGAGTGATAAAAGAGTGTGTAGCACCTGGGTCAACCAGAACAGATACAAAGCAAGCAGAAGACAAATCAGAATGAAATAACTCCATCTGACTTGCAACTACTTATGGGTTGACTATCGCCTCCGGTTGACTTATAGCATAGAATCGAGTCGTTGCTTGTTGTCGTCCACGTTCTTTGCTTCCTTGAGAAGATGATCCTGCTTGCGACGCTTGACCGTGCCCTCACCCTGTGTTACCACTGGACTGTTGTCTATCTGACCCTTATTTACTCTGTCTCAGTTGTTGCATCACTTCAACATCCCTCCTTAGGAAATTCCACCTGATATGCCTGACCTATCCATAGAGAAAGCATGACAGGTCTCTCGACTGCGGCCTAGACGACCCTGTCACTGCCATTGAAGTTGTGTTGTACGCCTTTGATGGCGAAAAACCATGCCCTCTTCCCTTACTCGGAGACCACTGTGATGGTGCACTAGAACCCTGTATCACAGAAGGTGTTGAAAACCTCAGCTTCTTGAAGCCATCAGACCTCTGCTTCTGGAATTGAGCAGGATTTCTCTTGGATATAGCCTCTCTCTTCTCCTTGACTGACCGTTCAATCCTTCGGACAGACTCCACAAATGTGGCAAACCGCTCCCAATTTTCTAAAGCAACAACAGGTGTCGTCAGCTCAGCACTCAGACCTTTCTCAAACTGTCTGATTCTCTCATCATCTATCACTGCCATGTGAGGACAAAACCTCAGCAGGTCCATAAACTTGGCTTCATACTCAATGATGCTCATTGATCCTTGGTGCAAACACTCGAATTGGTTGATTGATGGAGCTAGAACTTACACCAAAAGATTACTCTTCCAATGGAAGTCCTAATATGCACCAAAAACCCTAGGGAGTTGATGTTCTCTCTAGGTTTACCTACAACTGGTGCTAGATAAATGCTCCAACCCCACAAGAGTGTGGAAGCCTTATCATAGTACAGATTTAGGATCGAACCCAAAGGACAACGTTAAGAATCTGAGTGTCTTTTTCTTTTTTTGTATCAATCTAAGTTAATCATCTAAGACCAGAAGTTTGATTTGAGTTATTTAACCTAAAACATGCAAAAGTAAAGGCAAGAATAAAAACTAGTTTAAGGATTAAAAACTAAGATTAGCAGATGATGATGGATCACTGGGGTGATGTGGGTATTCACCACCACTACGCATGAATTGTACTTGTACCAAACGTAGCAAGACTTGTAAGCAGGACACATGGATGTTTTACAATACCGATGTCTTATAGGACAAGAGTAATGCATACATCCTTCACGGGTTGAGTAACTCTCATCCGGTACGTATCTACGTGTCAATGAAGATATGTAGTCTCCGAAGAGAAAATCTTACTCAACCTCGTGAAACGTGCATCGGAAAACTAACAAGCGAGCGATAATTACCAAATCGATTAGTATCCTTATAGACTATCCCTCTTTAGAGGATATAGCTACGAGAAACGTGAGAGTGTTGCAACGTCAGCCATTCCCGAACTAATGGTCAAGTACTTTGTACCACTCTCTCCTCAGAGTGTGTTCCTCGACCTGTCAAGGTCGCACTTTTGTACGTCAACTGATTCCATTTCATAGTACAAAAGTATAACGATGGAGGTGAGTTTACTCCACTCCTTAGAAAGCGTTCCTAGATACCGAAATGGGTGCGCGGTGGATACACGCACCAGAAACAAAAACTAAATCGGTATTCGAGTCTCAAGAGCGGTCGTAGACAAACCACAACAAAAGACAATAGATGCATACAAGAACGCGGCCAACATTCAAGCATGTATGAAACGATTTAGTATTGAAATGGAATGATAACATCTTTTTAGTACAAGATACAAAACACGGGCAGTGGGGCTAGTCCCCGCACCCCAGTGGATGGAGCTACTCGCTCCTCATAGAGGGAGCAACAAAGAAAGAGAAGAGAGAGAAAGAAAGCATCGTCGGAGCAGAAGAGTAGATCTGGGACAGCCCGGTGTAGATCGTCGCAGTCTCCGGGACTGCTCCGTCGTGGTCGATGTCGTCCGTTTCTCCGCCTCGATCTTCGGGTCAACCTCCGGAATAGAAAGAGTAGGATGAGGTGGAGCTATGGTGTGAGCAATGGTGAGATGGTGACAGAACAGCCTACTAGATCTATGCCCGGACTGGCTGCTCACCGGATCTGGACTCAGGATGGGATTCTGAGGCTGTGGATGAAGTTTGGTCAAAAACGGTGCTCGGGCAATCTGGCAGCGTTCCGGCCTGGTCCCAGTCTGGCAGCCTTGGGCCGTAGTGAGATGGGATGTTTTAGAACATGCCTCTACCCTTCTATTTATAGGCTTGCTAAAATATCTTGGGCTAAGGATCACACCTTGTGCGTGTCCTTTTGTCCATGCGGTTTTCTTTCCATAATTGCTTCATGCGGTCTTGAAAGTAGCGCTTCATGTGGTTTGCTTGGCCATTCGTTTTGGTAGTGTGCACAGCAATTCCATGCGGTTTGCATGTGCATGCGGTCTTGCTACTTCATTTGCTTTATGCGGTCTCATAGCTCATGCGGTTTCCAATCAAATGCTCTATGCGATCTCAGCTCAGCTGCCCATGCGGTTTGCTAGGGCCGTGTGTTCTCTATGCATGCGTGGGGTCATGCGGTCCTTTTCTTCCCAACTCTCCATGCGGTTTGCTCTATTCATTCAATCATAGCAGCTGCCTTCACGTGAGCGTACAAGTTGCTGCAACGCTCCATTCCACAACCCACAAAAGCAACTAAACGGTTTCGTGTGGACAGCAACTGATCTTCATGCGTTCATATTAGCTGTCTTCACGTGGGCTTAATGCTGCTGACCGTTTGGTTTGCAGCGCTGAGTCACGTGGACTCATGCGGTTTCACTTCCTATTGCTCATACGATCTTGGTGCTATGTGGTCGCTCCTGCGGTCTTGCATGTGGTTGTTCATGCCGTTTTAGCTACAGCAAGCAAACGGTTTCGTACTCATATTTTCCAAACGGTTTGTCATGGTCGTTTAGCTGATTTCTTCTCCGATCAAATGATCTATTATTCACGCGCTACTGTATGTGCCCAGCTGCTCTCACGTTCTTCACGTGAACAGCTAGTTCCATTTTTTTATTTGCCAAAGCCAACGGTCCTCATGAGTTCTTCTCGTGGGCACAGAAAACTACTGGCTGTTTGATTTCCTTTCCATGCATATTTGTTCGGTTTGCATGATTCCATGCATTCGGTCTTGATGCTATTACTTAGCAAACGGTTTGCTCAGCCTTATCCAAAAGGCTTCTCATGCACGTGGTCATTTTTTTTCAGCTTGCTGCTTAGTATTGTATCAAACGGTTTCCGTGTACATGCTCTGTTAAACAATCCGCATGCATGGGTGGCGAGGGCGGCGTGGTTGCCGGAGTAGGTGATGAAGATGACGACGCCGGAGATCATGTGTAGGTGGGCGCCGACGTTGTTGGTGACGGTGAGGAAGACGACGCCGCCGCTTGTGGCGAAGGCGGCATGGTTGTTGCGATGGCAGAGACGGTGGTGGCGCTGCTTCGTGCACGTGCGACGGCGGCGGAGCAAGGTTGGTGAAGACGACGACGCCGACGGTCGCGGACAGCAGTGGTGTCATCGAGTAAGCTGCAGGTGTTGTTTGCGTGAGCTGCGGAGTGAGTTGCGGAACGTGGATGTCGACGGCATAGGTTGCAAGTGTTGCGGGTGCCGTCGTTGCTGCTGCTGACGATGTGGGCGTCGTCGTTGCTGCTGCTGACGACGCGGGCGCCGTCGTTGCTTCTCTCCAAACGGTCTTGTATTTGACTGTCCATTCGGTCTTTACAATCACAGCAAACGGTCTTGAGACCGCATGGGCTCAAACGGTCTTGAGACCGCATGGGTTCAAACGGTCTTGAGACCGCATGGACTCAAACGGTCTTGAGACCGCATGGACTCAAACGGTCTCAAGATCGCATGGGCTCAAACGGTCTTGAGACCGTATGGACTCAAACGGTCTTAAGACCGCATGGGTTCAAACGGTCTTGAGACCGCATGGGTTCAAACGGTCTTGAGACCGCATGGACTCAAACGGTCTTGAGACTGTATGGACTCAAACGGTCTTGAGACCGCATGGGTTCAAATGGTCTTGAGACCGCATGGACTCAAACGGTCTTGAGACTGCATGGGCTCAAACGGTCTTGAGACCGCTAGAGTCAGTGTTGTAGGGGTCCTGACTGTTGGGGATAGTTGAAGATGATCTGAAGAGGAGAGAGATCGTGAGTAGGGGAAAATGAGATCAAATAAGCTGGAAACTAGGGTTATTTGAGCTAGTAATGCACTAATTACACAAGACTGAAAAGATACTTAAAGTAAACCCAAAGCGAGGGTAGATCAATCGATATGCGCCACAAAATCCTTAGAATTGGCAACTATAATGATGAATCTGGAGGATTCATCACCACACCGAACTTAACCGTTGCTCGTCCCGAGGAACGAAAAAGCCCAAGACAGTCGCCAAAACGCATGCAGTTGGTCTCGTAATTACCTCACCTTCGTGCAAGTGTCAGAATTTTCACAAAAAGAAAAGGAAAATGAGGCGAAAACAAAAATTAGGGCAAAAATGTCAAAAATCCTTTGAATTGGTGACTGAAGGTGGATCTGGAGGATTCATTGCCACACTGAACTTAAGCGTTGCTCGTCCTGAGGAACAAAAAACTTAAAACAGTCACCAATGAAATCGTTCATCTCAGGATTGCCTCATCCTATTGTCATATCGTAGTTTTGTTCATGGCTCAGAACGATACAACATTAGAGCTTCCTTAGATCGTGAAATACATCTTATGATATCCTTATTTCTGAGTTCACTTTGCTGAAGTACTTCCTTCTCACTTTCTGTTGTATCAGTCATGTTAAAGAGTTTTATGAGACTTTGAACAGACTCACGGAATCAACAAAATGCATATGATCTGTCACTGGTGTTGAAAAGTGAGAGAATGGGGGTATGATCAAGAGATAAGAGTCTCTCCTCTGATTGAATCAAGACTCTTGTCATTCGTTGATTCATCGAGGTACTTTGAATGATTTGTGCACAACTCTGGTTGACTTAGCCTTACATCCGATTTTTGTTTTGAAGGTAACTCAGAAGTGTGTATAGGTTGGCTTAAGGCTTTTGGCTATTTTACCTCTTTGAGGGGAGGTAAGGGGTTATTTTTGGATCCTTAGGATCTCACTACCGGTCACGACACATCTGCCTTCATGAGGGCAGCTAATGTACCGGCCGGGCAAGACCTTTATCGGTTATCCTTATTCAGGGCACAACTCTCATGTTTTTATTCACACTCTGGCTTTTATTCATTCTCACCTGGCTTAGGACAAAGGGTATTTTTGGATTTTTGCATATTTGGGCTGCCGTGCCTCTTTTTGGAATCGGGGTAGATTTTTCATCAACCTCGGTATGTGCACAATCATCATTGTATACTCTTTGAAGAGAAATGAGAAGGTGTTATGTATTGAGGGGTATGGAAGAAGCGGAAGTGGAAAAAGAGGTGTGGTGTACCACACCGAACTTAGAGTTTTGTAGAGGTGTGGTTTACCACACCAAACTTAAAGTTCGGCAATGTTCTAGTTTTCACTAGAAAGGAGTGTGGCATGCCACACCGAACTTAAAACTTTGGCATGGTTAATGAACAGAGGGGTATGAAAATGAAGGAAGAAGTGTAGAAGAGAGTTCGGATCATGATGCAAGTTGCTTAGCGATTCCATGCGACGGGTCTCTGTTCTCCATCACACTCTGCCCCAAAAGAGACATGATGAAACATCAAATGAGAGATCCATACAGCAGATCCATTAATCAGATAAAGGCGTGATATATTTGATCTATCTCAGCCTTATGGAAGTGTATCATCTTTTCCTGTTTGAGATATAACATTAGGATTCATAGACAAATCAAAATGAAAAAAACGCATTGGCTAGTTTTAAGTATTCTTTTCCAGGAAATTTGCAACGCAAAAGAGGTGATGATCACAGATTCTCAAAACAAAATCCGACTAGATAAAGGCTTTATTTTTAGAAAACTAACAAAAAGGGGGAAAATTACGAAAAAGAAACTAGAATGGGAAAGTAGAAAGCAATAAAGATAGAGGGTGGAGTGAAGGTCATACCACCCGCCCTCCACCTCGAACTTATGAACTTGCCCATTTCTGAGCAAGTACTAGGTTTAAGATGGAGGGGAAGGGTTGAGCAGTGTTAACCAGGCGGTCCTCGTAGTTGGAAGAAAGTCCGACAAAGATATCTCGTGATGGCTGGTGCTGAGAACGAGGAAGTGGTCTGAACAACTTGTTGGCTGGGAAGTTGTGGCAACTTGAACGAGTCTTCTGGATGACTTGGATGCACATCACTTTCACCTCGTTGTCCATCCAGAAGAATCCACAGACCTTCCCCCATCAGCGAGGGAGGTGGAACGTAGGCAGTCGAAACTGGAGGACTATGCGAGAAATCAAGGTTATGCCCACTTGTGCCCTCCAGTTGTGGCTCACCCTCGAAGATCAAAGAAGAACTACTTTCTTCAAAATCTAGGGCAGTTGATTGAGGGTCGTCCACTTGAACTTCCTCCTGTCTAGGATCAGGTGGTGGATCTGGTTCCGGCTTCATTTCGTCAACTGGCTTTTCTTGTGTGGGATATGGTATCCAGGATGACTTTTCTTCATCAGAGGAGTTGTTTTGAGAAGTATCATCATCTTTATCAATGTTGGAATTGGTAAGAGCGTCGTTATTCTTTTCAAAGTTTTGTTCAGGATTTTCCTCGTAGAACATCCTTAGTTCATCCAAGTAACTAGAAGAGGATTTGACTGATAAAACGAACTCTTGCTCGGGTAAGGAAGTCATGGGATCCTGAGATAGAGGTTCCAATGATTTCTCTTTATGGGATGGATTAGTCCATGACATGTCGTTTTGAGGGCTAAAATTCCCTGATGAACTCATTTCTTCAATATTGGGACTGGTGTATACCATTTTTGAGTTATGTTGTTGTCCCAGTTCTTCTTCATAACGCTCCTCTGATGGACACATCTCAGTTTCTTGAATATCAAGAGGGGCTTCTTTAGAGGTGTGTGTGACTATAGAAGGATAGGTTTGTGACTTGTTGTCTTTCCAAGGGACATTACAAGAGTTCACAGTAAAACCATAGTTCGTTCTAAGGTCAAGAGATGGCTCATGTTCCTCTTCATATTGTACTACCGTCTCATTCAAGTGACTAGAAGGAGATTCAATAGAAAGATCATGCTCTTGTTCGAGGACTGACTTCGTCTGGACTTCTTGTAATGGCGGTAACTCTGGTAACATCATCTCATGAAAAGGATTGGTCGTAGATTCATCATCATGAGATTCATCATCTCCCCATGATTTTTCTTCATCATCATCGGGGTCAGTGAGAGTAATGTGGTCCGTCCCTGAATCAAGATCTTGATCAGTCCCATCCTCAAGGTTTGTTTCTAGATCGACCGAATGGTCAGAGATTTCTTCATAAGGCCAAATCGGATCCTGCTCCAGCAATGGAGTCATTTGAGTCTCTTGCGTAAAAGACGTCTCCTCATCTGAATCAGTCTCATATTCATCTATGTCTGACTGTGAAGGAGTATAGGGTTCTTATAGCGTAGATCTTTCTTCATTGGAATTCAATGACAAGATGGTTGCAGTTGAGGAATATTTGTCGTATAAGGAGTCAATCATTGCTGATTGCCCCTCAATCTGTATGGTTGGATCAGGGTCTATGGGAGAAGATGGGCAGACACCGAAATTTATCCCCAGTTTATCTTCCAATTGTAGAAAATCTTCAGATTGAGTGCTCATTCTTTCATCTAAGAGCATAGTGCATTTTTCATTATCCGAGTCAGACCTTGGCTCAGAAAATGATTCTTTTTCTTGCGATGTTGCGAAGGGGTCATCCTTGAATTCAGTCATTAACTCAGAGGGTGATTCCCCATTTTGCACCGATGCATGTTGATCATTAGAAGGCACCTCCCACATGATATCGTAATCATCGTCGTAATCTATATGTGGACCAGGGATGAGCTTAGTTAAAATTTGTGGTTGTTCTTCATGTCGGTCAGAAACATTGGCAAGTTGTGTAAGTTGATCAAGATTGTCTATCAACTTCTTGGTCGCGTCTATCTGATTAGCTAGTTGTTGAGCCACTGATAACTGTATAGCTTGTAGTTCTTCCATCAATGTGTGTTGATCTTCATGAAAAGGCTCTTCACCGCACCTGTTGAGTTGATCACGATAATAGCCTTCCTCATCATAGTATTGATTTGCGTTGTTTTCCAGGATCCTCCCTACATTGCAGTCCACGCCTTGAAATCCACCATAGTTAGGTTTTTCATAGTAGCCTCCAGGGTGATATGAACTATAACTTGCATTATATCCATAGTTGTATGAAGAGGCTGCTTTGAGTTTCCCAGCTATCTGATTCATGATTACTTGACGCAAGGCCATCACGTAGAGAGGATGAACGTTGAAACAATTGATCAATGCATGAGAATAGTCGCCACACAATTGACAACTATTGGTTGGTGGCACTGACTGCTTCATTTTGAAGAGAATTGGTCCTGAAATCAAAGAAAGAGTTTATCAAGTTTGACCAACCACTTCAAATCCAAGATGATATGCAAGATTAAGTCCTCTACTTTTTAGGTTTTTGAAAAAGAAAAAGAAAACCCTAGAGAAACCTAAATTGACACGAAATTTGAAAAAAGACAATTCTTATACCGTTGTCCCCGGCAACGGCGCCATTTTTTGATGGAGCTAGAACTTACACCAAAAGATTACTCTTCCAATGGAAGTCCTAATATGCACCAAAAACCCTAGGGAGTTGATGTTCTCTCTAGGTTTACCTACAACTGGTGCTAGATAAATGCTCCAACCCCACAAGAGTGTGGAAGCCTTATCATAGTACAGATTTAGGATCAAACCCAAAGGACAACGTTAAGAATCTGAGTGTCTTTTTCTTGTTTTGTATCAATCTAAGTTAATCATCTAAGACCAGAAGTTTGATTTGAGTTATTTAACCTAAAACATGCAAAAGTAAAGGCAAGAATAAAAACTAGTTTAAGGATTAAAAACTAAGATTAGCAGATGATGATGGATCACTGGGGTGATGCGGGTATTCACCACCACTACGCATGAATTGTACTTGTACCAAACATAGCAAGACTTGTAAGCAGGACACATGGATGTTTTACAATACCGATGTCTTATAGGACAAGAGTAATGCATACATCCTTCACGGGTTGAGTAACTCTCATCTGGTACGTATCTACGTGTCAATGAAGATATGTAGTCTCCGAAGAGAAAATCTTACTCAACCTCATGAAACGTGCATCGGAAAACTAACAAGCGTGCGATAATTACCAAATCGATTAGTATCCTTATAGACTATCCCTCTTTCGAGGATATAGCTACGAGAAATGTGAGAGTGTTGCAACGTCAGCCATTCCTGAACGAATGGTCAAGTACTTTGCACCACTCTCTCCTCAGAGTGTGTTCCTCGACCTGTCAAGGTCACACTTTTGTACGACAACTGATTCCATTTCATAGTACAAAAGTACAACGATGGAGGTGAGTTTACTCCACTCCTTAGAAAGCATTCCTAGATACTGAAACGGGTGTGCGGTGGATACACGCACCAGAAACCAAAACTAAATCAGTATTCGAGTCTCAAGAGCGGTCGTAGACAAACCACAATGAAAGACAATAGATGCATACAAGAACGCGGCCAACATTCAAGCATGTATGAAACGATTTAGTATTGAAATGGAATGATAACATCTTTTTAGTACAAGATACAAAACACGGGCAGCGGGGCTAGTCCCCGCACCCCAGTGGATGGAGCTACTCGCTCCTCATAGAGGGAGAAACAAAGAAAGAGAAGAGAGAGAAAGAAAGCATCGTCGGAGTAGAAGAGTAGATCTGTGACAGCCCGGTGTAGATCGTCGCAGTCTCCGGGACTGCTCCGTCGTGGTCGATGTCGTCCGTTTCTCTGCCTCGATCTTCGGGTCAACCTCTGGAATAGCAAGAGTAGGATGAGGTGGAGCTATGGTGTGAGCAATGGTGAGATGGTGATAGAACAGCCTACTAGATCTGCGCCCGGACTGGCTGCTCACCGGATCTGGACTCAGGATGGGATTCTGAGGCTGTGGGTGAAGTTTGGTCGGAAACGGTGCTCGGGCAATCTGGCAGCGTTCCGGCCTGGTCCCAGTCTGGCAGCCTTGGGCCGTAGTGAGATAGGATGTTTTAGAACATGCCTCTACCCTTCTATTTATAGGCTTGCTAAAATATCTTGGGCTAAGGATCACACCTTGTGCGTGTCCTTTTGTCCATGCGGTTTTCTTTCCATAATTGCTTCATGTGGTCTTGAAAGTAGCGCTTCATTCGGTTTGCTTGGCCATTCATTTTGGTAGTGTGCACAGCAATTCCATGCGGTTTGCATGTGCATGCGGTCTTGCTACTTCATTTTCTTTATGCGGTCTCATAGCTCATGCGGTTTCAAATCAAATGCTCTATGCGATCTCAGCTCAGCTGCCCATGCGGTTTGCTAGGGCCGTGTGTTCTCTATGCATGCGTGGGGTCATGCGGTCCTTTTCTTCCCAACTCTCCATGCGGTTTGCTCTATTCATTCAATCATAGCAGCTGCCTTCATGTGAGCGTACAAGCTGTTGCAACGCTCCATTCCACAACCCACAAAAGCAACTAAACGGTTTCGTGTGGACAGCAACTGATCTTCATGTGTTCATATTAGCTGTCTTCACATGGGCTTAATGCTGCTGGCTGTTTGGTTTGCAGCGCTGAGTCACGTGGACTCATGCGGTTTCACTTCCTATTGCTCATACGATCTTGGAGCTATGTGGTCGCTCCTGCGGTCTTGCATGCGGTTGTTCATGCCGTTTCAGCTATAGCAAGCAAACGGTTTCGTACTCATATTTTCCAAACGGTTTGTCATGGTCGTTCAGCTGATTTCTTCTCCGATCAAATGATCTATTATTCACGTGCTACTGTATGTGCCCAGCTGCTCTCACATTCTTCACGTGAACAGCTAGTTCCATTTTTTTATTTGCCAAAGCCAACGGTCCTCATGAGTTCTTCTCGTGGGCGCAGAAAACTACTGGCTGTTTGATTTCCTTTCCATGCATGTTTGTTCGGTTTGCATGATTCCATGCATTCGGTCTTGATGCTATTACTTAGCAAACGGTTTGCTCAGCCTTATCCAAAAGGCTTCTCATGCACGTGGTCATTTGTTTTCAGCTTGCTGCTTAGTATTGTATCAAACGGTTTCCGTGTACATGCTCTGTTAAACAATCTGCATGCATGGGTGGCGAGGGCGGCGTGGTTGCCGGAGTAGGTGATGAAGATGACGACGCCGGAGATCATGTGTAGGTGGGCGCCGACATTGTTGGTGACGGTGAGGAAGATGACGCCGCCTCTTGTGGCGAGGGCGGCATGGTTGTTGCGATGGAAGAGATGGTGGTGGTGCTACTTCATGCACGTGCGACGGCGGCGGAGCAAGGTTGGTGAAGACGACGACGCCGATGGTCGCGGACAGCAGTGGTGTCGTCGAGTAAGCTGCAGGTGTTGTTTGCATGAGCTACGGAGTGAGTTGCGGAACGTGGATGTCGACGACGTAGGTTGCAAGTGCTACGGGTGCCGTCGTTGCTGCTGCTGACGATGTGGGCGTCGTCGTTGCTGCTGCTGACGACGTGGGCACCGTCGTTGCTTCTCTCCAAACGGTCTTGTATTTGACTGTCCATTCGGTCTTTACAATCACAGCAAACGGTCTTGAGACCGCATGGGCTCAAACGGTCTTGAGACCACATGGGTTCAAACGGTCTTGAGACCGCATGGACTCAAACGGTCTCAAGACCGCATGGGCTCAAACGGTCTCAAGACCGCATGGGCTCAAACGGTCTTGAGACCGTATGGACTCAAACGGTCTTGATACCGCATGGGTTCAAACGGTCTTGAGACCGCATGGACTCAAACGGTCTTGAGACCGTATGGACTCAAACGGTCTTGAGACCGCATGGGTTCAAATGGTCTTGAGACCGCATGGACTCAAACGGTCTTGAGACCGTATGGGCTCAAACGGTCTTGAGACCGCTAGAGTCAGTGTTGTAGGGGTCCTGACCGTTGGTGATAGTTGAGGATGATCTGAAGAGGAGAGAGATCGTGAGTAGGGGAAAATGAGATCAAATAAGCTGGAAACTAGGGTTATTTGAGCTAGTAATGCACTAATTACTCAAGACTGAAAAGATACTTAAATTAAACCCAAAGCGAGGGTAGATCAATCGATATGCGCCACAAAATCCTTAGAATTGGCGACTATAATGATGAATCTGGAGGATTCATCACTGATCATCTCATCTAGATAGGTCTTTGGGAAGTATCGACTCACAAACTCCTACCAAAAGACGTCCCAACCGATCACCTCACCAGGATGCTTCTCCTCCTCAATGGCCCACCAGTGGCCAGCACTACCCTTCAGAAGATAGACATCATGCTTAACTTTGTCTGCTTCGGGGATGTCGAGAATTCGGAAGGCCTTCTCATAACCTATCAGCCACATATTAGCATCGACTAGATCAGTTGTACCAGCATAATTCGAAGCTCTGACTCGGTGAAGCCGCTCGAAGGTATTCCCAATACTCGAAGATTCACCATGGGCAGTCTGTGCTCTTGGCGGAGGCACTGGCAATCTTTCCACCATGAGATTCATTGTAGCCATTACCTGTCCCATAAGGTGTTGGTAGACAGGATTCTCAAGAATTGTTGGGTCGATTTGGGGGACCTCAAGCACCCGATCTTCATGTGCCTGCATACTCGCTCCATCAACTGATGCAGCGCCACTGCTCTCAGTAGCATGTTCTTCATGATTTTTAGACATCTTTTAACTTTATCTTCTACTGGGGGCAGAAGGTTATTGTGATAAAATCTAGAGAAGATCACAAGAACAGACATAAAACCTAGTCCTAGATCCCTATAGACTCAGTGAACCTATAGCTCTGATACCAACCTAATATGTGACATCCCGCTATCACACAGACAACGAAATGCCACGTGAAAATGTGCGGAACCTTCATAAACATCATATTACCCAAAAAAACACGGGTTAATTAATATCGATAGTGGAAAGCAGATAAGAAAGGAACTATTACATCCAGATCCACATCCTGTAAGGAAACATGTTATATAAACATACATCAACCTGATACATATCCACAGTTCATAGGATTCAGCTGTCACTTATCCATAAAGGATGCATCACCTGTTTAAATATAGAACAGGCCACATTAGGCCAACAACAGGATAAACAAGCTACATCAACAATACATTGTGAAACCTCATCAAAACACCTCCAAGGACCTAAGAGTACATGGATGACTATAGGACTCTACTAAAAAACACCCAACAATAGCAGCAACATATCCAACCTTGCTTTCTACTGTTCTTCTTGCTGCTCAGTTATAACACCGTGATCACCACCACGACTAGCTCGACCACCTAAAAAGGTTTTAAACCAACAGGATGAGACAAACAGTCCCAGTGAGAAACATAACCCCCGCTGAAACTATAAAACCTTAAAGGAGAGCTAGAATAGATAGTATAGGTAACTGATATAAGTAGATCGTATATGAGCAGCATACTGAGCAGAACTAACTTGTTACAACATCTTATCGAGATATTAAGGAATCATATGCACAGATAATAATATGAAACATGATTGACAAGACAAGTCTAATAAGAACTTATCATAAAATCTGAGGAACATGTAAGTAACTGTGAAATAAAACTAGGGCAACTATACAAACAGGGCCTCAACCAATGTCTCCTATTTTCCCTAACTAAATATACTATACGACTGAATTACAATTTATTATGCCCTGAGGAAGTGAGTCATACCACTCAGATCCAAACCGACCACCCCTTGGTCACAATCGATTTCCATACAAGGTCGATGGAAGAGCCAGATTCCACAACCTCACTTCCCTTGTGGTCAGTGCATAAGAACCAACAAGCAGGACCCCGGTATCATGCTTAAGTGTCCTCAGCCACATAGGGTCAGGCTACCCTCTACCTAGCCCACCTTAGTACATGTATCAGTGCTAGAAAACCGAGCCACATTCCTGTCCACCGTGCTCCATCATCACTGAGCCATGGGCCTTTTCACCATGCTCTATCACATATCCTGAGCCATGGGCATGTTCACCATGCTCTAACCACACTGAGCCATGGGCTTGAAACCATGCTCTAAACATGCACTACTACTTAGGGCATAGGCACACCCCGCATATTCAATAATATGTGTTCCGAGTTAACCTATAGGAGAACCCATTTCACCATCACCAAACTCCTGACGATGATGGATCTATGGCCAGGGCAAACTACATGAAAGATTCATCTGTAATTAATTAACATATTTTAAGTGGATTGCAAGATTCAACCAAGTTATGTAACATGCAACTATAACAAGAATGAATAAACATAAACATCATTATCTTCTGTTACATTGTCACTAAGGCCTTCAGTGCCATTAACATCATCCTGATCCATCACAAGGATCCAACATCACATGTTACCACTTGGCCTCTTACCAATCATCAAGATTCATCTCAAGGATCATCATCATAGGGACTCAATCCCATCATCAAGGCACACATTGCCATTCCATGGGTAACACCCATCATACATCATTGGGTTCATCACAACCCTTGATATTACATACACATCCTCCCTCCTACAAGTGAGTGTGAGATTTAAGTGGCTAGTGTAAGTGAGAGTGATGCAATTGCCTTGGGCCTTCTAAAGGCTAGAGTGGCTAGTGGCATGAGGTCAAATACCCTCATCTCTACTCCCATATCTACCCTCAACCCTCAATTTCTCACTATCACTTACTCTAGAAACCTAGATTTGGTTAATCCCATTAGAATTACACCTAACCCTAGTCTTCTACTAGTATTATAGGGTATATTCTAATGGCATTGTCCTTGTTGTTTGGTTTGGTAATCTAGATATGAAATGAGAACCTTGCATGTTTAATGATCTCCCCCAACTAATGTCAAAGCTACATCCCCAAAATGGCCCACCTACCCTAATCAACTGCTTAAAACCCATATTGCTTAGTTTGCTTGTTCATGCTAGTCTAGTTTAGTCGCTTTTGCTTAATCTAGTTAATTGCTTAGTTTTGCTCTTTAGTGTTAACTTAGGCTCTTGCTTCTTGCCTTGCTAGAGTAGTGTAGATCTTATTGCTCTTGTTTAGTTAGTTTGCTAACTTAGTTTACTAATTTGCTTGCTCTTCCATAACTTAGTTTCCATCTTGCATTTCTTACTTGCTCAATTAGCTTAATCAACAATCAAACCTTTCAAAAACCCTAAAACCCTAAGCTCCACAAAAGGAACGTAGCTCGCATCGTCTAACTCTAGTGCCCCCTCTATCTCCGTGGATTGACCATGTACTTGCCGCCTCACCTATATTACGACACGACCCCGTGCACTTGCAGGTGTAGTGTCTTAGTAGACGTAGGTAGTTAGTGTAGGTCTTACAAATTTTGAAAGAATAAGATCCCATATCACGTGCGCTCCAACCTCGTGGGGTGTAAAAGCACCACTAGCGGGGATGCACCAAGCTTTCTGGCACCATTTCCGGGGATAGAGGTGCTCGGCCTAGTTAGATAGTGTAGCTTAGCCTTTCCTTTTTCCCTCACCATTGCTATTATTTATTCTTTGTGTTACTTTTGCATCTTGGTTTGCTAACTTTCCCTCTTTTGTTTGGTTGTACCTTGTGCA
Organism: Alisma plantago-aquatica; assembly: GCA_963693085.1. Taxonomy (NCBI): domain Eukaryota; kingdom Viridiplantae; phylum Streptophyta; class Magnoliopsida; order Alismatales; family Alismataceae; genus Alisma; species Alisma plantago-aquatica. The sequence continues at coordinate 889,892,275 of OY856411.1, forward strand.
TGTGACAAGCAACCCTTTGGAGTCAAGATGGTGGACCGAGATGCGCAAGCCCCTTCAATCCCTCAACCGCCCTACATGATGAAGATGTTGCAAGACATATTGTATCTCATGCAGAATCATGTGGGAGGTCTTTCTCATCATTCTGTTGACTCCATGGTGGCTCTTTGTGGAGACATGGTACTACAATCCTATGGCATTCAGAACAACCAAAGCCCCATGTCAAGCTCATGCACTTCAGAATGTAGAAATGGTCCAAACTTCTCATGGGAACCACAAGAAGACCGTGAGCCAAGAGATAGCTCCATGTTTGAAGAAGAAGTTCTTGTGAGATTGAGAAGCCTTGATGAAGTGAAGAGAGAGGTGTCCTTTCAATGACAAACCATTGATCGACTAGAGCAAAGGCTGGATGAGATTTCCCTTTCACTTGCCCTTTGTGAGGAGGGAAGATCCTTTTCCCAAACCATAGCCAACCCAAACAATGCAAATAGTTATATGGGCTCCCCTCAAGTTATCTATGATCCACCACCTCCTCAACCTTCGTATAACTTCCAACACACCTCACAACCACCACCACAACATCAATCACAAGAACCACCTCCATACCACCCACCTCCACAACAACCATCCTACATCCTTCACAAACCTAATCCGCTACTACCACCAACACCACCATAACACGGCCGTTTTGGAGGAGGGGGAGGTGACCGTGGAGAAGCACCACGATCGCCTAGAGCTTCTTCGGCCACGGTCGTGGCATTCTGGGTAAAACCCCATTGCAAGTTGAACTTTTGGCCATTAATTCCCACGACTGTGGCAGGGTGCCACGGCCGTTTTCTCTTCTACTGACCACGATCGTGCTGATGGCCATGGCTGTGGTGTCTTCAATGGCCACGGTCGTGGGTTTCTGTGGAATTTCCCTGTTGAACTTGGCACTTCATTGTTAATAAAGGCACGACTGTGGCATAGTGCCCACGGTCGTGGTGAGGTTGGCCTCACTTAATTACACTTCAATCTTCGTCATTTTTGGATGGCTTTGCTTGGGGACGATTCTTGACCATTGGAGGTAGGTTGAGGGAGACTTTGGGGCCTTCTTTGGGTCCCTCCATGAGTGGGGGAACCCTAGAACTCCTTCTTTCTCTCTCTTCCATCTAAGCATGATTCAAGTACCTAAAAAATAGTGCAAAGAACATCCATAAGCATATTTGCAATGATAACCATATTAGGGAAAAAGACTTGTAATCTAACATGTTTAGATGCAACTTAAGTACAAAATGGCACAGGATGGAGCCCTAAAATAGGGCTACATCACCACCCCAAACTTAAAACATACTTGTCATCAAGTATGCTCTTACTCAATCTCGCTACAAATTTTCCACAAACAAGAAATGACAAATGCAAAGTAAAATATGGTTATTGCTGAATGGTATCAAAGATGACTAATTATGTGCATTTCACCTCTCTCTTCTCCTTCTTTCACAAACTAATCATGAAAAGAGCACAAAGCACATGAACTTCAAATATAGTGCATAGAATACACAAGTTGTTCATACTTCTTCCATAAAGTTCCGGGTAAACCGTTTCATGATAGTGTTAATCGAGGATGACTAGGAGTGTTGTTTCACATTCATGCATTCAGTCTTATATTTCAAATCATACCAGATGACCCACGTGGCTGTGGAAAAAGGCAAAATGAGCTAAGTTTGATGCTTCTTAGCTCAATGGGTATGAAAGTGGAAGAAAGGGATGAGGTAAGATTTTTGGAGTTTTTTTACACACTCATCTTTTCTTTATTTGAATGCTCTTAAACAGGATCATCATTTTATTTTGTTTTTTCTTTTCTGTTTCTTTTCTTTTCTTTCTTGCCCTTGGTGTAGATAGGGAAAATGGTGGATAGAGTGAAGCGGGGAGATCAAGATATGGTCACCCCAAACTTTTGGAGGTGGCCAAGGCTGATTATGTGCACTAGGGAATCTTTTTATGAGGCGGAGGGGTATGAAGATGGTGGAAGAATAGTCAGGTCAAAGTGGGGTCTTTGGTATGATTTTCCACATAAGACATCCCGCGTGAGAATTAATCCAACACTTCATCCAAGATATCACGCCACATGAATGAACAAAATGAAATTGATATATCAAACAAGTAATTCCACCAACACTAAGCGTTCAAAGCTTGCTCAATTTCACAATTCAACCAATTCAATCACAATCCTAAGAGAGGTGATGCACATGTAAAAAGTCAAACATTGATACCACTTAGCAATAAAGTATGACATTTCACTTGCATTAGTCAAAGGTCGTCATTTTTACTCAAAATAGTAGAGATTGGGTCAAAACATACTTTTTAGACAAGAAATCTCAAATTTGGGCAAAATTGGCCAAAATGGTGCCAATTTGCACTAAATCACATCTAAACCTACTTTAGGGAATTTAAAGACATAAAGCAGCAAATCCTAATTATCATGCATAAGAAACTACAAAAACTACATGAAGATGTGATGCATGGTATGAAAAAGCAAAAATTTTGAAAAATTACACAAAAATGCAGAAATCAACTACATGCCATGCAATGAACAGTGCAATAACAATAAAACTAAACTCAATGGCAGAGGTGATAACAAAATGACAAAATGAGAGAGAGTGGTGCATACCTCCCTACCCACCCCAAACCTTAGAATCATGTTGTCCTCAGCATGAAACTATAGCTTAGGGGAGATAGAGGAAGTGTCATGGCTGTGGTGGCTGGTCTAGCATCTGCGGAGGATCTGGAGGAGGGGCTGAGGATGGAGCTGATCCTGATGGGGGATGCTGGTAATAGTACCCCCAGTAGTCATCCTGGGGTGGAGGGTACGCCTGTGGATATCCAGCTATACCACCCCAAAAGTCTACACCCCATTCGGGGTTTCTTGCTTCCTGGGCATGTTGGTACTAGTACAAGTGGTTGATCTGATAGTGCATCTGTTGTTGATCTTGCCACATGTACTGTTGGACAAGCTGCATGTCACTTTGGGTCTTATGAATATTCTCAAGGTGTGCCTGGATTGTGGCCATGTCATAGGCATTCCTTGAGGGTGTTTGCAGCTGGGATGTCCCCTCATCCCTCCTTCTTGTTCTTTGGGGATGCCTTTATTCTGCATCTTCTTGCTCCTGCCCTTGCACATTAGATTCAGCAATGTCTTCATGTACGACAGTGGCTCCCCTTGTATACGTCTCTCTTGGGTGTTCTTGCTGCCACGTCAAAAGTTTTTCTTTCAATCTAAAAAGAACTCCCAACGCGGATAGAAGAGGTGTCGCGTGGTATGGCAGCTCAAGCTCGAAGTCCGGCACACTAGTAGTGAGATAGATCATCTTCTTTTCCTTCATCTTTATAGTGTGTGAGCACACCAAGTAGTTGAGGTCAACAAACTCTACCTCAAGTGCATCTTGTAACCCTGAGAGATCGTATCCCAATGCTAGTGCAATTGAAGTCACAAACCCCCCCATAACAAAGGGTTTTAAGCTCTTGTAGGGTATGGACTTCATATGATCAATTAAAAGAACGCCAAGGTCTAGGTACTTCTTGAGGTGCATCATTATCAAGACAAACATATCTTTTTGTGAAATGGAGCCTTGATTATCATACCTCCCCACAATTGTGTTTGCCAAGACCTTCTGCACATAGCGTATCATTGGCGGCTGTTTTTATCTTCTTGCATCATACACACTGCTGCCTGTGATTGTCTCCCAGAAATAGGCATAATCAAGTTCTTTCTCCCTCTCTAACAAGCCGTCATCCATTTTCACAGCTTCTTCAGGACTTGTAGCGAATATCCCATTCAGCTCAGTGGATGTGAGGGTGTGCACATTGCCCATTATGGAAAACTTGATTGTGTCACAACCTCTCACTTTCGTCCTTTCAAGAGTGGCGAAGAATTCTCAGGTCAAGGCGACGTAGGTTGGTTGGGGTGTGAAAAGGATATCCCACAACCCTATTCTCTTTAAGTTTTCTTCCACTGCCTCCTTGATCCCTAGATCATCAATCACTTTCTGAGACCCGTACTTGGTGGCGACGACTCGCCTTGTCATGTACTCAGGGTAGATAAGATCAACCTTCTTTTGCATGTATCCTCTACTATAGGACACCCCCGCTGGTGCTTTGCCCAGGGTCTTTTCTCTATCCACCTCCAGCTGTGCCAGAACATCATCTCCTTCATGCTCAAGCTCTACCTTGTCCTCCTCACTGTCACCATCGTCTTCCTCCATCATGTAGGACTGAGACCCCGAACTAGTATCCAAGTTATACCAGTGGGCTTATTGCTCCTCATCTTGTTGTAGTTGTCGCGAGGGTTGCGGCTACGCACCACGCCTCGCCGTCACCTAAGACATCGAGTGGCGGGCTGGTGTAGGCTTCAACAGGAGCCTGGATGAGGACGGTGCCGCTTTAGATCTCTGGCTTCTTTTTACGGCTACCGACTTGATCTCATCAATAAGGTGGTCCAAATCGACCCCCATTGATTCCTCATCTTCATCATCTTCACCCTCGTAGGTGGTGTCGGTGATGTGGTGGCTATCAGATGAGCAGGAGTGTGATCCGCTCACCGATTACGAATGGTGGAGGTGGTAGGTGAAGGAGTGTGGGATGGCACGGATACATTGGAGGAGGCATTTTTGGAACGCCGCCTCCCTCCGATGAGGATGTTGGTTCCCTTGGTTATGGCCTTTCCAATCTTTTTCATGGTGGAGGTGAGGTGATTTTTGGATTTTTATGTGGAGAGTGGTATGGATGTGGTTTTGTGGGTGGAATGGAAGGATAGTGATGTATGGATGGTGGAAATGTGATTGGTTATTGATTTGGGAAAAAATGAAGGGTTTATGTGGAGGTTTTGTGGATGGGGTTGTTGGGCGGATTGGAGATGGATGAGGAGATGGGGATGCGATTGGGAGAGAATAGGCAGTGGAAATGGTAGAGGGATGGCTGGGGATCGATTTAGTGTTGATTGGAGGTCAAAGGGAGGTGTTTTTAGGGGCTGGAGGTGGATATTTGGGGAGCACGGGGGTGGTTGTTGCCGCCACTATCATTTTCTGAAGGTGGAAGATGAATAAATGAGGGTGGGAGTCAGTTTTGAACATTTAAAACTTATATTTTTTTATCTAAATCGGGCTCGGCCACGGTCGTGGCAAGCAGCCAAGGTCATGGCCAGGGTTGGGTAGCACGGCCATGGCGAGTGACACTGTCGTGTTTTCGATGAAGAACTCCTCAGTTTGACCTCGCCACGGTCATGGTAGGATACCACGGTTGTGGTCGTTTCTCTTCAACACGGTCGTGGCTGAAGCCCACGATCGTGGTGATTCTTGTAAACAACCTGTAACTTTGGCCAATTAGATGCATTAATTCCCATGGTCGTGGCAGGTTGCCACGGTCGTGGCCCACCTTCTTCAACACGGTTGTGGTGAGGACCACGGTCGTGGGCAGTCTCCTTCAACACGGTCGTGGTGTCGTACCACGGTCATGGCGATTCTTGCAAACAACATGTAACTTCGGCCAATTAGATGCAATAATTCCCACGGTCATTGCCATGTGCCACGGTCATGGCCCACTTTCTTCAACATGGCCGTGGTGAGGACCACGGTCGTGGGCAGTCTCCTTCAACACGGTCATGGTGTGGTACCACAGTCGTGGCGATTCTTGCAAACAACCTATAACTTCGGCCAATTAGATGCAATAATTCCCACAGTCGTGGCCATGTGCCACGGTCGTGTTTAGCCACATGAGCCATGGTCGTGGTCGAGCTCCACGACCGTGGTGTTGTTGTTCCTTCAGTTTTCCAAATTCAAAACTTGAACTTCAACTTCATTTGTTCTTTGGCCACAAATTTGACTTAATGGCCATGATTTACTTCTAAAACCCCCTCTCTCTATTGTCTAACACCTACACATCATCAAAACTCAAAAGAAAACTATAAAGCACAAGTGTGCGTGTGTGTTTTTGTGTAAAATAAAGATAAAGTATTAAAAGGAGGGTTCGAGAATCTCAAACCATGTGGGTTGCCTCCCACTAGCACTAAATTTAACGCCTTCAGCCAGGCTTATTGATTGTAGATCTCTGTCACTTCTTTGGAACCTTCAATAGATCCTTGTAGTAGATTCCTTTCTCATCCTCATCCAAGCACTCTTCTTCATCAGATTCCTCCTCTACAAGCATAACAATATCAAAATCTTGATTGGCTTTTTCCGGGCTGACTTCAACAACAGATTTCAACCTTTGCCCATTGACAGCAAATTCCTTTGCACCTTCTTTCTCACAAATGATCACATCCCCTGATGGGTATACTTTCTTGACAAGATAGGGTCCTTCCCATCTAGACCGGAGTTTTTCGGGAAAGAACTTCATTCTCGAGTTGTATAGCCATACCCATTTTCCAGGCTCAAAGTCATTCTTCCTAATCATCTTGTCATGGAGGAACTTTGTTCTCTCCTTGTAACTCTTTGACAACTCATACACCTCGTGGCGCATTTCCTCTAGCTCATTGAGTTGGAATTTCCATGTCATTGTTGCATTCTCTTTATCAAAGTTCATATTCTTCAAAGCCCAAAGCGCTTTATGTTGCATCTCTACCGGTAAGTGGCAGCTTTTTCCATAGATGAGATTGAAGGGTGTGGTGACAATCGGGGCTTTGTAAGCAGTCTAGTATGCCCATAGAGCTTCATTGAGGCAGAATGACCAATCCTTACGGTCCAGTCTCACCGTTTTCTCCAAAATGAGCTTTATCTCCCGATTGGCCAGCTCAACTTGGCCACTTATTTGAGGATGATATGGAGTGGCAACTCTATGGTTCACTCCATGTTTCTTGAGAAATCCCTCAAAGGTGTGGTGGATGAAGTGACTTCCCCCGTCACTTAGCATTTCTCTTGGAATGCCAAACTGACTGAAGATGTTTGATTTTACAAAATCACAAACAACTTTGTGGTCATTTGTCTGAGTTGGAATGGCTTCTATCCATTTTGACACATAGTCAACTGCAACTAAGATGTAGATATACCCAAAAGGAGGGAAAAGACCCATGAAATCAATTCCCCATACATCAAATACCTCTACCACTAGAATGGGTGATAGAGGCATCATGTCCCTTTTAGAGATATTTCCCACCTTTTGACATTTCAAACAGCTCTTGCAGAATTCATGTGCATCTTTGAACAATGAGGGCCAATAAAAACCACACTAAAGTACCTTGGCAGTTGTGCGCTTTCCTCCAAATTGTCCTCCACATATCCCGAAATGGCACATGGAGAGGATGTCTTGTTGTTCCACTTCCGGCACACATCTTCTTACCAGCTGATCGGGGCAATACTTGAAAAGGTGAGGGTCATCCCATGCCTAATTCTTCGCCATGGCAAACAGACTTTTGCTCTCCTCCCTTATCCATGTCCTAGGTATCCTCCCACTAGCCAAGAAATTGGCTATGTGTTGGTACCATGGCCCTTGAGAAGATGAGAGGAGGAAGAGTTGTTCATGCAGCATGGTTTCTTTGATTAACCTTGTCTTGTCAAAAGGGTGATCAATCCGGAAGAGATGATCAGCTGTGCCATTTTCTACTCCCTTCTTGTCCACTATCTCTATATCAAACTCTTACAGCAATAGAATCCATCTTATCAACCTCGGCTTTGAATCCTTCTTAGACATGAGATAATTTAACGCAGCATGATCCGTGTAAATCACAACTCTATTTTGCAGAAGATAGGAACAGAATTTGTCTAGAGCAAAGATGACGGCGAGTAACTCTTTCTCGGTAGTGGTGTAATTTATTTGTGCTTCATCAAGAGTTTTAATCGCGTAGTAGATGGCATGAGGAATTCGGCCAATCCTTTGGCCCAAAACAGCCCCCACTGCCATATCAGATGCATCAGTCATGATCTCAAATGGCAAAGAGAAGTCGGGGGCTACATGATCAGAGCAGAAATTAGCTTCTCCTTCAAGTGATTAAAGGCTTCAATGCATTTGTCATCAAAGTGAAACTCGACATCTTTTTCAAGCAGGTGGCACAGCGGTCTTGCAATTTTTTTGAAGTCTTTAATAAAATGGTGGTAGAAACCAGCATGTCCCAAGAAATATCGGACATGTCTTACGGTGGAAGGAATGGAGAGCATAGAGATGAGGCCCACTTTGGCCTTGTCAACTTCAATCCCGTCTTTAGAGACTCAGTGGCCTAGAATGATGCCTTCGGGCACCATGAAGTGGCTTTTCTCCCAAGATAGAACTAGTCGAACTTTCACACATCTCTCAAGGACGGCAGCCAAGTGTAACAAGCATTCATCAAAAGTCTTTCCGAAAACTGAGAAATCATCCATGAACACTTCCAAGGACGAATCAAGCATATCTGCGAAGATTGATGTAACACACCTCTGAAATGTTGATGGGGCATTACACAACCTGAATGGCATTCTCCGATAAGCAAATGTTCCACTTGGGCAGGTGAATGTTGTCTTCTCTTGATCGACGGGGTGTACGGCGATCTGAAAGTATCCAGAATACCCATCAAGGAAAAATAGAAACTCTGCCCAGCCAGTCTCTCTAGAATTTGATCAAGGAATGGGAGGGGATAGTGGTCTTTCTTCGTCTTCTCATTGAGTTTTTGATAGTCCACACACATCCTCCACTTAGATTGTTCTCTCACTGGCATTAGTTCCCCATTGGCATTTTCAGCAACTATGATTCCACCCTTCTTGGGTACGACTTGGATGGGGCTCACCCAAGTGCTGTCAGAAATAGGGTAGATAATTCTGGCATCAAGCAATTTGACTACCTCTTGAGTCACCACTTCTTTCAATTTTGGATTTAGTCACCTTTGCATTTGGTGGGTTGGCCTCGCGTCTTCTTCAAAATATATTCGGTGCGCATAGATGGAGGGATCAATACCCCTCAAATCAGTAATGGTCCATCCAATAGCTTGAATGTTCTTCTTCAGAACCTTCATCAAAGCCTCCTCTTGTTTGGGTGAAAGTATGGATGAAATGATCACCGGGAGGGTGTCATTCGCCCCTAGAAAAGCATACTTCAAACCTTCAGGAAGTGATTTTAGCTCAAGTGGGGGGGGGCTTTTCAAGAGAGTTTTTCAATGGCTCAGAGATGGAAGGGAGGTCTTCACTTGCAGCCACCACACTCTTCATCATCTTCCTCGTCATCCTCAGGAAACTCAACTATCGGATCTAATCCTCTACCTTGAGTGGCAGTTTGAATCCAATAAGGTAGGCATTCTTCCACGATCTCATCTAGACACTCAACTAGATAGCAGTCTTCTTCTGTTGCACCTATCACTTCGGCCTTGGCTGAAGATTTAAAAATGTTCAGCCGGATCTTCATGTGCATGAATGCCACATACATCGTACCAGTCCTCACGTGAATGACCACATCAACTGTGGCCAGGAAGGGTCTCCCCAAGATGATAGGAACCCTCCTCGTGTCTTTCTCCATATCCAAGATGATAAAATCAGCAGGAAATAAAGCATATGTCTCATCATCTAGTCTCACGAGCACATCATCAACATGCCCTCTAGGCGTCTTTACCGACCTGTCAGCTAACTGCAAAGTGCAATGGGCCGGACCCAACTGTCCCATCTATAATTCTGCAAAAACGTCATACGGCATGAGGTTCATGCTCGAGCCCAAGTCTAGGAGAGCTTGGTCTATGCGGTGCGCCCCAATGTAGTATGATATGATAGGAGCACCGGGATCCTTCCTCTTTCTTGGAATGGTGTGTTGCAGAATTGAGCTCACTTGCTCGGTAAGCTTTACCTTCTTCGGGGTTCTCCCCATAGTTCTTCTCTTGAAAGTACAAAGATCCTTCAAAAACTTAGCATATGAAGAAATTTGCTTGACTGCATCAAGCAGAGGGATATTGATCTTCACTTGTTTAAAAGTTTCCAGAATGTCCTCTGTATGCTTTTTCCTTCTTTTCTCGGCAGAAGGCTTCTTAAGAGCCTCGGGGAAAGGGGGGAGTTGGGATCCCAAATGGTCCATCTCAGCAGTATCATCGACTAGTATCACGAGAATCATGGTATCATCATTCAGTATCTCGGTATCAACTATCAGAATCACGGTATCAACACTACCTCTTATCACATTATCATCAATCTGCATCTTAGCATCAACCTGCTCAGCCTCAGTGTCATCTCTGCCAACAACTGTACCATGGGGGCTCTCCAAAGTCCTTCCACTCCTCAATGTAGTCACTGCCTTCACATGATCATGGGTGGTAGGAGAGGGAGCTTGTGGAGGTGGTTGTGGTGGTGTTGGTGGTAGTGGCGGATTAGGTTTGTGAAGGATGTAGGATGGTTGTTGTGGAGGTGGGTGGTATGGGGGTGGTTCTTGTGATTGATGTTGTGGTGGTGGTTGTGAGGTGTGTTGGAAGTTATACGAAGGTTGAGGAGGTGGTGGATCATTGATAACTTGAGGGGAGCCCATATAACTATTTGCATTGTTTGGGAAAAGGATATTCCCTCCTCATAAAGGGCAAGTAAAAGGGAAATCTCATCCAGCCTTTGCTCTAGTCGATCAATGGTTTGTCCTTGAAAGGACATCTCTCTCTTCACTTCATCAAGGCTTCTCAATCTTGCAAGAACTTCTTCTTCAAACATGGAGCTATCTCTTGGCTCACGGTCTTCTTGTGGTTCCCATGAGAAGTTTGGACCATTTCTACATTCAGAAGTGCATGAGCTTGACATGGGGATTTGGTTGTTCTGAATGCCATAGGATTGTAGTACCATGTCTCCACAAAGAGACACCATGGAGTCAGCAGAATGATGAGAAGGACCTCACACATGATTCTACATGAGATACAACATGTCTTGCAACATCTTCATCATGTAGGGTGTTTAAGGGATTGAAGGGGCTTGCACATCTCGGTCCACCATCTTGACTCCAAAGGGTTGCTTGTCATATGCACGAGGCACAACCAAACAAAAGAGGGCAAGTTAGCAAACCAAGATGCAAAAGTAACACAAAGAATAAATAATAGCAATGGTGAGGGCAAAAGAAAAGGCTAAGCTACACTATCTAACTAGGTTGAGCACCTTTATCCCCAGCAACGGTGCCAGAAAGCTTGGTGCATCCCCGCAAGTGGTGCTTTTACACCCCACGAGGTCGGAGTGCACGGGATATGCGATCTTATGCTTTCCAAATTTGCAAGACCTACACTAACTACCTACGTCTATTAAGACACTACGCCCGCAAGCACACGGGGTCGTGTCGTAGTATAGGTGAGGCGGCAAGTACAGGGTCGATCCACAGAGATTAAGGGGGCACTAGAGTTAGACGATGCGAGCTACGTTCCTTTTGCAGAGCTTAGGGTTTTAGGGTTTTTGAAAGGTTTGATTGTTGATTAAGCTAATTGAGTAAGTAAGAAATGCAAGATGGAAACTAAGTTATGGAAGAGCAAGCAAATTAGTAAACTAAGTTAGCAAACTAACTAAGCAAGAGCAAGAAGATCTACACTACTCTAGCAAGACAAGAAGCAAGCTCCTAAGTTAACACTAAAGAGCAAAACTAAGCAATTAACTAGATTAAGCAAAAGCGACTAAACTAGACTAGCATGAACAAGCAAACTAATAAATATGGGTTTTAAGCAGTTGATTAGGGTAGGTGGGCTGTTTTGGGGATGTAACTTTGACATTAGTTGGGGGAGATCATTAAACATGCAAGGTTCTCATTTCATATCTAGATTACTAAACCAAACAACAAGGATAATGCCATTAGAATATATACCCTATACTACTAGTAGAAGACTAGGGTTAGGTGTAATTCTAATGGGATTAACCAAATCTAGGTTTCTGGAGTAAGTGATAGTGAGAAATTGAGGGTTGAGGGTAGAGATGGGAGTAGAGATGAGGGTATTTGACCTCATGCCACTAGCCACTCTAGCCTTTATAAGGCCCTAGGAAATTGCATCACTCTCACTTACACTAGCCACTTAAATCTCACACTCACTTGTAGGAGGGAGGATGTGTATGTAGGAACAAAGGGGGCTAGCTAGGAATCCACTAATTGGACCTAGGAGCCAATCCTAAGATTGTCACATACACTCCAATCCCTCCTAGAAGCTAAGTGTCATCAAGCATCTCAAAGCAAGCAATCCATGTTATAAGCACAAACCACATGCAATAAAATAGGAAATGAGTTAGAAGTAAGAGGCAATCATCATAGATAGAAATTGAGTTCATTACAAGCAATTTTCCCCCAACATGGTATCAAAGTCACATTTTAACCCCAAACAGCCCACCACTAGGGCTTAGCTACACATAGTCAAAGAAACTACAAAAGAGAGGGGAAGAAGAGGAAGAAACTCCATGAAGCTTGATGAAGTGGCCTTCTTCTTCACCTCCAAGCTACTGCAGACGACCTCCCTCCTCCAAGGGTGCAGGGGTGCATGAAATGGCAAGGGATTATGGATGAAAACCTAGGGAACTAGGTTTCCATGGTGGAATGAGGGTGGAAATGGTGGATGATGAGCCCAAAATGCAAGGAGAATGCACAAAGAGTTCAAGCGTGGAGAGTGGAGGGTGAGAATAGCTAGGGGGCGTCTAACCTAGTGCTATGGCCACCATCCAGGTATATATAGGTGGTGGTGGAAGCACTAGGGTAAGTAGGGGCAGTTTAGGAAAAGCAGTGAAAAGTAGGGTAGGGTTGGTGGACCACCCCGGCCGTGGTGGTGTGCCACGACTATGGTGAGGGTGGTGGAGAACGGTCGTGGAGTGGTGAAACGGTTGTGGTGTGAAGGAATTTGGAAAAAGGTCAAGTATGGTGGTGGCCACGGTCGTGGTGGGTATTATGCACCACGGTCGTGTTGGATACCACGGCCGTTTTGGAGGAGGGGGAGGTGACCGTGGAGAAACACCACGATCGTCTTGAGCTTCTTCGGCCACGGTCATGGCTTTCTGGGAAAAAACCCTGTTGCAAGTTGAACTTTTGGCCATTAATTCCCACGACCGTGGCAGGGTGCCACGGCCATTTTCTCTTCTACTGACCACGACCGTGTTGATGGCCACGGCCATGGTGTCTTCAATGGCCACGGTCGTGGCAGGTGGCCACGGCCGTGGGATTCTGTGGAATTTCCCTGTTGAACTTGGCACTTCATTGCTAATAAAGGCACGACTGTGGCATAGTGCCCACGGCCGTGGTGAGGTTGGCCTCACTTAATTACACTTCAATCTTCATCATTTTTGGATGTATTTTCTTGGGGACGATTCTTGACCATTGGAGGTAGGTTGAGGGAGACTTTGGGGCCTTCTTTGGGTCCCTCCATGTATGGGGGAACCCTAGAACTCCTTCTTTCTCTCTCTTCCATCCAAGCATGGTTCAAGTACCTGAAAAACGGTGCAAAGAACATCCATAAGCATATTTGCAATGATAACCATATTAGGGAAAAAGACTTGTAATCTAACATGTTTAGATGCAACTTAAGTACAAAATGGCACAGGATGGAGCCCTAAAATATGGCTACATCAATATTCCACATCATATCATCATTATGTCATCGTCATGGCCTCATCTTATAAATGTTTCTTGCATGGTTAGTGAAATCACAAAGGAGAAATGATACTTGTACTAGGAACATTTACAACTCCTTACTTTATTATGAGAGTTAACCATGCAACATGGATGAGTGTATCAAAGCATAGCATTCTTATATATATATCAAGCGTAATAGCTGCATATACTAAAGCATAACAAGCATTAAGGTTACTAACTGAATACAAGATACAACCCTCACTAAAGGTATATCGGGTAAGGGACAACCCTCACCAAAGGCACAATGTCTCTCACAAAAGAGTGTGATGCCTAGCACTATATCGGTTAAGCGTGCAACACTTCACCACTTGTTGTACCGTCCAACATCCTTCTAGGGCTATAGCCATATCGGCCAACCACTATCACTTAGGTATCGGGCAACACCACAAGAAGATATTGGGAAACACCTCCTCAAGACACCATATCGGGCAACCAGCGAGGAACCAACTTGTAATGCCCAAGCGTGTAGCATCATATCGGACGGGCAATGATGCATCGTGCAACCTGCATCGTGCAATGCTCAGTGATGGGCAATGTTGTGACGGCCAACGCACCTATATGGGTAACGGGCAACACTACCCAAGAGGGTGTCATGCACAGCAGCAAGGCCATTTCACCAAGTGTAGCACCCAATGCCCGACACAACCTCCCAACGTCCAACACAACCCCATATCATCCAAGGGAACAACTCTAATGCCCAAGCTAGGGCCATATCGGTCAAGGACATATCGCCCAACAGCTACGGTGAGGATCCATATCGGCCAAGAACCACATGACCTATCAGGTAAGGCACCCACTATCAAGGGTCCATATCAGTCAAAGGGGTCAACAAGACACCCACCTAACATATCGTCCAAGCTCTACCCTAGGATAGGGATATCGGTTTAGCAAGGGTGTTAGGTTACACCTCATCTCGGGTTGGTCCTCTTCAACCTCAAAACCACCACCAAACCCTAAATGATCAAGGGAGTTGGCTCACCTCTCAACAACTAAGTGAGAGGGGTTTTTCACAACCACTATCACATATTGGGCAGATGGGCCATCACCATATCGGCCATCCCACAACCAGGTCAAACACAAACCCTAGGCTCACCCTTTCAAACCCATGGTAAGAGAGGGGTATTGCTCTATCACTAGAGTGTAGACTCACCTCTCAAAAACTATGGGAGAGAGGGGTTTTGTCCACATAACTAAAGCTTAAGCTCACCTCTCAAGACCAAGGAAAGAGAGAGGTCTTGCCCCAAGAACACACCAATAAAGGCATGGTCGCCCCTATCGCCCAAGGCACCAACTAAAGGTAAGACCCTAAAGGCATATCGTGCAACTAGGGTAGGACAACCCTCTATCGGCCAAGCCAACCACTGTGTCGCCTAACACCATAGGCTCACCTCTTCAAGTACAAGGAGAGAGAGGGGTATTGCCTCACGGGAACACTACACACACCTTTGAACTAAGGAACCCTAAGCTCACCTCTCAACTTAAAGCGAGAGAGGGATTTTGCTCAAGATCCCCTAACCCAAAGGGTAGGCCGACACAAAGGGAAACCGACATACCACATATTATCCAACAAGATCTAGGGCACAAAATGGGTAGCAACATAACCGACTAAAACAAGAAGCATTACTAAAAATATATGTAAGGACGATCAAGATAACATAGTAATGCAACATGTAAAACAGGTATTATAGTTAGGGTTAGGATTTATGTAACCCGCCTTAAGCACAACTCCAAGCTCCAAGCTTTGGCCACCAACAAGAGAAGAAAAGTAGCAGGATGTATCAGCCACTGCCAAGGAGAAAGCAAAAACATCAGTAGTTATATCGACCACCTCCACTCCTTCCTTCTTCTCATTCTCAGCCAGCAAGGGAGAGGAAACGGCTAAGGGGCAAAGAGATTATAAATAAGAGAAAAGAGAGAGATATATAGAAGAGGGTAAAGGTTAGGAACAAGCTAGGTCAAGAAGGGTGTGGATCGCCCAACATGGTGCCATGGAAGATACACCACTGCCTCACACACCTCTTGTCCGACACACCCTGCCTGACACACCTCTTGTTCGACACACCAAGCAAGGTGACGACACCAAGCTCAAACTAGGCCCAAGAAAGCCCAACAACAAGCTTAAGCTTCAATGAGCTTAAACAAGGCTCAAAGCAAACCAAACAAGGTGCCCAACCCGTCCTCTCAACCCTAGAGGATGCAAGGAGAGAGAAAGATATCTTTCAAGGTGACAAACTTGCACACCAATCCTAGAACTTGGGTAACTTGCAAGTTGCACCTCAACCTCTCGAAAAAGCAAGAACAAACCCTAATTACAACTCAGGTGATTAGGCAAGCCTCTAAACATAGGGTTTAGGCAAAGCAAACAGGGTAAGCCCAAAACAGAGGTCATGGTCCTTACAAGACATAAACCCCTACAAAAGGATTTCATCCCCAAAATCCGAAAAGAAAAGCAAGGGATACTTCCTCCTCATCTCTTCCTCAAGCTCCCACATGGCTTTCTTAATGCCACGATGATGCCAAAGAACCTTCACAAGAACTAGTTCCTTCCTCTTCATCTTCTCCACTCTTCGGTCAAGGATCAACACCAGACCTTCCTCATAGGTCACATCTTCATCAAGCTCAACCTCACTGGTTGTATCACTATCTATGTGCCTGGATGACTTTTCTTTAGCATACTGACATGGAACACTGGATGCAGTCTGTGCAGCTCTGGAAGTAGCTCTAACTTGTAAGCCACTTTGCCAACACGAGCTATCACCGGATCTGGTCCCATATACATGGGAGCCAACTTGCCTTTACGACCAAACCTCAGCATGCCTTTCCATGGTGAGACCTTGAGATACACCTTGTCTCCCACCTGGAATTCTAGAGGTCATCGACGATTATCTGCATACGACTTCTATCTATCTTGTGTTGCTTTCAACTATTATTGTATCACCTTGATCTTCTCTGTCATCTGTTGTACTAACTCAGGAACCAAAAGCTGATATTTGCCAGACTCATACCAACATAAATGAGATCTACACTTTCTACCATACAAAGCCTCATAAGGTGCCATGTCGATACTCCGTTGGTAACTGTTGTTGTAGGCAAACTCTATCAAACTAAGATGCACATCCCAACTACCTAGGAACTACAAAACACAAGCTTAGAGAAGATCCTCCAAAGTCTGTATAGTCCTTTTAGACTGTCCATCTGTCTGCGAGTGGAAGGCAATACTGAATCTCAACTACGTTCCCAACGCTCTGTGCAACTATTCCCAAAAATGACTTGTGAACTGAGGACCTCTGTCAGAGACTATCGTTACTAGCACACCATGCAAATGCACTATCTCATCCACATACACCTGAGCAAGCTTCTTTGCTGTGTATGTTGTCTTTACCGGAATGAAATGAGCAGACTTTGTCAACCTGTCCACTATCACACAGATGGAATCATGATTTCTAGCTATCCTTGGAAGACCAACTACAAAATCCATGGTTACATGATCCCATTTCCACTATGGTATTGGCATGGGTTGCAACATACCTATCGGCTTCTGATGCTCAGCCTTAACCTGCTAGCATACTGCACACCTAGCCACAAATTTTGCCACATTTCTCTTTATGTTAGGCCACCAATATAGGTCTTTTAGATTATGATACATCTTGGTGACACCTGGATGCATAACATACATCGATGTGTGTGCTTCCTCGAGTACTAACTTCCTCAGATCATCAACATCGGGAACCATCATCATGTTATGATAACAAACTAGTCCATCCTCAGACTCATGAAATCCATCATGCTTCTCGCTGCCAAACTCTGATCTGATCAACTGAACTACATCATCTGCTTGTTGTTCTTCTTTGATATGCTGCCTCAATGTAGGCTTCACTTGCATCTGTGCCAACAAAGAGACTTCCAACTGTACATTCATCTACCGCAAAGAGACGAACATATCCTGCCTATGGCATATCAAAGAACTCAATTGTGCCTTCTTCGTAGGAAGAGAAGAAGACTTCATGCTAAGCACATCAGATACCACATTCACCTTACCAGGATGATACTCAATGGTGCAATCATAATCACTGATCAGCTCCATCCAAAAATGATGACGCATGTTCAGCTCACTCTGCGAGAAGATATACTTCATGTTCTTATGATCCGTAAAGATATGACTCATCTCCCCATAAAGATAATGTCTCCAAATCTTTAACGCATGAACCACCACTGCCAGCTCCAAATCACGCGTCAGATAACTCTCCTCATGTTTCTTAAGTTGTCGTGAAGCAAAAGAAACCACATGAACTTCCTACATCAGCACACATCCCAAGCCCTTCTTGGAAGCATCACAGAACACAACATAGCCTTTCCCAGGCTCTGGCAGCACCAACACTGGAGCACTAGTCAGCTTTTCCTTCAAGTTTTGAAAAGCTTGCTGACAACGATCATCCTAAACAAAAGGTACATCCTTCCTGGTCAACTTTGTCAACGGCAATGCAATTACACTGAAGTCCCTTATAAACCTCCGGTAGTATCCTACTAAACCCAGAAAACTACGAACTTCAGTCAGTGTCTTTGGTTGCACCCACTCTGCAACTGACTCCACCTTCTTGGGGTCCACTATGACTCCTTCCACCGATATCACATGTCCCAACAAAGTTACTTCCTTCATCCAGAATTCACACTTGTTGAACTTGGCATACAATTGGTGTTGGCGAAGGAGAGTCAACGCTTGTCGAAGATGTTGTTCATGTTGTTGACTATCCTGACTATAGATCAAGATGTCATATGAAAACCACAACAAACTGATCTAAAAATGGACAGAACACCCTGTCATCAGATCCATGAAAGTAGAAGGTGCATTGGTTAGCCCAAACGGCGTAACCACAAACTCAAAGTGACCATACCTCATCCTAAAAGCTGATTTTGGTATGTGCATCCTCCTTGATTTTGAGATGATGATATCCAGACAGCAAATCGATCTTCGAGAATATTGTAGCACCATGCAACTGATCAAACATGTCATCTATCCTCGGCAAAGGATACTTGTTTTTTATCGTAACTTTGTTCAACTGCTGGTAATCTATGCACAGACGCATCGATCTGTCCTTCTTCTTCACGAACAGAACTGGAGCACCCCACGGCGATGTGCTCGGTCTGATAAAACCGTTATCCAGCAACTCCTGCAATTGTTTCTTCAACTCTACCATCTCAGCTGGAGCCATCATGTATGGTGTCTAAGCAGCTGGCTCTGTCCCTAGTACTAGATTGATTTCAAAATTAATCTCTCGAGGTGGGGGAACACTGAGAAACACATCCTCAAACTCTCTGACAACAGGCACATCCTCAAGGCTATGACCTTCTGCCTTGGTATCCACAACATGAGCCAAAAATGCTCTACAACCTTACTGCAACAACTTTTCTGCCACCATAACTGATACCAAACATGTCGGAAGAATCTTCCTATCTCCCTAGAAGATCCACTTCTCACCATCATCAACAAACATTGATTGCTTGGAACCACTGTCCAGCACAACCTTATACCTCTCTAAGGTATCCATCCCAAGGATTACATCGAAATCATGCATATCAAGTGGTATGAGATCCATTTGTATGTTGTGTCCTGAAAAAGATAGAACACAAGATGGACACACTTCTTGAAGCAACGCGGGCCCAACAAGAGGGGTTTCTAACAACAAGCTATCTTTCTGATAGTTAATAGGTAAAATACATCTATCAAGCATACTACAAGTGATAAAAGAGTGTGCAGCACCCGGGTCAACCAGAACAGATACAAAGCAAGTAGAAGACAAATCAGAATGAAATAACTCCATCTGACCTGCAACTACTCACGTGTTGACTATCACCTCTGGTTGACTTATAGCATAGAATCAAGTCGTTGCTTGCTTTCATCCACGTCCTCTGCTTCCTTGAGCAGATGATCCTACTTGCGACGCTTGACCGCGCCCTCGCCCTCGCCCTCTGTTACCACTGGACTGTTGTCTATCTGACCTTTGTTGATTCTATCTCGGTTTTTGTGTCACTTCAACATCTCTCCTTGGGCAATTCCACCTGATATGCCTGACCTCTCCACAGAGAAAGCATGATGGGTCTCTCAGCTGCGGCGTAGATGACCTTGTCACTGCCACTGAAGTTGTGTTGTATGCCTTTGATGGTGAAAAACCATGCCCTCTTTGACTCAGCTTCTTGAAGCCATCAGACCTCTGCTTCTAGAACTGAGTAGGCTTTTTCTTGGATATAGCCTCTCTCTTCTCCTTGACTGACCATTCAATCCTTCAGACAGACTCCACAAACGTGGCAAACCACTCTCGATTTTCTAAAGCAACAACAGGTGTTATCAGCTCAACACCCAGACCTTTCTCAAACTGTCTGATTCTCTCATCATCTGTCACTACCATGTGCGGACAAAACCTCAGCAGGTCCATAAACTTGGCTTCATACTCAGTGATGCTCATAGATCCTTGGTGCAGACACTCAAACTGGCTGATCTTCTCATCCAGATAGGTCTTCGGGAAGTATCGACTCACAAACTCCTGCCGAAAGATGTCCCAACCGATCACCTCACCAGGATGCTTCTGCTCCTCGATGGCCCGCCAATGGCCAGCACTACCCTTCAGAAGGTAGACAGCATGCTTGACTTTGTCTGCTTCGGGGATGTCGAGGATCCGAAAGGCCTTCTCAAGGCCTGTTAGCCACATATTAGCATCCAATGGATCAGTCGTACTAGCATAATCTGAAGCTCTGACTCAGAGAATCCGCTCGAAGGTAATCCCAATATCCTAAGATTCACCATGGGGAGCATGTGCTCTTCGCAGAGACACTAGCAATCTTTCCACCATGAGATTCATTGTAGCCATTACCTGTCCCATAAGGTGTTGGTAGATAGGATTCTCAAGAATGGCTGGGTCGATTTGGGGGACCTCAAACACTCGATCTTCATGTGCTTGCATACTCGCTCCATCAACTGATGCACCGACATTGCTCTCAGTAGCATGTTCTTCATGATTTCCAGACATCTTTTAGCTTTATCTTCTACTGGGGGCAGAAGGTTATTGTGAGAAGATCTAGAGAAGATCACAAGAACAGACACAAAACCTAGTACTAGATCCTTGTAGACTCAGCGAACCTATAGCTCTGATACCAACCTAATATGTGACATCCCGCTATCACACAAACAACGAAATGCCACGCAAAAATGTGTGGAACCTTCATAAACACCATATTACCCAAAAAACACGGGTTAATTAAAACCGATAGCGGAAAGCAGATAAGAAAGGAACTATTACATCCAGATCCACATCCTGCAAGGAAACATGTTATATAAACATACATCAACCTGATACATATCCATAGTTCATAGGATCCAGCTGTCACTTATCCATAAAGGATGTATCACATGTTTAAATACAGAATAGGCCACATTAGGCCAACAACAGGATAAACAAGCTACATCAACTATACATCGTGAAACCTCATCAAAACACCTCCAAGGACCTAAGAGTACATGGATGACTCTAGGACTCTACTATAAAACACCCAACAACAGCAACAACATATCCAACCTTGCTTTCTACTGCTCTTCTTGATGCTCAGTTGTAACACTGCGATCACCACCATGACTAGCTTGACCACCTAAAAAGGTTTTAAACCAACAGGATGAGACACACAGTCCCAGCGAGAAACATAACCCCCGCTGAAACTATAAAACCTCAAAGGAGAGCTAGAACATATAGTACAGGTAACTGATATAAGCAGGTCATATATGAGCAGCATACTGAGCAGAACTAACTTGTTACAACATCATACCGAGATATTGAGTAAGCATATGCAAAGATAATAATATGAAACATGATTGACAAGACAAGTCTAATAAGAACTGATCATAACATCTGAGGAACATGTAAGTAACTGCGAGATAAAACTAGGGCAACTATACAAATAGGGCCTCAACCAATGTCTCTTGTTTGCCCTAAGCATATATACTATATGGATGGATTATAATTTATTATGCCTTGAGGAAGTGAGTCGTACCACTCAAATACAAACTGACCACCCCTTGGTCGCAATCGATTGACATACAAGGTCGATGGAAGAGTCAGATTCCACGACCTCACTTCCCTTATGGTCAGTGTATAAGAACCAACAAGCAGGACCCCAATCTCATGCTTAAGTGTCCTCAACCACACAGGGTCAGGCTACCCTCTGTCTAGCCCACCTTGGTATAGGTATCGGCGCTAGAAAACTGAGCCACAGGCCTGTTCACCGTGCTCCATCATCACTGAGCCATGGGCCTATTCACCATGCTCTATCACATATCCTGAGCCATGGGCCAGTTCACCATGCTCTAACCACACTGAGTCATGGGCCTAAAACCGTGCTCTAAACATGCACAACTACTTAGGGCATAGGCGCACCCCGCATATTCAACAATATGCGTTCCGAGTTAACCCGCAAGAGAACCTGTTTCACCATCACCAAACTCGTGACGATGATGGATCTATGGCCAGGGCAAACTACATGAAAGAGTCATCTGTAATTAATTAACATATTTTAAGTGGATTGCAAGATTCAACCAAGTTATGTAACATGCAACTATAACAAGAATGAATAAACATAAACATCATTATCTTGTGTTACATTATCACTAAGGCCTTCAGTGCCATTAACATCATCCTGATCCATCACAAGGATCCAACATCACATGTTCCCACTTGGCCTCTTACCAATCATCAAGATCCATCTCAAGGATCATCATCACGGGGACTCAATCCCATCATGAAGGCACACATTGCCATTCCATGGGTAACACCCATCATACATCATTGGGTTCATCACAACCCTTGATATTCCACATCATATCATCATTATGCCATCGTCATGGCCTCATCTTATAAATGTTACCTGCATTGTTAGTGAAATGACAGAGGAGCAATGATACTTGTACAAGGAACATTTACAACTCCTTACTTTATTATGAGAGTTAACCATGCAATGTGGATGAGTGTATCAAAGCATAGCATTCTTATATATATATATATCAAGTGTAATAGCTGCATATACTAAAGCATAACAAGCATTAAGGTTACTAACCGAACACAAGATACAACCCTCACTAAAGGTATATCGGGTAAGGGACAACCCTCACCAAAGGCACAACGTCTCTCACCAAAGAGTGTGACGCCCAGCACTATATCGGTTAAGCATCCCACACTTCACCACTTGTTGTATCGTCCAACACCCTTCTAGGGCTACAGCCATATCGGCCAACCACTATCACTTAGGTATCGGGTAGCACCACAAGAAGATATTGGGCAACACCTCCTCAAGACACCATATCAGGAAACCAGCTAGGAACCAACTTGTAATGCCCAAGCGTGCAACATCATATCGGGCGGGCAACACTGCATCATGCAACCTTCATCGTGCAATGCCCAGCGATGGGCAGCGTACCTGTAAGGGTAACGGGCAACACTACCCAAGAGGGTGTTGTGCAGAGCAGCAAGGCCATTTCACCAAGTGTAGCACCCAATACCCGACACAACCTCCCAACGTCCAACACAACCCCATATCATCCAAGGGAAAAACTCTAACGCCCAAGCTAGGGCCATATCGGTCAAGGACATATCGCCCAACAGCTAGGGTGAGGATCCATATCGGCCAAGAACCACATGACCTATCGGGCAAGGCACCCACTATCAAGGGTCCATATTAGTCAAAGGGGTCAACAAGACACCCACCTAACATATCATTCAAGCTCCACCCTAGGATAGGGATATCGGTTTAGCAAGGGTGTTAGGTTACACCTCATCTCGGGTTGGTCCTCTTCGACATCAAAACCACCACCAAACCCTAAATGATCAAGGGAGTTGGCTCACCTCTCAACAACTACGTGAGAGGGGTTTTGCACAACCACTATCACATATCGGGCAGATGGGTCATCACCATATCGGCCATCCCAAGGCACCAACTAAAGGTAAGACCCTAAAGGCATATCATGCAACTAGGGTAGGACAACCCTCTATCGGCCAAGCCAACCACTGTGTCGCCTAACACCATAGGCTCACCTCTTCAAGTACAAGGAGAGAGAGGGGTATTGCCTAACGGGAACACTACACACACCTTTGAACTAAGGAACTCTAAGCTCACCTCTCAACTTAAAGTGAGAGAGGGATTTTGCTCAAGATCCCCTAACCCAAACGGTAGGTCGACACAAAGGGAAACCGACATACCACATATCGTCCAACAAGATCTAGGGCACAAAATGGGTAGCAACATAACCGACTAAAACAAGAAGCATTACTAAAAAGATATGTAAGGACGATCAAGATAACATAGTAATTGATGAATGCATATTCATCTGAGTCCAATCGCCTCTTTTGACCCATATTTACACTGTTTAGTCGCCTTTATTGGTTTTATCTTCTAAATATGCGAAATGACTTGGCTAAACTGCTTTAATGAGCTTTTATTACCTATACTTTATATTATGTGAGTAATTGAGCTTAATTGAATTATCACAGATTTAATTAGATTCTTACAGCGTTTTGGCAGGTCAAATCGAGCTTTGGGCCCGAGTTTTGGTCCATTTCCCAATTTTGGGATTTGTTTAGCTCTGGTCAATGGCTGGTCAATGAGGGGCCCTCCTCCTTTTCCCTTTTATGTGGCCCTTCTCCTGGAGGCTACATTACCCGCGGTTCCTCCTGACCTAGCCGTGACCGTAGCAAAATGATCGTGGTCTCCACAAACCTCATGGCCTGAAGTAGTCAATGCCGCGACCGCGGCCTTCTTACACCTCTCTGCCTGCCTCCGCAGATCTGCCACTCTCACCCCAACCTAGACTTCATGGCAGTAGCAGATCTCCATCCAACCTCTACACCTCAACACTGCACCACCACCATCTATCTTCAACCTCCAGAACCGCCTGCATCCACAGCTCGGCATCGATCGATGCCAACAACTCCACCCCAACGCCTTGGCTTGATCCCGACCTGAACTCCCAAAAACCACGGACACATGTCTATGGTCCTTAGATTGCTACCCTAACCGCGGGCAACTTCCCTGGATCGCGACCTGCAGTTTCACATGCCAGGACCGTGGCCTAACCCGCGACCTCCCTGTTTGAGAATTGCGATCTGCAATAAAGGGGACGAACGAGCCAAATACCAAGCATCAATGCTTCCATCGACCTTCTACCTGCAGACTCCCACCTGAGCGCCCTCTCTCCACCTTCTCTCGAGGCAACGATGACCTGCTCCCTCTTCCAATACATGTGACCTACAGTTCCACGACAAAGGCCGCGACCACGACAAAGGCCGCAACCACAACAAAGGCCACGACCACGACAAAGGTCGCGACCACGACAAAGGTCGCGACCACAACAAAGGTCGCGACCATGACAAAGGTCGCAACCATGACAAAGGCCGCGACCCCGACATTTGTCGTGACCACGAAAAAGGCCACGACCACGACAAAGGCCGTGACCATGACTAGTGCTGCAACCATGACAAATGTCGCGACCCGCTGCAGAAATGATAAGGACACGATTTTAAGTCGATGCCCAGCCTGCCAATAAATAGAACTCGACTCCAGCCAGTCAAATCATCATATCCAGACGCCGTTAGGCTGCAAGTCTGTCCTGGGCCTAAGGAGATGATCTCCATAGCCAAGAACCTGCCCCCGTGGTGGTTTTGCGGCCTGTTCACCCAGATCCGGAGTGAAGACTCAGATCGGCAAGCCACCTCGTTCAGATCTAGATCTGGGTCTAGATCTGCTGCATCTACACCGCCATCTCGTCCACGAGCTTCTCCTCCTGCTGCAAGCAAGGTCCATGAGAAGAAAGAGAAGGAGGAGAGAGAAGATCTGCCCCGTCTGCCATGGTGTTCTTCCCTTCTCGTCCAAATCTACCTCGACCTTGTGTAGAAGACTGTTCCTCCACAATGCTGTGATCGTCTTCCTCACCATGCTCATGGCGGAATCCTCTCTTTCTCTTGTTATTCTTGTTTCTCTCACCATGAGCGAGTAGTTTACTTTTTCTGGGGTGCGGGGACTAACCCCACTGCCCATGCTTTCATATCTCACTGTTAAACATTCCATGGCATGTATATAATCTTTCATTTCGTTGTTAATCGTCGATGAGTGCTTTTGGATTGATCACCTACTTGCATATATCTTGTTCATTTCCTATGTTGCGAGAACTTCAATGTGTAGGTTTTGAATGTCGATTAACGCGGTTGACTCCCAAACTAGAAATAGAATGGGATTCCTTGAGGTCGTAAGTGTATGATCCGTGTGGTGATGAGCCATCTAGCCCACGATGACGCTTCTGTGTGCCCGATGCCTGTATAGGGGGACCACAGCTTCATTTGGATTTATGTATCTTTGAAGTCATAAGTACGTGATCTAGATGGTGACAAGACATCTGATACCTAAGGTGATGCTTACGCGGACCTGACGCCCGTACGGGGGGTTCTACAGCAGCTCTATTTGAATGGTTGTATCTTGCCTAGATGTTTGATGTTTGGATGTGAATGCATGTGTAGTGGTGGTGAAACTCGGGACCATCCCAGTGATTTCCATCATTAATCTTTAATCAACCTTTAATCCTGCTCTTTTACTTTCCTTGCATTTAGTTTAATTAAACTCAATTCAACCTACCTTGTTCTAAATACTAGTCTTGATTCAACTAGATTTGATTAGAGAAAGATTCTTTAAAACGTTGTCCCTTGGGATTCGATCCTCAACTATACTACGATAAGACCCGTCCGCTTGCGAGTGGCATTATTGCACGTTGTTTTGGTTAAAAACTTAGGGATTTCAACCCTAAGTGAGTTTGTTAGTGCGATAATAGAAGCCACGTCAAATTCTGACGTCGTTGTCGGGGACAACGGAATCATCTAGTTAGATCTAGTTCTTTTGAGGCTAATTTAGGTTTTCCTTTTACTTTTGATACTAGCGATCATATATACTTGAATTCGGTTCTACTCTGTCCATCTCATCAGCAAAAGATCTTTTTATCCTAGGTGCCCACAAAGTCTAGTGTATGCGCCGCTCAGATAGTTTCGGACTCTCTGCTAGCTTTGACCCTGAGATAGACAGAACCTTTCGCCATCAATACAGAGAGAACCAAGCAATAATGGCTCAAGAGGAGGAAATTTCTAGAAGGGTAGCTCAAGCCCTTAATGCACAAAGAGATAGGCTTATGCAAGAAGCCCGAGCCGCAGTTCAATAAGAAATCCAGGCAGCTCAAGCAGCAGCTCAACAAGCTGAGCTACAAAAAGACCTTAGAGAATTCTCGATCCCTAAAGCTGCAGACGTTCGTCACCCAGTGCAACCTCCTCCCATCAACACTCCGAATTTTGAGATAAGAGCACATTGGGTTACGTTGCTTCAAAATAGTCCTTTCTATGGTAAGCAAGGAGAAGATAGTCAAGAACATCTTCTGAGATTCATAGACTTATGCGCCATGACAAAGCAAAATGGAGTCACATATGATGCCATCAGACTCCGCCTCTTCAAGTACTCTCTTGCTGATAGAGCTATGAGTTGGTATAACTCTTTGCAATGCGAACCCATCACCACTTGGGAACAACTTCAAAATGTTTTTCTGGAAAAGTTTTATCCACCTTCTCTCACCTATGAAATTAGGGGCCGAATAACGCAATTCACCCAGGCCCCTAGAGAATCCCTAGCTGAAGCATGGGAAAGATACAAAGAGCTTCTACGCAAGTGCCCACATCATGGCATTCCAAAGAATCAACTCATTGAAATCTTTTATAGAGGTGTGGATGATGATATCAAGAGGTTTTTGGATTCCTCGTCTGGAGGAAACTTCATGCGTCAGAGTTATGATAGTGCATGGAAGGTTGTCACCCTTGGAGTTGAAAACCAAGACAACTGGGGTAGACCTGTTGGCAAAGGAGTGCTGAAGGTAGCTATGGTTGAAGCAACACCCGAGTACAAGTCTATCGTTGAATCTCTCAAACTCCTAGTTTCAAAGCAAGACCATCTAGAATCGTGTCTCACAGCTTATGAAAGAAGACGTTTGCCCCCTGGACAACAAGAGCAAGTTAAGTCAGCCTCAGTCTTCTACAAAGCATGCAAAGGAACTGACATTCTACTCTAGCCTGTAACATTCTCTACGATGTTGTTTTGAGCAATACATGTGCCCAAGAAGATAATGGTCAAATGGAAAATCTGAATGTTGTCAACACCATCCCTGGTCAAGGGTACTATAATCCGAATCAGAATAGGAACCATCCATGTTTTCAATATGGAAACCCTTCTGGAGCGGAAAACTCACGACAACTTGGTTCAAATACTCAACAATGAGGCCCGCCGGGATTCCAGTATAACCAACAACCAAATTTTGGGAATCAAGGAAACTTTAGAGGAAACTACCAGAATAGAAACTACAACAATTATCAGAACAATTCTCAGTTTCAGAACCCCACCCAAGTCCCCTATCAACAGTAACAACAAGGGCAACAAGCCGGTCCCATCCATCCTAATGACAAATTGTCAACTATTGAGAAGATGTTGCAGTCGCAACAGACTATGATAGCTAACCAGCAAGCCCATCAAAAGGCTATTGAATCCCAACTAGCTCAACTTGCAGCTAGCATGAAGCCACCTGCTGGAACCTTTGTCGGACAACCAGAGAACAATCCTAAGCACCCAGAGCAATTGAAAGTTGTCACCACTAGGTCTAGAAAAGACCCCCCAGTTAAGATACCAATAACTGAAACAAATGATGATGACTTTGTGAATGTCCAAGACTATGCAATACCTGAGTCTAAACCAAAGGAACAACCAACCGCTGATAAGATAGACAAAGCAAGATTGGAGGAACCATTGGTTACAGAGGCAGAAGACACACCTAAGTCGGATGTGCCAGTATACAAGCCTCGTCCTCCTTTCCCAGCTCACTTGAAGAAGACAAAGCTTGATACTCGATTCAACAAGTTTAAAGAAGCTATGAAGAAGCTTCATGTAGATATACCCTTTCTAGATGCGTTGGCCGAGATACCAGCCTGGACTAAGTATTTAAAGTCCCTCCTCACAAGGAAGTACATAACTGAAGAATACAAAACTGTTAAGCTAGAACAACCACTTCTGATATCATCCAGAGCAAGATGCCCAAGAAGCAGAAAGACCCGGGATCCTTTGGGATTTCATGCCATATCGGTGACTCTTCGTGTAAGAAGGGATTAGCCGATCTCAGTGCTAGCATTTCTATCATGCCACTTAGCCTTTGCAAGAGGCTAGGGTTTGTATAATTACTCCCAACTGGAATGACCATTCAACTTGCAAATAACTCTATGACTCTTCCTTTGGGAATCATCAAAAATGTCCCTATCAAGGTTGGAAAAGACTCTTATGTCCCTTGTGACTTTGTCATCATGGACATAAAAGAATACGTCAGATACCCTCTTATCTTTGGTCGTCCGTTCCTCGCCACTGCAAGAGCATTGATTGATGTTGAAGCAGGGACCTTATTGCTCAGATTAGGGAAAGAAACCCTTGAGTTCAAAGTTTTTGAAAGTATGCGAAGACCGAGCATGAAGGAAGAAGTCTATTTGATTGATTGCATTGAGCAAATGTCTCTCCTCACACAAGAGGAATATGAATAAGACGATCATTTAGAAGTGTCTCTAACAAACCCATCTGCTGAAATTTTCATCAACAACCAACTTAAGGATTGTATCCTTCACCTCGACTCTGTAGAAGAAGATCCTGAAGCTAAGTTTGAGGAACTTAAAGCTGTAAATGTATCTGAAGAGCCATGTAAGAAGCCATAAGCCCTTGAAATGAAGCCCCTACCCGAGGGACTTAAGTACATGTTTTTGGATGATCTTAAGGTTTGTCCGGTTATTATAAACTCTGATCTAACAAACGAATAAGAAGATAGACTCTTGAAAGAATTAAAGGAAAGAAAGAAAGCTATCGGGTACAAGATGAGCGATCTCACCGGGGTCAGTCCAGCGCTTTGTATGCACAAAATCCTTATGGTGGAAGACCACAAGCCGACTGTTGAGCATCAATGGAAGTTGAATCCTAATATGAAGGAAGTAGTCCGTCGAGAAGTTATCAAGTTGCTCACTACCAGAATCATCTAGATTCGATATCTGACTCACCGTGGGTAAGTCATGTGCATGTCGTTCCAAAGAAGGGTGGCACTACTGTGATACGTAATGAAGAAAATGAACTCATCCCCACTCGAACGGTCACCGGGTGGAGGATGTGCATCGACTACAGGAAGTTAAACAAGGCAACACGTAAAGATCATTTCCCGATGCCTTTTCTAGATCAAGTCTTAGAGCGATTGGCTCACCAGGAATATTTTTTCTATCTCGATGGCTACTCTAGATTCTATCAAATCCCTATACATCCAGATGACCAAGAGAAAACTATGTTTACCTGCCCCTTTGGAACATACGCCTTTAGAAGGATTCCATTTGGACTCTGTAATGCGCCTGCAACCTTCCAACGTTGCATGGCGGCCATATTTGCTAGTTTGACCGAAACCATTCTGGAAATTTTTATGGATGATTTCTCTGTATATGGGGATTTGTATGATTCATGCCTAAGGCACCTCTCCCTTGTCCTCAAACGATGCGAAGAAACACATCCGGTGCTTAATTGGGAGAAATGTCATTTTATGGTAAAAGAAGGCATTGTCCTTGGCCATAGAGTTAGTAATCGAGGAATTGAAGTGGACAAAGCCAAGATCGAAATGATCTCCAAACTATCTATCCCTACCACTGTAAGAGAAGCCCGTGCATTCCTTGGTCATGCGGGTTTCTACATAAGGTTTATCAAGGATTTCTCCAAGATAACCAAGCCCGTGACAAACTTGTTGCTGAAGGATGCTGATTTCCATTTTGATGAAGAGTGTATCAAGAGTTTCAACGACCTAAAGCATGCCCTTACAACAAAACCCATCATTTGTGCCCCGGATTGGGACAACCCATTTGAAATTATGTGTGATGTCGGTGATTACACTGTGGGTGCCATTCTGGGCCAATGTATAGAGAAGAAACATCATGTCATCTATTATGCATCGAAGACCCTTGACGAAGCTCAGAGGAACTACGCAACTACTGAGAAGGAAATCCTAGTAGTCATTTATGCCTTTGAAAACTTTAGATCCTACCTCATCGGTTCAAAGGTGATTGTCTACACCGATCATGCTGCTATCCGTTATCTTCTAAAAAAGAAAGATGCAAAACCAAGGCTAATAAGATGGATTCTCCTATTGCAAGAATTTGATCTTGAGATTAGAGATAAGAGAGGCACATAAAATGTTGTAGCAGACCACTTAAGTTGTATCCACACTCTGGAAACTGAGAAGGTCCCAATCAACAACTCTCTTCCAGATGACCAGCTTATGAAAGTCTCAGAAGCTACCCCTTGGTACTCGAACTATGTGAACTACCTTGCCGCCGGTATCATCCACCCTGAGTGTACTGGAAATGCTCTAAAGAAATTCATGCATGATGTGAGGCAATATCAATGGGATGAACCGTACCGCTTCAAGCTCTGTGCTGATGGTCTCTACAGACATTGTATCTCTAAGGAAGAAGCCCAACTTATTTTAGAACAATGCCACTCAGGCCCAGTCAGAGGTCATATGAGTTCTAAGAAAACTTCTTTGAAGGTTCTGCAATGTGGGTTCTTTTGGCCAACCATATCCAGAGATGCTTACAATTTTGTTCTGTCATGTGACAAGTGTCAGAGAATGGGAAACATTACGAAAAGAGATGAGATGCCACTTAAGCTATGGCAAAAAGTTGAGATTTTTGATGTTTGGGGAGTGGACTACATGTGTCCATTCCCATCCTCACATGGATTTTCCTACATCCTAGTCACGGTTGATTATGTCTCCAAATGGGTAGAGGCAATACCAATGGTTACTAGCGATTCAAAACCCGTCATTAAAATGTTCAAAGATATCATTTTTCTCCGTTTCGGAGTTCCACGCACTGTGATCTCCGACGGAGGTTCTCATTTTCTAGAAAGAAGCTTTGAAGATTTGTTAAGAAAATATGGTGTAACGCACAAGGTAGCTTCCCCCTACCACCCACAAACAAGTGGGTAGGTGGAGGTTTCGAACCGTCAACTCAAAGCTATCCTGGAAAAGACAGTAGGACGCAACCAAAAGGATTGGTCTGTGAAAATCAATGACGCCTTATGGGCCTACCGAACTACATTCAAAACTCCTCTTGGAACAACACCCTTCAGACTCATCTATGGAAAATCATGTCACCTACCCGTGGAACTAGAACATAAAGCATGGTGGGCAATCAAACAGCTAAATTTCGACATGAAGAAAGCAGGCAAAGCCAGGATTCTACAACTTCAAGAGTTGGATGAACTCCGAATGACATCTTATGAGAATGCACAAATCTACAAGGAACGCACAAAGCTTTGGCATGATGGACATCTAAAGAGGAAGGACATTCAAGTGGGAGACCAAGTTCTGCTATTCAACTCAAGACTGAGATTATTCCCAGGGAAACTCCGCTCTCGATGGCCTGGACCATACATTGTCAAGAGCATCTACCCACATGGTGCATTTACCTTATGGAGTGAGAAGTCAGGTGATTTTGTGGCAAATGGCCAACGCTTGAAGAGATATTTAACCACAACTGATACTAGCACTGATGAATTGATGAATCTGTCCAAACCAACATACCTACCAGAGAGCTAAAGAAATCACGTCGAGCCAACGACGTAAAACAAAGGCGCTTGTTGGGAGGCAACCTGATCTTTAACTTAGCTTTTATTTTTAGTTTTGTTTTTAGAAAATTTTGCACCTGGTAGACGATGCATCACAAGATGCAGTCTTAAGTTCTGATAGTTTCCATTTTTGAGATTTCAGATGGAGGGCACGTCGCCGAATAGGATGCAACCACATCTTGTGGACCAACCGGCACGAGTTTACCCCTCCATCTCGGATTTAGAGTTTGCTCAGGACGAGCAAATTTCTAAGTTCGGGGTGGAGGGTGGGTGGTACGTACCTTACTTTCCACCCTCTCCTATCCATTTCAGACTTAAGATCTCATCGTTGAAATTTTGAGCAAATTTTTCAAAAAAAATCTGAATTTTCAAACGTTTTCATAACAAGTTTGTATAGGAACTTGATGAAGTTTTGACGCTTTTGTTTCAATCAAAGCCTTTACCTAGCCGGCTACCCTATTTTTCCATGCAGTTTTGAATCATTATACCCTCCTTATTCGAAGCGAATCCTCAAGGAGAACAATTTCTGAAACTAGCCTATGATTAGAAATCACCGTGTGAAGCTTATGAATCCTAACATCATGATCAATAGATATGACAAGTATCTGTCAAACTGAGAGGGATCAAACACGTTGTGCTTCCTATCTGACTAGTGGAATAATAGCATGGAATATCCACTGGCTCCTCATCAAGTCATTATTTGAGCGGAGTATGACAAGGAGAACGACCCGGTGCACTGAATTGTAAATCAAGTTGCACTCTGATCTGAACTCTTTTCTACACTTCTTCCATCATCTTCTTACCCCTCCGTTCATCAAAAACAAAAAAAATAGCCAATATAGTGCCAAACCCTAAGTTCAGGGTGGAACACTCTCTCTCTTTATGCTTCTTCCATACCCCTCGCTACGAAATAGGGGCGTATCAACAAGAAAATATGCCTAAGCGCACACAAAAAGAAATACAATCTCGAGTCGAATAGAGGAGAGATTCGCACAAAAAAATGCAATTAACGAAATTGCAAATCATGTAATAAAAATCTTGAGTCGAATAGAGGAGAGATTTGTATCTTCCTTCCATACCACCCTTTACTCCCTTTTCCACCTACTGGCACAATGAATGCCTACGCTCACCAACATCCTAAAAACACCAGTGTCAGATCAGGTGCACACTTGTTCTTCTGTGAGTATCTCTGGACTCTTATGAAACTCTCTAATATGCTTGATTTTGGAAAAAGGGGAGAGGAAGTGATGTTGGGAAATGAACTCGGAAACAAAGATATGGTAAAATGTGTTCTATGATCTCAGGATGTTGAGACACTTAGTCATACCGTGCTGAAAAGAAACAATCGTGATGCGAAGAGGAAGCAGTCGCACGAGTTGAAGGGATTCATCTAGTGAGTGTTTTAGATTTTGTGTTACTCGAGGACGAGCAACGTTTAAGTTTGGGGTATTTTGATGAATGCATATTCATCTGAGTCCAATCTCCTCTTTTGACCCATATTTACACTGTTTAGTCACCTTTATTGGCTTTATCTTCTAAATATGTGAAATGACTTAGCTAAACTACTTTAATGAGCTTTTATTACATATACATTCTATTATGTGAGTAATTGAGCTTAATTGAATTATCACAGATTTAATTGGATTCTTACAGCATTTTGGGAAGGTCAAATCGAGCTTTGGGCCTGAGTTTTGGTCCATTTCCCAATTTTGGGCTTTGTTTAGCTCTGGTCAATGGTTGGTCAACGAGGGCCCCTCCTCCTTTTCCCTTTCACGCGACCCTTCTCCTGGAGGCTACATTACCTGTGGTTCCTCTTGACCTAGCTGCGACCACGGCAAAATGATCGCGATCTCCACAAAATCTGCGGCCTAAAGTAGTCAATGTCGTGACCGCAGCCTTCTTACACCTCTCCGCCTGCCTCCGCGGATCCGCCACCCTCACCCCAACCTGGACTTCACGGCAGCAGTAGATCTCCATCCAACCTCTGCACCTCAACGATGTGCCACCACCATCTATCTTCAACCTCCAGAATTGTCTGCATCCGCAGCTCGGCATCGATCGATGCCAACAACTCCACCCCAACGCCTTGGCTTGATCCCGACTTGAACTCCCAACAACTGCGGACACATGTCCATGGTTCTTAGATCGCTACCCTAACTGCGGGCAACTTCCCTGGATCGCGACCTACAGTTTCACATGTCGTGACCACGGCCTAACCCGTGACCTCCCTGTTTGAGAATTGCGATCTGCAATAAAGGGGACGAACGAGCCAAATACCAAGCATTAACGCTGCCATCTGCCTTCTACCTGCAGACTCTCACCTGAGCGCCCTCTCTCCACCTTCTCTTGAGGCAACGATGACCTGCTCCCTCTTCCAATACCTGTGACCTACAGTTCCATGACAAAGGCCGTGACCACGACAAAGGCTGCGACCACGACAAAGGCTGCGACTACAACAAAGGCCGCGACCACGATAAAGGCCGTGACCACAACACAGGCCGCGACCATGACAAAGTTCGTGACCACGAAAAAGGCCGCAACCACAACAAAGGCCGCAACCACAACATTTGCTGTGACCACGACAAAGGCCACGACCACAAAAAAGGCCGTGACCACGACTAGTGCTACGACCATGACAAATGTCGCGACCCACTGCAGAAATGACAAGGACGTGATTTCAAGTCGGTGCCCAGCCTGCCTATAAATAGAACTCGACTCCAGCCAGTCAAATCATCATATATGGATGCCGTAAGGCTGCAGGTATGTCATGGGCCTAAGGAGACGATCTCCATAGCCAAGAACCTGCCCCCGTGGTGGTTTTGCGGCCTGTTCACCCAGATCCGAAGTGAAGACTCAGATCTGCAAGCCACCTCGTTCAGATCTAGATCTAGATATGGGTCTAGATCTGCTGCGTCTACGCCATTTCTACGCCGCCATCTCGTCCACGAGTTGCTCCTCCTACTGCAAGCAAGGTCTGCGAGAAGAAAGAGAAGATGGAGAGAGAAGATCTGCCCCGTCTGCCGTGGTGTTCTTCCCTCCTCGTTTAAATCTGCCTCGACCTTGTGTAGAAGACTATTCCTCCACGGAGCTGTGATCGTCTTCCTCACCATGCTCATGGTGGAATCCTATCTTTCTCTTATTATTCTTGTTTCTCTCACCATGAGCGAGTAGTTTACTTTCGCTGGGGTGCGGGGACTAACCCCGCTGCCCATGCTTTCATATCTCACTGTTAAACATTCCATGGCATGTATATAATCTTTCATTTCGTTGTTAATCGTCGATGAGTGCTTGTGGATTGATCACCTGCTTGCATATATCTTGTTCATTTCCTATGTTGTGAGAACTTCAATGCGTAGGTTTTGAATGTCGATTAACGTGGTTGACTCCCAAACTAGAAATAGAATGGGATTCCTTGAGGTTGTAAGTATATGATCTGTGAGGTGACGAGCCATCTAGCCCACGGTGACACTTCTGTGTGCCTGACACCTATATAGGGGGCCCACAGCTTCATTTGGATTTATGTATCTTTGGAGCCGTAAGTACATGATCTGGATGGTGATGAGACATATGATACCTAAGGTGATGCTTACGCGGACCCGACGCCCGTACGGGGGGTTCTGCAGTAGCTCTATTTGAATGGTTGTATCTTGCCTGGATGTTTGATGTTTGGATGTGAATGCATGTGTAGTGATGGTGAAACCCGGGACCATCCCAGTGATTTCCATCATTAATCTTTAATCAACCTTTAATCCTACTCTTTTACTTTCCTTGCATTTAGTTTAATTAAACTCAATTCAACCTACCTTGTTCTAGATACTAGTCTTGATTCAACTAGATTCAACTAGAGAAAGATTCTTTAAAACATTGTCCCTTGGGATTCGATCCTCAACTATACTGCGATAAGACTCGTCCGCTTGTGGGTGGCATTATTGCACGTTGTTTTGGTTAAAAACTTAGGGATTTCAACCCTAAGTGAGTTTGTTAGTGCGATAATAGAAGCCATGTCAGTAATGAAACATGTAAAAGAGGTAGTATAGATAGGGTTAGGAGTTATGTAACCCACCTTAAGAACAACTCCAAGCTCCAAGATTTGGCCACCAACAAGAGAAGAAAAGCAGCAGGTTGTATCAGCCACCACCAAGGAGAAAGCAGCAACAACAACAGCTATATCGACCACATCCTCTCCTTCCTTCTTATCGTTCTCATCCAGCAAGGGAGAGCAAACGGCTAAGGGGCAAAGAGATCTCAAACAATAGAAAAGAGATAGATATATAGAAGAGGGTAAATGGTAGGAACAAGCAAGGTGTCATCCTCCCTAAGAACACTTATCCATAGCCTTTGCCACCTTGCTAGAAACAAGCACCAAGTGTCCATAAGGGGTGACACAAACGAAGCTAGGTCAAGAAGGGTGTGTATCGCCCAACAAGGTGTCATGGACGATACACCAGTGCCTGGCACACCTCTTGGCCAACATACCCTTCCCAATACACCTCTTGGCCGACACACCCTACTTGACACACCAAGCAAGTTTATATTCTTACATCTGAGTTTTCTATCACCTTGGTATCTTGTACCCTTATAGGTGACTTAGGATATTTCAGCATCCCTAGAGTCTCAATAGGTTTATGTCTCAACACATGGTTCTAGTACATCACATAGCGCACTAGATCAGACTCATGGAACACATCATACATCATGTTATCCTGAGGGGTAAGGCTAAACATAAGCATCTCCACCAATCTATCCCAAATGGACCCATGTATCGGGGACTCATCTTTCTCATCTATAGCTCAGAGGTGTCGGGTTTTCATAACACATATTCTCTTACAATGAACTGCATGTCAGTCTGCTTTGCATCATCTCACGACTCATGTCGCCCCTGGGCTTTCTCAGCCATCGCATAATCAAAGCAACTTCATCTACACACACTATGGTCTCTTTGACCTTCACAAGGTCCATTCACCGACATCATCTGAATGAAGTGGTAACCAACACAGCCTCCCTTACATACTTGCGGCACCAAGCTCAAACTAGGCCCAAGAAAGCCCAACAACAAGCCTAAGCTTCAACAAGTTCAAACAAGGCTCAAAGCAAACCAAACAAGGTGCCCAACTCATCCTCTCAGCCCTAGAGGATGCAAGGAGAGAGAAAGATATCTCTCAAGGTGAAAAACTTGCACACCAACCCTAGAACTTGGGTAATTTGCAAGTTGCACCTCAACCTCTCGAGAGAGCTCAAACAAACCCTAATTACAACTCACGTGATTAGGCAAGCCTCTAAACACAAGGTTTATGCAAAGAAAACAGGGTAAGCCCAAAACGGAGGTCAGGGTCCTTACAACCAAGGCCTTATGTCCCAATCTTACACTATGGAATGGAGAAATCATCTTAACTTCTTTTGAAAAACAACAATGAGAAGAGGACCAAGGACATACAAGGCAACAACAAGGTCACAAGTATAGTTTCAAATTTGAAGATGAAGTTCTTGGAATACTAAGAAGTCTTGATGAAGTAAAGACACAAGTGTTCTCCCAAGGACAAAACATTAGTTGGCTTGAGTAAAGGATTGACCAAATTTCCTTATCAATTACATGCCATGAGGAGGGGAGACTTCCTTCCCAAACCACAGTAACCCAAACAATGCTAGTAGATCAACGGGTGTTCATCAAGGCACAAGGCAAGTTCAACTTTTGCAAAAATAACAAGATCCTCCAAACCCCTATCACCCTACACCCCCAATGTACCCTTACAACTTCAAACATTTTCCACAACCACCACCACCGCATAAACAACCCCCACAACAATATCCAAAATAACCACCGCAACAACATCAATACATCCTCCAAAATCCCAACCCACCATACCAAAGGCCACCACAAGGGTGTCAGCATCCACCACAAGCTCTCTCTTCTTTTCATAAGCAAGTGAGGTTGTAAAAATGTTGAGGAGTGGTAAGACTCTAGAGAATCTAAGGAATCAAGCAGTTCATGATTCTATGAGTGATGTTAGACATGATAACATGATGCACAACTATGTAACTATAAGGAATGATGGTATAGATACTAGGACACTAGGTAATGATATTGTGATTCCCAGGATATCAACTTTAGATTCTATTGGAGTTGATAGGATAAGTGAGCAACTATCTCCTTTTCCCAATGCATTTGAAGAACCTTCTACTTCTAAGAGAAGCAAAATAACATTAAGGATATCACAGAGACTTTTCAGCAAATGTAGATCAACACTCCATTGTTATATTCAATCAAATAAATCCCTTCTTAAGAAAAATTCCTCAAGGATGTGTACTTTAAAGAGAAATTCATCTAGGAGGATGACAAAAAAAATCAAGTTCACTAAGCAAGTGAGATTTATTCTGTAGAACACCACTCCTAAAAAGAGAAAAGATCATAGTGCCCCCATAATTCCTTGCTACATAGGTACACACCACATTGATTAAGCTCTTGTTGACTTGAGTTCTTGAGTTCTAGTGTGAACTTGATGCCATATTATGTGTATGGTGAGATGGTTTGAGAAATTTAGAACTGACCAACAACAACTTGTAATTGGTCAATCGTTATGCGAAGACACCTCAAGGGTAGATTGATAATGTGTTGGTGAGACTTGAGGATGACACATCCACCTTCTTTCCCACCGATTTCATTATTCTTAACATTAATACACCTCAAGGGTAGACTGATAATGTGTTGGTGAAACTTGATGATGACACACTTGCCTTCTTTTCTATTGATTTCATTGTTCTTGATAAGGAGAAAGACACGTAAAAAGTGCATATTAGCTTGGAAAGACCATTCTTAGTGACATATTATGATGTGATGATACACGTAAGGATTGACACCATGTACGTGACTTTCATGCATATGAAGATTTGATTGAAAATTTTCAAAGCATCTGCAAGGCCAAAGTCATAGGAGTGGGTATTCATATTCCTACAAAGTAAGAACATGAGTAAGTCCTATCTACTCTTCAACATGGGACAACTCTTGCATGTATCTTCTATTTCTTATTTGTATGGCCTATCCATGTTTTCTAAAGGGATGAAACCACACATGGACCCCAAGAAGGGAAACATGGGTCATCAAGGCTGGTACTAGATTCAATTATTGAGCTTTTTAAAAATAAAGATTTATGAAATCAAATATATGTAAGTTTGATTAGTGGACCAAGGCAATAAAAATTAGCTGATATAGTTACCATGATAATTTCAAAAAGAGTACAACAATTCAAAATAGTGACTAGAAATACATTCTTAAACTAATATCAACATATCAATATTTTCAAAATGAAATGATTTATCTACTGGCACAAGTAATCTAATATTTTTTCTTCGTTGGTGGATAGGTGCCTAGTGTTCTCCCCTCTATGACAGAACAACACTTTCACCTGTGGGGGTAACCAGTACCCGGGGACCTCTAATTTTCCATTATCCATTGCACGTGATTGGGAGTTGTGACTCGCCAAATCTAGTGAGCCAAAGCTCTTATCCAATATTTTGAGTTTTTGTTCCAATATTAAAATTAACTAATATCATAATTACTGAATAATGTTGAACATTAAATTTAGTCATGGTGACCTTAAACGTGAGGGAAATGCTAATAAAAAATTGGTTCACCACTTTTTCAAAACTATGTGAATGAAATTCAAGAGGGAGATAAATAGTTCAATAACAGAATCGAGAATTCAGTACTTGTTCCAAATGAGAATTTCCAAATCAAGGTGTCCATAAGAATCAAGGATGCCAATCTCTCAAGAGTCTAGAAAGAGAGAATGTACTAGGGTTATTAGATTCCTTGGCTTGGAAATCACTTTCTAGATTCTAATTAGGTGAAATTACCATTTTTCCCTTTTGTGAGTAGGTCATTTAATAATCATCTTTTGGTAGTTATAACGTCTCATCCTCAAATCATTAAGTTCATTCCAATTAGTATAGTATTCACCTATGTAGGTGTAGTCACATGATATTCTAATAATTACCCACGTTCATTGTATACATGATTCATGTATTCATATGTTACATACCCATTATGTAATACATTGTTATAAACCATATGCTCATATATAATGTACATGTTTGTATTATGAAAGGAATTAGTTTCCATATCTTTATGAGTTGTAAAAATTAATAGCATACTTAGAATAGGGTTTTAGTACATTAATTTTCCCCATATTTATTCCCTTAAGATCATTATTTTCCCCTTCATAAGATTGTAATTTCCGTTATATGAATCATTACTAACATTGTTCATTTAGGCCAACTATAGTCCAACCCATGGATATTTTAACTAGATTTTTTCCTTGATCTTATTTAGTTCCTAATGATACATCAATTTATTTTACAATTATCTAGGTCATATATATACATGTGTGTCGAATGAGGCCAATGTGTACCTAGGTCTCAATGTACATATATGACTATGGTTTACATATTGGTTTACCTTGTATTGTAATGATCTTAGGGTCAAGTGTATACCCTATGTATTAAATTAGTTGGGAACCTATGTACAAGTCACAAATAGATGCATTTTATACTATTCATCATTGACATCATATATCCTTTCTTTAATGGCTTGTTTAAAGAGTGAAGGGAAGAGGGTCATGTAACGCTCGATGGGAGGTTCACACCATCATCGTTTCTTGGTTCTAAGATCACACTGTCACCTCAGTGAGATTGTCAGGGAGGTACAACTCCATTACAATCAGCTAGGAGGTCAACTGTCATCCTTCTTGTTAAGAATAGTGGGGACTTGGGAACTGCGTCTGGGTACAATGACTAAAGCATGTTGGAGAGAAGTCTATGTAGAAATCAATAGATCTTGGCACCAATAATGGTGGTCAGGGGGAGACCTATCAGCTCAGTTTCATTTGGCCAAAACCATTGAAGGAAAGGGAGTAGTTGTGATGCAGGAGGAGGAGACGACTATGAGATCTGGAGGTGATGATCAGGTATTGTAGGGGGGATCATCAAGGCTGTACTGGAGTCCATCATTGTTGACATATGGTGAGGATGATAGTGATAAGATGGAACACGTGGCGGTGGTATTGTTGCGGATCTGAGATGTTCAACCATGAGGGGATCAGAGTCGTAGTCTGTAGACTCTCGTCAAGGCTGATTGTTGGTGAGGCACTTCACATTCAGAGGTTGACGGCCCTAAGCGGGCTTTATTACAGGTTTGTCATGCTTGCAGACATGGGGATACCATTTCATATATACAAGAGGGAGACGATTTGGGGGTGAGGGGATGAGCTCTAGGGTTCAAAGGACATAGGCTCGCATATGAGTAAGGGATATTTGTGTTTAACGGAAACCATGTAGCCATTTTTTACTAACAACAAATGATGTCTCAAGGGGTAAGAAAGGCAATGGGTTTCCATTGATGAAGGGGAGTCAAATGTGGGTGTGAGATAATGTCAGTGCCAACCTAATGTGGGTGAAGGGTCCCTACAAACTATAGGCCTATGTAACAATCGAGTTCTGACGTTACATGAGGTGGAAACCCTCGCAAAGAAGAACTATTATTGTATATAGGATTATTATATTCATATATGTTCTTAATTTAATATATCCTATTTCCATATTCTAAAATACACATGGATTTCTTCCTAGAGTTTCAAATTTTCATCTTTGAAATCCCTAAAAGTATAACTACTCATCTAAATGCTCTAACTTAGCTTATTGGAGTTCTTAGCTTAAATCACTCAAGTTTATTATTCGATATTACAAAGATTACTCTTCCTTTAGACTATTTCCAAAGTCATTAGTTGTCCAAGTAGGTGTATAATTTATATACAAACCCTAACCAAAGGTTTTAATACAAGAATCTTAATCGTACCAAATGTTGTCAAGGTGATTCATTAAGATAGATTTGGAGTGGGGGGACGACGTTGCAAATATTTTTCAAATGAAGAGGGTGAACACCTTTATAAATAAGACATTGAAGTGGATCCTAATTAAATTTAACAGACACAATAATCAATCAAAACAATCAAATGGACTTGGAATAAAGGGCATCTTTGCATTTAAAATCAAGATTAGGAAAAGTCACAAAAATAGCTCAACATATTTTCGTACTCAAATTTGAGTATGTTACACTGCTAAATTGCTCCAATGTGGTTTTATTTGGCCAATCTTGTTAACGAATTATCTTGAGCATTGCAAAGCTTGTTTGAAATGCCAAAAAGTGGGTGCAGTTCAAAGTGGACATGGTGCCTCTATTTCCTATTCTAATAGTATAGGTGTTTGACGTGCGGGGTATTGACTTCATGGGTCCATTTCCTCCTTCTTCTACATGTGTATACATCTTGGTGGTTGTTGACTATGTTTCTAAATGGGTCAAAAGCCATTTCTACAAGGACCAATTACCACAAGGTGGTGAGTGATTTTGTGAAATCTAATATTTTCAGCCAGCTCAGTGCGCTAAGAACTATGATTAGTGATGGTGGAAGCCACTTCATCCATAGGAGATTGAAAGTCACTTGTAAAGACATGGCATGATCATCATGCAACAACCCATTATCATCCTCAAATGAGTGGGTAGGTTGAACTCGACAATCAAGAGATAAAGATCATCCTTAATAAGATAGTGCAACCAGACCATAAGGATTGGTCATTATGTCTAAATGAAACTTTATGGGCATGTAAAACTACATTTAAGACCTTGATTGACACCACTCCGTTCAAGCTTATATAGGGAAAAAGTAATCATTCGCCAGTAGAATAGCAAATAAGGCGCTATCAACATGGATTTGGAGACAATAACCATTAGAAGGAAACTCTATGTAAATGAACTTGGAAGAAATGAGGCATGAAGCCCATGAGACATCAAAGAGAAACAAAGAGGAAAATGAAGTTCTTGCATGACAAGATGATTAGAAAATAGTCTTTTGAGCCTAGACAATGAGTGATGTGATGACCTCTATCAAACCAACAACATTATTGCACAAAACAACACGAAAATAACCATTAGCAATGGATTACCGAAAATCACTAAAAATTAAAACTTTTTTACCTAGAGATCCACTATCAAGAAACTCTTTACAGAAAGAGCCAAAGCCATATATACATCATGGTTCACTTCATACATACATTGTTCCATCACCTCACAAGGATATGTGATATCAGTTGCTTTACCAAAACATATACAAAAGCAACATTGTACATTGAGTCATACTAGCCAAAATCTTAGATTGATTATAAAGATGTTTACACACTATCTCCCAAGGACCTAAGAGTATAGGGATGACACATAGGACTCTCTATCTACAAGACACATAACAACACACTCAACCTAAGTTTTTATTGTTGTCCTTGCTGTTGTTGCTCGCTCTCTG
This sequence comes from Alisma plantago-aquatica, assembly GCA_963693085.1. Classification (NCBI taxonomy): domain Eukaryota; kingdom Viridiplantae; phylum Streptophyta; class Magnoliopsida; order Alismatales; family Alismataceae; genus Alisma; species Alisma plantago-aquatica. Next base: position 889,935,900 of record OY856411.1, read on the forward strand.
CTGCACAATCTCTACATCCTCATGCACATCCACCTAAAAAGTGTGGAAACCCACGGGATGAGACCCATATCTCATCAAGAGATATAACCCTCCTCCAACAATATTATTATCATAAATCTTATAAAAGAGAGCAGAAGAAACCTTTATTGAATTAAACATGTATAACTACTTGTTACATGCAGAGTACATCAATCTTTATCATTTAAGTAGTTCAGATAACTATGACTGAGCAATAGATCATCTAATAATTTTTAACAATAATATGAAGAACATGTATAACATATATCAATTAAGACATATAAAAGTAATTGCATCCTCATTCAATGTTTTCGTATTTGATCCTTAAGCAAATATGCTACACGGTTGATTACATCTTTCAACAATCAATCTTATGCCCCAAGGAGATGAGGTATACTACTCATGCTCCAACCAACCTAAATTAGGTAGCATCAGTGCCATACAAGGTCCATGGAAGAGTCAGACTCCATGACCTCACCCCCTCGATTAGTATGAGAATATTAGTAGTGACATTATGAGTAGAACTGCAATTAGCTAGCCTAGCTATAAAGGTTCATTGCCAGAGAGATACAACTCGTAGTTGTTCCCTTATCAGGGTATGACCCGTAGTCAATCTTGATTCTCATCAGGGTATGGTCTGTAACCAATCATGTTTGCATATTAAGTCACGGCCTTATACCACACTCTCTACAGGGTATGGCCTATAGCCAATCCTATAATTTAAGGGTACAAGGAGATATCTCAAGTTGCACCCCGCATATTCAATATTATGCACTCCGAGTAAAACTCGTTTCACCATTCAGTAAATCCTGACATTGAATGGATCTATGGCCAGGGCAAACTACATTTTTAGTTTCACTTGATAATTTAAGTGTATTACAAGATCTTTTAGCATCAATCAAGTTACCAACATGAATTATAGATAAATGCTACAAATAAAAGTGTAATACTTTTTCAAAGAATCTTATATCAATTGGAACACATCTTATTATACCCATCCTAAAATCTCAATCCCTTGTACATATTACTGGGAATCTTATCCCTTCAAAATTATCATTATCATGATCTCGTGTTTTGAGTATCAAACCCTTAGCTCATCATTGAATAGTGTCACCTCTTAACAGACAACAATCATCTTAAGGTCATCAGACCCATATACATATATCATACTTGTTATATAAGTATCTCACAAGGCTCACAAGGCCTTATATAATTTGTATCATGCTAAATCATCATAGCTCATACCTGGCTATGCTCATCATCTCATAATAAATGTGTGGTTAGGATTTCATAGCAAATGCAATATCAAGTAAATATCATTACCATTCCATAAAGAGAATCATTCAAATTGCAACCCTCTCATAATTAGGGTTAGGGTTTTCCCCTTGTGGCCGATTAGGGTATTAACAACCAAACCCTAATTCTCATCACAAGAGCTATATTATTTCCATAAGTTTTCAAGCATACTTAATTACTCCCATCAATTATCATCAATTGATTATCAACATGAAGTATTACCTTTCTCATATGAGTAGTACAAGTTTCTCTCTCATACTTACTAGGATATTGTCTTCAACATACTTATTACATTAACTTAACCCTCTTTAGGGTTTATCATCCTACACTTATTAAAGTGTATCCATCTCATTGCTTCATAGTGTATTAATTGATTACATTCAAGATGTATCAACCTACACTCATCAAGGTGTATCGGCCTACACTCATCAAGGTGTATCGGCCTACACTTATCAAGGTGTATCAGCCTACACTCTAACCCTTGTGTCAGCCTAGACACATTCACTTGTGTCATTCTAGACACAAGTATCGTCCATGACACTCTTTACTTGTGTCAGCCAAGGCACATCAAAGAGGTATCACTTTAGAGGTGGTTAGGGAAATATCGATTGTGAGGTGCTTAAGATGATATCAGCCATGAATCACATCTTTGTGAGTCACCTTCACCATACCTTGGTGCATCACCTTCTTCATACTTTAGCAAAATATTTTCACCTCACTTAGGCATCACAACTTCACCTCACTTTAGGGTATCAGCCACCCTATCACTTTGTGTATTGACCACCCTAACACTTTGTATATCGGCCACCCTAACACTTTGTGTATCGGCCACCCTAACACTTTGTGTATCGACCATCCTTACACTTTGTGTATCAGCCATAGTGTACTTTAGGGTATCGACCACCCTATCATCTAGTGTGTCACCTAGATATCCCTTTATAAATCAGCCATGCCATCACCAAGTGATATCGACCTCTAGGGTTTTGATAGATATTGGTTTCTAGGGTTTTGATTGTATCGGGTTATCCATCATCAACACCCTTGTTTTCTTCTCTTTCAATGTATCAGCCTCACCATTACTTGATGTCTTGGCCATGAATTCAAGGAGTGTATTGCTCACACCTTCTCATAGTGTGTCGACCTAGGTGTTTCGGTTTATCCCCACTTCAAGGGTGTGACGGGCAATACTACTTGGAGTGTGATGGGTTGTTAGAGTTTAAGGCATATCGGGTTGACTACATCTCTTCTCTCCTCTTTAAGATATCGGCCTTCCCTCATCTTTAGTCTTAGGTGGTAGGCTAGACAACTGTAAGAACAATGGTTCTTTGCATGTAACAAACCGGTAAGGAGTTAGGAATCCTAGTGTATCGGTTTCCCTTCACCTAACACCATATCGGGTTAGTGTTTCCTAAACCAATATCTATTTTTGCATAGATGATTTTTTCATCTTCAAGCTCCAACTCTTAATCCATTATTACTCTAGTTTATGGAAAACAACCCTATATATCCATTAGATCTCATAAAATCATCATTCAAGCAAGGAAAGTCGAAATTGAAAAGGAATCATCGAGTATTGCATGATTGAAGGTGTATAATAATAGAGTTGAGTTCAAGTTATATAACCTGCCTCATGATCACTACTAGATCTTCAAGCTTCAAAGATCCACATTCCCAAGATTTAAGATGACTTATCAAAAGTCCAAGACTTCGATCACAACACCTCTATATGAAGGAAGATACCATAGTTAGGAACTTGGTGAACAAGAAAAGAAAGAAAGGAATCATGACCCGAGAAGCATAGTCCATCCAAGGTTGAAGATGATCATGGCTTGACCTTAGGCAAGATGCTTGAGATCCTTCCTATTCCTCTAGCTTCTATGATCATCCACCAAGAATAGGATGATATGAGAGTCAAAAGTTTCACTTATAGGTGAAAAGAGGGGCTTATATAGTTGAGGTTCAAGAGAGAGAGTGTGTGTTTGTGAAGTGTCATCACCATATGCACTTAGGTGACACGTGACCATGCATGGTGGATCCATGCACCCATAATTATCTAGTCATGCAAAACTCATGAGGATAATCCAAAGATAAAATATCGGCCATTGGGTATCTTGCTTGACAAGATATCACAACCCAATATCACTTTATGTGCAAATCGATACAACTTTTGCAAGGAACATCTAAAGTGATATGCTTCACCTACTTGAGGTGCTTATCCCATCATGAATACTTCCAAAAAATTTCTAAACCGATATGGGACCTCCTCTATGGCTTCCATGCTGATAGGCACTACCATATACACTTCATAACTCGGCACAACCCTATCTAGGGTTCAAGACACTCATCATTATTTGGTTCTTTCACCACCAAGAGTGCTATCACTCAACCAAGACTCAATCAAGGTGCCCCTTCCTTTCTCTCTCGTGTATATGATGCTAAGAGAGAGAAGGGACATCTAAAGGTGATAATTTGCACATCAACCATACATTTTGGATAAATTGCAATCTTTACCAAAGTTATCATATAAGGCACAAACAATTTATAAATAAGTTCAAAATTGAGAATTAAATCTCCTTAGGTCTAAATTACTTTTCAAAAGATTAAGACAAGGTTCTAAACAACTTACTTAGGCAAAGCTTCTAGGTTTATCCCAAAACCCAGGTTAGGGGTGTTACAATTGTGGTTATAATCTCGTATGAAATTATTGTTCAAAAAGTTAAGATCAAGGTGGGAATGTCCTTATCAAGTCAAGTATGTGTATTCATCCAGAGCTATTCTAATTCAAGAGAAAAAAAAGCTAAAAAAGAGTTAATTGTCAATTGTCAAAGATTAAAATCCATTGTGGAGGTTGGGCCCAATAAAACAACCAAAGTTTTGATATTGTGATGCTAGTTGGGGAGATTGTGCTTGAATGCACATGTCAAAGAGATATATTATGGTGATGATGTTTCAAGATTTTAATGAGGTCGATGAATCAAAGAACACTAAGCTCGATTGAAGGCTCTAAACTTAGAGCTAGTAGGAGACAACCCATCTAAGTTTAGGATTTTTTTCACCTAACCTTTTTGCTTTTTTATTTATTTTTACACACTTCTCAAAAAAATACACACACATTTGTATTTAATAGATTTGTTTAGATTAAAGATGTGTGAGGACAACAAGTTAGAGGTTGAGAGAGAGTGCTCAAAATAGTGGCAAGAATAGTATACCATTTAACGTGAATCAACATTTGAATGTGATATTATTTTTGAAGATAATTGTATAGTTTTACAAGAAATTTCAACAAAAGGGGCCAAAACGGGCATGATGCCAAAGGACACCGATGGTGGAACCCTTAAAACCACAGTAGAATTTTGACTTTTTAGACCAGATGCCATGACTGTGCTAGCCAAAACAACTGAACCAACACCTTCCCAACACGACTGTGTTGACTCGACCCCACATCACAAAAATATATGAAATTTGCGTGAGCCACGGTGACCCACCTGAATTCCAACTCTACAACACGACTATTTTGCTCAAAGGGTGACTAGAAGTGACTCTAATACCCTTACAATGTATAATGTTTTGCCTGAATGTGTGGTTATTATTTTTACAATAAACTATATCTAAACCACTACTATCTAATCATACACATTTTATATTTGTCATTCATAAAGAAAATTAAGCACAAGCATCTTATATTTTTCATTCATATAGAAAATTGGACGTAATGCACATGCAAATGTTGTATGTTAGTCTGAATCATTTTACTATTTTAAAAAGTAAACTCAGAAATTGTAACGCCCAGGCCCACTAGCCTTAACTGCATTTTGTCCTCACTCACACACATGCCAGGATCAACATCCTGATAGGTCACCCATCCCAGTACTACTCCAAGCTGAGCACGCTTAACTATGAAGTTCTTAGTGATGCGCTCCCGAAAAAGGAGGTGCACCTTGGTGATATGGGTAGTCCAATCATTTCTTTTAAGATCAATTTATCTGTACAATCTCCCCCACTTAGACTCTTGACGTCCTCGTCAAGTCTCAACTATATGGCCTCATAATTTGACCCCATTTCAGTGCAGACCCACAATGGCCCATGGACACCCAGCTCCCGATCACGGAATACCAGCGCAAGGGTGGCTACGTCAACCATGGACAACCCTTTCCTACATGCCTGGACCGCACAGCTCAAGACTGGCATGTCACATTCCCATGTGGGCCCCACCTACTGGAGGGGTTATGGCTTTGATACAATTTGTAACGCCCGGGCCCACTACCCAAGGCTCGAGTTGAGTTTCAGGAATGATGACTATCCCCACAGACCACCATTAGCCTTAACTGCATTTTGTCCTCACTCACACACATTCCAGGATCAACTTCTTGACAGGTCACCCATCCCAGTACTACTCCAAGATGAGCACGCTTAACTATGGAGTTCTTAGTGATGGGCTCCCGGAAAAGGAGGTGCACCTTGGTGATATGGGTAGTCCAATCATTCCTTTTAAGATCAATTTATCTGATGCCTCAAATCTTGGGATGTTACAGAAACTATATTTTATAATATGTCTCCTATTGAAATAGAATTTTTTCACATACATAAAACTAATCATAAAATGTATATAGAAATCCAATTCATAAGTTTTTCAGACATATGATAAACTAATCAAAATCTTATTGTGGAATCTATTCTTCCGATTATAGTACAACACTAGTGGGAAACACATGTTAAGCATGTGAATTCTTTTGAAATAGAATTAACATCGTGTAGTTGTACTCTAGGATGCATAGTGACATTAATATATTATAATTTATATATAACCCACGGCTCGATTAATATCCAGCCTATTCCTTCTACTCAGTAAGCACACAAAAAAACTAGACCATTGATATATATCTTGGATGAAGTGTTGGATTAATTCTAATGCAGGATGTCTTATGTGGAAAATCATACCAATGACCCCTCTTTGACCCGACTATTCTTCCACCATCTTCATACCCCTCCGCCTCATAAAAAGATGCCCTAGTGCACATAATCAGCCTTGGCCACCTCCAAAAGTTTGGGGTGACCATATCTTGATCTCCCCACTTCACTCTATCCACCATTTGCCCTATCTACACCAAGGGCAAGAAAGAAAAGAAAAGAAAAAGAAAAGCAAAAACAAAATAAAAGGATGCTCCTATTTAAGAGCATTCAAATAAATAAAAGATGAGTGTGTAAAAACACTCCAAAAATCTTACCGCATCCATTTCTTCCACTTTCATACCCATTGAGCTAAGAAGCATCAAACTTAGCTCATTTTGCCTTTTTCCGCAGCCACGTGGGTCATCTGGTATGATTTGAAATATAATACTAAATGCATGAATGTGAAACAACACTCCTAGTCATCCTCGATTAACACTATCATGAAACGGTTTACCCGGAACTTTATGGAAGAAGTATGGATAACTTGTGTATTCTATGCACTATATTTGAAGTTAATGTGCTTTGTGCTCTTTTCATGATTAGTTTGTGAAAGAAGTAGAGGAGAGAGGTGAAATGCATGTAATTAGTCATCTTTGATACCATTCAGCAATAACCATCTTTTACTTTGCATTTGTCATTTCTTGTTTGTGGAAAATTTGTAGTGAGATTGAGTTAGAGCATACTTGAGGACAAGTATGTTTTAAGTTTGGGGTGGTGATGTAGCCCTATTTTAGGGCTCCATCCTGTGCCATTTTGTACTTAAGTTGCATCTAAACATGTTAGATTACAAGTCTTTTTCCCTAATATGGTTATCATTGCAAATATGCTTATCGATGTTCTTTGCACTGTTTTTCAAGTACTTGAACCATGCTTAGATGGAAGAGAGAGAAAGAAGGAGTTATAGGGTTCCCCCACTCATGGAGGGACCCAAAGAAGGCCCCAAAGTCTCCCTCAACCTACCTCCAATGGTCAAGAATCGTCCCCAAGAAAAGACATCCAAAACTGACGAAGATTGAAGTGTAATTAAGTGAGGCCAACCTCACCACGACCGTGGGCACTATGCCACGGTCGTGCCTTTATTAGCAATGAAGTGCCAAGTTCAACAGGGAAATTCCACAGAATCCCACGGTCGTGGCCACCTGCCACGACCATAGCCATTGAAGACACCACGGTGGTGGCCATCAGCACGGTCGTGGATAGTAGAAGACAAAACGGTCGTGGCACCCTGCCACGATCGTGGGAATTAATGGCCAAAAGTTCAACTTGCAACGGGGATTTTGCCCAGAACACCACGACCGTGGCCACCTGCCACGACCGTGGCCGAAGAAGCTCAAGATGATCGTGGTGCTTCTCCACGGTCACCTCCCCCTCCTCCAAAACGGTCGTGTTATGGTGGTGTTGGTGGTAGTGGCAGATTAGGTTTGTGAAGGATGTAGGATGGTTGTTGTGGAGGTGGGTGGTATGGGGGTGGTTCTTGTGATTGATGTTTTGGTGGTGGTTGTGAGGTGTGTTGGAAGTTATACGAAGGTTGAGGAGGTGGTGGATCATAGATAACTTGAGGGGAGCCCATATAACTATTTGCATTGTTTGGGTTGGCTATGGTTTGGGAAAAGGATCTTCCCTCCTCACAAAGGGCAAGTGAAAGGGAAATCTCATCCAGCCTTTGCTCTAGTCGATCAATGGTTTATCCTTGAAAGGACACCTCTCTCTTCACTTCATCAAGGCTTCTCAATCTTGCAGGAACTTCTTCTTCAAACATGGAGTTATCTCTTGGCTCACGGTCTTATTGTGGTTCCCATGAGAAGTTTGGACCATTTCTACATTTTGAAGTGCATGAGCTTGACATGGGGCTTTGGTTGTTCTGAATGCCATAGGATTGTAGTACCATGTCTCCACAAAGAGACACCATGGAGTCAGCAGAATGATGAGAAGGACCTCCCACATGATTCTGCATGAGATACAACATGTCTTGCAACATCTTCATCATGTAGGGTGGTTGAGGGATTGAAGGGGCTTGCACATCTCGGTCCACCATCTTGACTCCAAAGGGTTACTTGTCACATGCACAAGGCACAACCAAATAAAAGAGGGCAAGTTAGAAAACCAAGATGCAAAAGTAACACAAAGAATAAATAATAGCAATGGTGAGGGCAAAAGGAAAGGCTAAGCTACACTATCTAACTAGGCCGAGCGCCTCTATCCCCGGCAACGGTGCCAGAAAGCTTGGTGCGTCCCCGCTAGTGGTGCTTTTACACCCCCACAAGGTTGGAGCGCATGGGATATGGGATCTTATGCTTTCAAAATTTGTAAGACCTACACTAACTACCTACGTCTACTAAGACACTACGCCCGCAAACCCACGGGGTCGTGTCGTAGTACAGGTGAGGCGGCAAGTACAGGGTCGATCCACGGAGATAGAGGGGGCACTAGAGTTAGACGATGCGAGCTACGTTCCTTTTGCGGAGCTTAGGGTTTTAGGGTTTTTGAAAGGTTTGATTGTTGATTAAGCTAATTGAGTAAGTAAGAAATGCAAGATGGAAACTAAGTTATGGAAGAGCAAGCAAATTAGTAAACTAAGTTAGCAAACTAACTAAGCAAGAGCAAGAAGATCTACACTACTCTTGCAAGGCAAGAAGCAAGAGCCTAAGTTAACACTAAAGAGAAAAACTAAGCAATTAACTAGATTAAGCAAAAGCGACTAAACTAGACTAGCATGAACAAGCAAACTAAGCAATATGGGTTTTAAGCAGTTGATTAGGGTAGGTGGGTCGTTTGGGGGATGTAACTTTGACATTAGTTGGGGGAGATCATTAAACATGTAAGGTTCTCATTTCATATCAAGTTTACCAAACCAAATAACAAGGACAATGCCATTACAATATACCCTATACTAGTAGTAGAAGACTAGGGTTAGGTGTAATTCTAATGGGATTAACCAAATCTGGATTTCTAGAGTAAGTGATAGTGAGAAATTGAGGGTTGAGGGTAGAGATGGGAGTAGAGATGAGGGTATTTGACCTCATGCCACTAGCCACTCTAGCCTTTAGAAGGCCCTAGGCAATTGCATCACTCTCACTTACACTAGCCACTTAAATCTCACACTCACTTGTAGGAGGGAGGATGTGCATGTAGGAACAAAGGGGGCTATCTAGGGATCCACTAATTGGACCTAGGAGCCAATCCTAAGATTGTCACATACACTCCAATCCCTCCTAGAAGCTAAGTGTCCTCAAGCATCTCAAAGCAAACAATCCATGTTATAAGAACAAACCACATGCAATAAAATAGGAAATGAGATAGAAGCAAGAGGCAATCATCATAGATAGAAATTGAGTTCATTATAAGCAATTTTCCCCCAACATTGTATCAAAGTCACATTTTAACCCCAACCAGCCCACCACTAGGGGCTTAGCTACACATAGTCAAAGAAACTACAAAAGAGAGGGAAAGAAGAGGAAGAAACTCCATGAAGCTTGATGAAGTGGCCTTCTTCTTCACCTCCAAGCTGCTGCAGACAACCTCCCTCCTCCAAGGGTGCAGGGGTGCATGAAATGGTAGGGGATTATGGATGAAAACCTAGGGAACTAGGTTTCCATGGTGGAATGAGGGTGGAAATGGTGGATGATGAGCCCAAAATGCAAGGAGATTGCACAAAGAGCTCAAGGGTGGAGAGTGGAGGCTAAGAATAGCAAGGGGGCGTCTAACCTAGTGCTATGGCCATCATCCGGGTATATATAGGTCGTGGTGGAAGCACTAGGGTAAGTAGGGGCAGTTTAGGAAAAGCAGTGAAATGTAGGGTAGGGTTGGTGGACCACCACGGCCGTGGTGGTATGCCACGACTGTGGTGAGGGTGGTGGAGAACGGTCGTGGAGTGGTGAAACGATCGTGGTGTGAAGGAATTTGAAAAAAGGTCAAGTATGGTGGTGGCCATGGTCGTGGTGGGTATTATGCACCACGGCCGTGTTGGGTAACACAACCGTTTTGGAGGAGGGGGAGGTGACCGTCGAGAAGCACCACGATCGTCTTGAGCTTCTTTGACCACGATCGTGGCAGGTGGCCACGGTCGTGGCATTCTGGGCAAAAACCATGTTGCATGTTGAACTTTTGGCCATTAATTCCCACGACCGTAGCAGGGTGCCACGGCCGTTTTCTCTTCTACTGACCACGGCCGTGCTGATGGCCACGGCCGTGGTGTCTTCAATGGCCATGGTCGTGGCAGGTGGCCACGGCCATGGGATTCTGTGGAATTTCCCTGTTGAACTTGGCACTTCATTGCTAATAAAGGCACGACCGTGGCATAGTGCCCACGGTCGTGGTGAGGTTGGCCTCACTTAATTACACTTAAATCTTCGTCATTTTTGGATGTCTTTTCTTGGGGACGATTCTTGACCATTGGAGGTAGGTTGAGGGAGACTTTGGGGCCTTCTTTGGGTCCCTCCATGAGTGGGGGAACCCTTTAACTCCTTCTTTCTCTCTCTTCCATCTAAGCATGGTTCAAGTACCTGAAAAATAATGCAAAGAACATCCATAAGAATATTTGCAATGATAACCATATTAGGGAAAAAGACTTGTAATCTAACATGTTTAGATGCAACTTAAGTACAAAATGGCACAGGATGGAGCCCTAAAATAGGGCTACATCAATATTCCACATCATATCATCATTATTCCATCATCATGGCCTCATCTTATAAATGTTACCTGCATGGTTAGTGAAATCACAAAGGAGAAATGATACTTGTACAAGGAACATTTACAACTCCTTACTTTATTATGAGAGTTAACCATGCAACATGGATGAGTGTATCAAAGCATAGCATTCTTATATATATATCAGGCGTAATAGCCGCATATACTAAAGCATAACAAGCATTAAGGATACTAACTGAACACAAGATGCAACCCTCACTAAAGGTATATCAGGTAAGGGACAACCCTCACCAAAGGCACAACGTCTCTCACCAAAGAGTGTGACGCACATCACTATATCGGTTAACGTGCAACACTTCACCACCTATTGTATCATCCAGCACCCTTCTAGGGCTATAGCCATATCGGCCAACCATTATCACTTAGGTATCGGGCAACACCACAAGAAGATATTGGGCAACACCTCCTCGAGACACCATATCAGGCAACCAGCTAGGAACCAACATGTAATGCCCAAGCGTGCAGCATCATATCGGGAGGGCAATGTTGCATCGTGCAACCTGCATCGCGCAATGCCCAGTGATGGGCAACATTGTGACGGGCAACACACCTATAGGGGTAACGCCCAACACTACCCAAGAGGGTGTCATGCACAGCAGCAAGGCCATTTCACCAAGTGCAGCACCCAATGCCCGACACAACCTCCCAACGTCCAACACAACCCCATATCGTCTAAGGGAACAACCCTAACGCCCAAGCTAGGACCATATCGGTCAAGGACATATCGCCCAACAGCTAGGGTGAGGATCCATATCGGCCAAGAACCACATGACCTATCGGGCAAGGCACCCACTATCAAGGGTCCATATCAGTCAAAGGGGTCAACAAGACACCCACCTAACATATCGTCCAAGCTCCACCCTAGGACATGGATATCGGTTTAGCAAGGGTGTCAGGTTACACCTCATCTCAGGTTGGTCCTCTTCAACCTCAAAACCACCACCAAACCCTAAATGATCAAGGGAGTTGGCTCACCTCTCAACAACTAAGTGAGAGGGGTTTTGTACAACCACTATCACATATCGGGCAGATGGGTCATCACCATATCGGCCATCCCACAACCAGGTCAAACACAAACCCTAGGCTCACCCTTTCAAACCCATGGTAAGAGAGGGGTATTTCTCAAGCACTAGAGTGTAGACTCACCTCTCAACAACTATGGGAGAGAGGGGTTTTGTCAACACAACTAAAGCTTAAGCTCACCTCTCAAGACCAAGGAAAGAGAGAGGTCTTGCCCCAAGAACACACCAACAAAGGCATGGCCGCCCCTATCGCCCAAGGCACCAACTAAAGGTAAGACCCTAAAGGCATATCGTGCAACTAGGGTAGGACAACCCTCTATCGGCCAAGCCAACCACTGTGTCGCCTAACACCATAGGCTCACCTCTTCAAGTACAAGGAGAGAGAGGGGTATTGCCTCACGGGAACACTACACACACCTTTGAACTAAGGAACCCTAAGCTCACCTCTCAACTTAAAGCGAGAGAGGGATTTTGCTCAAGATCCCCTAACCAAAAGGGTAGGCTGACACAAAGTGAAACCGACATACCACATATTGTCCAACAAGATCTAGGGTACAAAACGGGTAGCAACATAACCGACTAAAACAAGAAGCATTACTAAAAAGATATGTAAGGACGATCAAGATAACATAGTAATGCAACATGTAAAAGAGGTATTATAGTTAGGGTTAGGAGTTATGTAACCCGCCTTAAGCACAACTCCAAGCTCCAAGCTGATAACACCAGTTTTTGTGATGTTTTTGCCCTTTATTTTGTTATCAAAACTGCCCATTTCTGCTATTTTCCTCTCTTTTATAAGTACTTTTGCAATAATTGGACAAGCAACGCTCTTAATCCAATATTTCCATCTTTTGCAGAGTTTTTCCTCATTCTGGTACGATAAGGCTGTCCCGGCCCACAAATAAGTTCAAGTATGCATCGGCCTTCTTGACGCCCGATACGACCTCTGCCCGACAGGGTGGAGCGACACAACGACGCATGACAAGGGGATGTCGCGCAAGAAGAAACTGACGGACGACACATCTTCTACCCGACAGGGAGCCAAATTCGCCATGACAACCCAAGCTTGTCGCGCGATACAGCCACCCACCGGCAGGCGTCGCTCGTCACGTGACCGACAGCCGACACCCCTATGTCGAGCACTACCAGTATCGGCCACCCACTGACCCGCGAATAAGGAGGACACGTGACGCTTCGAGCACCATAACTTCCCCCAACCGCTGCCTATAAATAGCAGCTACAGGAAGTCAAAAAGACAGTTCGAACAGTTGGGAACTTTGAGCGATCTTCGGAGGAAAATTGCGAGAGAAAGAGTATCGCGCCCCAGTGCTCGTGTCGGGAAACTCTAGGTGAGCTCTTCCTCATCCCGAGAGGGAGGGGACTGGTTCACTTAGGACCGTCTCGGGTGACACTGCGGGCCGACATTGGCCAACGTAGATGAACGACACAAGTGCCTGATAGTAGAATGCATCGCTCCATGCCCGACACGATATCGAACCCGATACGCTTCGCCCGTCATGCGTGCCGCCCGAGAGGGTGCGCCGCTCGACATGAGCGTATCGGCCAGGGTCCTTGAGTGATACAGTCGGTCGTCATAGTGTGCCACCCGAGAGGGTGTGCCACCTGACACTGCTGTATCGGGCTAGGCCCCTGACCGGTATCGGGCTGGAGAGCCACAGTAGCCTGTCGTCCTTCTACATCAAGAAGGTGACATCTATCTTTTATTCTATTATTTAATTCCTTACTTATGCAATGTATTAAGACCTTTAATGTTTATGGGAATGGAAAAGCTTAATTACTTGCTGCTCTATGCTTGGTGCAAAATGTTGGATGACTGCTATGTTTGATATCTGAACTCTAGCTTGCATGTTTGGATCGCGTTTCGCTTAGCTACCGAATCGTGTTTTCCCGTCGCAACAACTTCGAGAGTTGTGTTGTGGCTCTAGTGTTTGGTCTGATTCTGGAGTACGAGAGTGCCTGGAACGGAGTTGTTTCAGTAACATTCCACTCTAACTTAAGTCCAGCAACCTCGAGAGGGGTGTTGATGCTTGGTTAGAGGTACCCGCTCTGAGAGGAGGGGTGCAGGATGTTACTGCTACCGCTTGTTTTACTGAAGTCATATCCTTCGTACCTTGCTCTAGCTCTAGTTTTATCTTTCTATTTCTGTTGCATGAAAACCCCTAAAAACTGCTAAATGACTAAAACCTTAAATCTTTCTTGTAGCTCCAGTTGCAGATAGTTTTATTTGTTTTGTTTGTGACATCTTGTTGTTTCCCTTTTATGAATTTATTAACTCTTTACACCTGTCGGAGAGTAGCGTGTCGATTCTAGGTTCTCAACACTACCACTCTTGTCCCTATGTTCGACCCCGTATATCTACTTCGACCCCATAAACAAAGTTGCGGGGGCCTAGAAGGATTAGGGTTATAAATGTATAAGTCCGACTAACTTCAAATCCGCCTCCATTTTTGGATGCACGATTTAGGCCGGTCAAATTTTTGGCGCCATTGTCGGGGACGAGGCAGACGGCACTGTTGATGAATCTGAATCCATTAACTACACTCACGTTCCTCAAGCTTAGAAATAAGCTTGACAGCACTCCTTATTTTATTTTATTTTATTATTATTATTATTATTACTCTTTGCATAAAAATTAATAATTCTATTTTCTGACTTGATTTTTCGTGCCATTTCAGGAACTCTGAAGTGCGGTGATCTATTCCACCAAACACCAACACCAATATGCCTCCTCGCATCGAACCCCAACATTCTGGAGGCAAACGCCAAGGGAGGAGGCCTGACTCGCCGCCACCCAAAGGCGACGACTGGTACGACGGTAATGCTGAAGATCCAGAATCGGGAGAGGACGAGGAGGGACATCACCGTGATAGACGTCATCGCCACCGGAGGCACAGAAGAAATCATGGTAGTCAGGAATGATGACATGATGCCAGCGACAGCAACGACTCAGAGGAAGAAGAGAAAATGCTGAGGGAGTTGGCGTCCACGAAGGCCAACAACTCCCGATGCCCCGTCGTTGTCCCACGTTTCAACGCGACAAATTTTGAGCTCAAGCCGTCCGTTATCTCAATGATCTAGAACAAGAGCTCTAGGGGGAGTTCAAAGAAAGACAACCCCTACCACCATCTGGATGCATTCAAAAATATATGTGATACAATAAAGATGCGGGGGATTCCCCAAGAGGTGATTTACTGTAAGGGCTTCATTTTCTCCCTGGAGGACAAAGCCCTATCCTGGTATCTTGGGTTACCCCACCAATCTCTAAACGGATGGGGAGCTTTGGCTGACGCATTCGTTAACAAGTTCTACCCCACTGAAAGAACGGTTAGAAACATGCAGAAAATAACCTCCTTCATGCAAAAGCCAAACGAAAGCCTCCACGACGCCTGGGAGCAATTACAGGAGTACCTGAGGGATTGCCCCCATCATAATTACAAGAAGGGCTTCCTTGTCACCACCTTCTACAATGGCCTGACTCCTGATGAATGGGTGTCACTGAACGCGGCAGTGGGAAGTGACTTCCTAAGGAAGAAGCCAAAGAAGTCTGAGATGATTATCAAGAACATGGTCGAGCTAATGGCAGGTGCTGAGTTTGATCGATCTGATAGAGGACAAGAAAAGAAGGTAGGTGAAGGGTCCGCCCTTGAGTCTAAGGCACTAGAGTCAATCACTTTGCAGATTCAGAGAATTGCTACTGATGTTAAACAATTGCGAGAAGTTGGCAGTAAAGGTAAGAAGCCAGTTGAAAAAGTGATGAAATGTGTTACGTGCGGAGAAGGAGGTCACTGGGTGGACAATTGTGTCTACACCCGACCAGAAGCGGACAGTGACTCCGACTCAGAAGACGAAAGGACAGAGAATGTCTCCTACATGAACTTCAAGAGGCCAGATCACCCTGGCTTTAATTACGGTAATAAGGATGTAGCCAAAAATTCGCATCAGCTGCACACCTCGGCCAAGCCAGCGCAAACTTTTGAGAAGAGAGGAGGATTCGGTCGATATACCAAGAACAGCTAATTCCAACCAGCAAAAGGCAATTTCCAAGCATCGGGAAAGTACCAAGGCCCAAACCAAGAATAGGACAAAGGAGCAAGCCAATCTGATGTGATTGGCCAGTTGTTTGATTTCGTTAAGAAATAGGATACCATCAATAACCAACTAGCACAAAGTGTGTTGTCCAATTATGGTGTTTTGAACTCATTGCAGGTACAGTTGGCAGACATGCAGACACATCAATGCCAAATCGACCAGCAGCTAGCTCAGCTCGCCGAGATCGTAAAGAACCCGTCGGGGAAGATCCCGTCCAACACTGAACCAGCCAAGAGATCGGGACAGTAACTGTGGAGGAAAAGGATGAAGAAGAAGACAAAGACGTCCAGCTGAGGATGGGAAACTCAGCGCTTCTCGGGAGGCATCCCAAGCTGTATTTTAAATTCCTAGTATAGGGTGCATTTACTTTCATGCAAGTTGAACATTTCAAGTATTATGGACAATTCGGACTGTAATAAGGCCCGAGTCAGTGCATGCACCACATGCGTTGACTCTTATGTTTTAGGGGTCACCGCTTTAGCTTTATTAACTGTGATGGGTAATACCAATCTGTGGCCGGGAGCTTAGTCTTAGGCCAATGATGTTTTACCCATCAGCCGCAGTTTAAACAGCTTTGTTTTCATGACGTATCAGAAATCAACCCAACCGGTGCTATGAATGCGCCCATATCGGGCAGTGGAATTTTGGGGATCGCAAGGGTCATGCCGACGGATGGACTTGCCCAACTTATGAGTTGCCCTAACGGACGACACGCGCCCCGGATTTACTTGTTTCACCCCGGTTGAGTTTGCTATATAAAGGGGCGAGTTTTTATCGTGTCGGGCTCCTTACCTTACTGTTTTCATGCTACTGTATCGTGCTAAGACCTTGTGCTTTTGCTCCCGTGTCGTGCAAGACTGCCCTACTCTCATATCGTGCGGAAGTTCATATCACAGCAAGGTATAGCCCGACAGACCCTATCGCCCGGCAGATCGTGCCGCCCGAAACATTCCTTTCTTTAAGCAAGTAGCTTATCGGTCTTATGGTTCCTGCGCTGAGCAGCCTTGTACCGCCCGATATGTATGTCGTGCAACGTACCTTTTATTCACGATTGCCCGATACACCATGTCGGGCGATAGCCGTGTCACCCATCTTTGCACCACCTCGCCTGTTTTTGTTGTCAGGCGACACGCTGCTTTCCTTTCAAGATGACCTTATCGGGCATCTTAACTAACATGCCCGTATCAAGCAACAGACCTAACGCGCGTTTATCACCTTATCGCCCTGTTCATATCGCGTGTTTGATCTTCTGACGTAACGGGTGATACCCATCTCTAGTATCAGACACAAGGCTTCACCTCTAAAACCCGTGTGTCGCCCGATACGGGGTGCGGGACAGTCTTTGTACAGAGAATTACCTGGTCGCACATTTATTCTTTACTTTTCCAAAGCATCAACATATTTAATCGAGGTATTTTCTTATTGTCTTACATAAATGGCCCGCATCAAGACAACTGTTGTCCCTCTTGACGCACAAGGTAGGAGAATCTACCCAGTGACTGATGTTGAAGGGCAGACTGCCAGGCCTAAGCGCCCAAACCCAAGACCAGCCAGGGCGTCAACAACAGAGAAGAGGGCTAGGGTTGGAGAAGTGGTGGCTCCAACTCCAACACCAACACCTCTAGCAGCAGCAGAACTCCTAGAATTCTTGTCGGGAAGTTTCGAGCCAAGGGACGACGAGCACACTCGCCGATATGCTGAACTAGTGACTAAGGTCTACCGACCGAGCAGGTTCTGCCATCAGGCCTCATTTGCTGAACTAGGGATCGTGGGGAGGCTGAAGGGCGTCCTCGTTGCGGCAGGGCTGAAGAAGATCTGCTTCATCCGGTCTTCTTCTTACACCAAACTGACAATGGAGTTTATGTCTTCTCTCCACCGGGTGAAGAATTCTGCGGTGGAGAGAGAAGAATTTGGCGGGCCAGACAGACTCCAGGCTCGACTTTACAACTCAGAGCACCCCATCTCCGAGAAGCTGTTGAATAAGATCTTCTCTTCCAACGAGGAGGAGAGGAATCTCATGGACAACGGTGAGAGAATCATCGAGGGAGACGGGTTCAATCCCGTGGATCTCTGGAGCAAGCTAACTGGTGAATCTTCGTTTAAGTCGGGAAGAAAGGTGGTGGCAGTGCACTCCTGCTTTTGGAGGATAGTGCACAAATTGGTGGCATGCTTGCTGTTCAGCAAGAATGAGTCCAGTAACATCTATACAGAAGAACTCCACGTCATGTGGCACATAATTGAGGGCCGAGTGATCAACCTTGGGCGGTTCTTGCTGAACAGACTGCACCCGATGAAAGAAGCCACAAAAGAGTACTGCATGGGTGGAATAGTCAACTTAATCACAGTGGGGCTCGGGTACCCAAAAGAGCCGCACAGCCTTTTGAGGACGCAAGGCGATGAGGTGATCGACACCAAGTACCTGATGAGGACCAGCATCATTAGGAAGGAGGGGAGGAACTTCTTCTACAAGTTTTCAAGGACGGACATACTCCTCCTGCTCCCTCACTGTGCTGCCTACGACGCAGAGAAACTGGTCTTCACCGCCGCCGAAATTGAAGCTATAGCGAACAACACAGCTTACACCACCGCCACCAGGGCCTCGAAGAGGGCAGTTCCAGAGCTACCGACGACAACTGTTGATAGAGTTGTCGTCGCTCTGACTATATCAGCCACCGCTACAATAAGGACGGTGATAGCTGAGAAAGAACTGGTGATCATTGAGGTCACCGAGATAGAGACTATGGGAGCTTCCGCGGGAGAGACGGTCGCAGCCCCCATCTTTGCTTCAAATCCTACAGAGGCAGAAGAGGAACTTCAGCAGGGCAACAGCAATGGGGTGTTCGATGAGATCCTGAGGGAGCTCGGAAGAACACCGACACCGCCGCTGAAGTCCCTACCTACAGCAGTTGAGGAGATCACCGACAGTGTAGAGGTGGAGCAGAGTCCGCCCTCACCATGGCCATCTCCACCTAGATGAGAAGGCAAGGTAGTGGCACCTGAAAAAGCACCGACACCTGGCCTGGCGACAGCTGGATCGCGAACGATTCTGATAGATTCTACCTCGCCGGGTAGACCATTGCATGAGCAAGATGTCATGAGGACAGACGGGAGAGCCACCGGAGCTCCCCCGTCGCTTGGAAAGATGCTCGGGCATGAGCTCGATCATTTGTGGGAGGTAACGGATACCAACTCAGCTACTTGTACTTCCCTAACCCGCAAACTTACATCTTTCCATGACAGGCTGGATAGCCAAGAAAGAGAGTTGCTGACTCTAGTAAGCCTTCCCGACAGACTAGAGGCCTTGAATGTGACGATGCAGCAAGTTCTCTAATGACTCGACAAGATCGAGGAGAGGCTGGAAAGAAGTGACGACCATCCGCACTGAAGGCAGCCGAGAAGGTCGCCGTCACCCCCCAGTCGTGGCTCTCCTCCTTCTTCGTCAGCTTCCCCTTCGGGATCAGCATCTTCCTCCTCCCCCAGTGGGTGATCCCCAACGCCTGAGGAAGGGACGCAACAAGGGTCATTCGAAGGATCTTCAGCAGGACAGGAGAGCTCCCTAGGCTTGGGAGAAGCAAACATCTCTGTCCCCCTAGATGAAGCCGAAGATGATACCGTAGATATCAGCATCGTAGGAGACTCTTCTGATGAGTCTGAGGGAGAGAAGGGGGGCGTCTACACAGTCAATAAGAGACATCTACCCCGAGGAAGGTGCTTGATGGCGGACAGATTTTGTGAGCCATCCGAGATACCCTCTTTTGAGATGGCCAACTTCGATAGAAGAGCCATCAGGTACCTGACGATCAGAGACCAGAAGTTGCTGAATAAGGTCTTGAGATCGCATGCAGATGAAGATGACGTCGTCTGGACCGACGGCTACCTCTCCGTGCGACGGAGAGTTCTTTGAAGCATGTTCTGCACGCCGGTCGTGGTCGGCAAAAGACTGTTCAGAGTCCTAAAGAATGTGATAATAGAAAATATCGACAGCAGGACAGGTCGGAGGGCACTATACACAGCCACCCCGACCTTGGCAAGAAGGCTGATGAAGGGAGATCCAGACTCCCACGAGGTGGTCGACATGTTGCAGCACATTGAAGAGCATAGGCCGAACCTGGTGTTGGCCCCGTACAAGCACTGGAACGTGTGGTTTCTCTACATAGTAGACCTCAGAAATCGCGACGTCCAGCTGCTGTATTACAGCAATGATGAAGTGCCACGCTCCAGGGGTGTTTTTGCCGCCCGGAGGACAAGAAGCTGAGACTCCTGCCACTGCGTCTGCTACGAGCTATAAAGCAAGGAAGCCAACGTCACCAAGGTCCTTGGAACTTCTTTACTCTCTGAGACCTCCCCATCCAGGCAGAAGAGGGGAGTGGAAACAGTGTTTTCGCCATCCTGAGTGCCATTGAGGTGCTCAATACATTTGGAAACTTGGGAGCCCTCAAAGGCTGGTACTTCTATCAACAAAGGGGCATTTACGCCATGTTGCTGATCAAGGACAAGTGTTATTTCCGAGATGCAGGGGTACCAGAGCAGCTGTTGGACAGTGACCTGGAAGAAGACTCTTCTCAATCCAGCAGCTCCTCATAAAAAGAAGAGGAGATAGCAACCGATACCTATGGGGCAGGCAAGCGGTTGGCGGTCCTGAAGAAAGTGCACGGGATGGAGGACACTGCTTTGCCTGAAGCTTCAGAAGGGCTGATCACAAATTTCGACCGCTTTTCATGTGCAACTCTCACACAGGAGTAGGTCAACGTAATCCAGCTGAAGTTAGCTGATTCTACCCCATCGGTTGTTGCCTTTCAGGCATGCAATGTCGTAGTCCCGATCGATTATCTAAGGGACATGGTGAAGGAAGGAGGATGCTTGGCTGTAACAGTTGCAGCCTCTTACATCCAGTATATACAGCCAAAGCTAGAACATGCGCACATAGCCCATCCTATGTTGTTCAACGACATTTGCCTCACCGATGAAACAGGAGTGAAGCAAGCATTTATGCAGGAATTGGCGAGAGAAGTTCCCCACAAGATCTTCCTCCCCATCCTACATTACAACCACTGGACGCTCCTAACAGTGTACACCCAGCAACGAGCAGGAATTTTCTACAATAGCTCAGACAGCAACAAGAACCATCCAGTGATGTGTACATCAGAACCTTTGACATCCGTCGAATGCTTGGTTTGAAAATACTACGACGAGGTGGCAAAGATGATCCAACCATTCCTAGATATGCAAGAAAGCAAGTGGCACAAACTCCAGTTCTGCCACCGTAGTCCGCAACAACTTCCCTTATCCAACGACTACGGCATCTACGTCCTGGAATGGATAACGAATAAAGAAACGCCTGACCAGCTCCACCACATCATCTATCACAGCAGAAGGGGAGAATATGTGTGGGAGCTTCTGTCTGACGCAGGCGCAACCTCACTAGAATAAACATTACCTCACCTTATCTACTTCACAACTCTGGGACAGAGTGTGGAGTAAGGTTGGGGGGGTACCAGGTACCAGTGAGGGAGGTACAAAATTTTGAAAAAAAATCTGAACTTTCTAACTAAATTTTCTTCATTCTTTTGTCTCAAATTCTTTATTCTTTTGTTATTTATGTACATAGATGTGTTCATACCAAAGCTTTGAAAGTTCTTTTTGTTTATATCATCTCCATACTTACATACAAAGTTGATGTATGATAAAAACATGTTGCGACTTCTTGCAAAGTTTGTTTTCTATGTGCTTAATGAGATACAAGTTCTGTTATATCTTTTTGATAATGCTGCCTCAAACGAATAAAAGATTATGTTTTGCCATTACAAAAATTTTGAAAAATATAATAATCTCGCAAACAGCTATAAGACGAGTATGGAGAAGGAAAAAGCTGCCCAAACAGCAGAAATCTCTTTGTTTTCCCTCACCCAACGAAAACCCCAAAAAGAGAAAGAAGCCTTATGAGTGTGAATAAAAGCATGAGAGTTGTGCCAATAAAAGAATATATATATATATATATATATATATATATATACACTTGTTTTCCAAAAGTACCCATCTTTAGGCATGGTAGATCTGGGGCAATGGTACGTAGGATGTGAAATCACTACTCTAAAGCCAACTGGCTTGGACTGCAGGGACCACTTGTCCACTAACGGACCCTTACATGGATGGACTGATGGGAAACAAGAAAAACCCCAAAAAGCCTTAGCCTACCCTACACACAACTTTCTGCCCCAAAAATAAAGTTGTTTGGTGTGTAAGCTAACTTCGGAATCATACAACAAAGTCTCGCCAAAGTTGTAGAGAAGAATCTTACTTAAACAATACGGTAGGAAAAACAAAGTCTTTTGTTCGTAGTGAGACAGCATTATCTCTAAGGCATTGCGATTCTTGTTTCACCTTTTGAACAGAAAGCTACTCCGAGCAGAAGAAGCATCACTAAATAAAGTTTAAATATTGATTGAGGACAATCAAAATGCTAAGTTTGGGGGAGTTGATAACACCAGTTTTTGTGATGTTTTTGCCCTTTATTCTGTTATCAAAACTGCCCTTTTCTACTATTTTCCTCTCTTTTATAAGTACTTTGCAATAATTGGCCAAGCAACGCTCTTAATCCAATATTTCCATCTTTTGTAGAGTTTTTCCTCATTTTGATACGATAAGGCCGTCCCGGCCCACAAATAAGTTCAAGTCTGCATCGGCCTTCCTGACGCCCGATACGACCTCTGCCCGACAGGGTAGAGCGACACAATGACGCATGACAAGGGGATGCCGCGCAAGAAGAAACTGACGGACAACACGTCTTCTACCTAACAGGGAGTCAAATTCGCCACAACAACCCAAGCTTGTCGCGCGACATAGCCACCCACCGGTAGGCGCCGCCCGTCACGTGACCGACAGTCGACACCCCTGTGCCGAGCGATACCAGTATCAGCCGCCCACCGACCCGCGAATAAGGTGGACACATGGCGCTTCGAGCACCATAACTTCCCCCAACCGCTGCCTATAAATAGCAGCTACAGGAAGTCGAAAAGACAGTTCGGACAGTTGGGAACTTTGAGCGATCTTCGGAGGAAAACTGCGAGAGCAAGAGTATCGCGCCCCAGTGCTCGTGTCGGGAAACTCTAGGTGAACTCTTCCTCATCCCGAGAGGGAGGGGATGGTTCACTTAGGACCGTCTTGGGCGACACTGCGGGCCGACATCGGCCAACGTAGACGAGCGACACAAGTGCCTGACAGTAGAACGCGTCGCTCCATGCATGACACGATATCAAACCTGATACGCTTCGTCCGTCATGTGTGCTGCCTGAGAGGGTGTGCCGCCCGACATGAGTGTATCGGCCAGGGTCCTTGAGTGATATAGTCAGTCGTCATAGTGTGCCGCCCGACACTGTTGTATCGGGCTAGGCCCCTGACCGGTATCGGGCTGGAGAGCCGCAGTAGCATGTCGTCCTTCTACATCAAGAAGGCGACATCTATCTTTAATTCTGTTATTTAATTCCTTACTTATGCAATGTATTAAGACCTTTAATGTTTATGGGAATGGAAAAGCTTAATTACTTGCTGCTTTATGCTTGGTGCAAAATGTTGGATGACTGCTATGTTTGATATCTGAACTCTAGCTTGAATGTTTGGATCGCGTTTCGCTTAGCTACCGAATCGTGTTTTCCCGTCGCAACAACTTCGAGAGTTGTGTTGTGGCTCTAGTGTTTGGTCTGATTCTGGAGTATGAGAGTGCCTGGAACGGAGTTGTTTCAGTAACATTCCACTCTAACTTAAGTCCAGCAACCTCGAGAGGGGTGTTGATGCTTGGTTAGAGGTACCCGCTCTGAGAGGAGGGGTGCAGGATGTTACTGCTACCGCTTGTTTTACTGAAGTCTTATCCTTCATACCTTGCTCTAGCTCTAGTTTTATCTTTCTGTTTCTGTTGCATGAAAACCCCTAAAAACTGCTAAATGACTAAAACCTTAAATCTTTCTTGTAGCTCCAGTTGGAGCTAGTTTTTTTTGTTTTGTTTGTGACATCTTGTTGTTTCCCTTTTGGGAATTTATTATCTCTTTACACCTACCGGAGAGTAGTGTGTCGATTCTGGGTTCTCAACACTACCACCCTTGTCCCTGTGTTCAACCCCGTATATCTACTTCGACCCCGTAAACAAAGTTGCGGGGGCCTAGAAGGATTCAGGTTATAAATGTAAAAGTCCGACTAACTTCAAATCCGCCTCCATTTTTGGACGCGCGATTTAGGTCGGTCACAAGCTTTGGACACCAATAAGAGAAGAAAAGCAGCAGGATGTATCAGCCACTACCAAGGAGAAAGCAGCAACAGCAGCAGCTATATCAACCACCTCCTCTCCTTCCTTCTTCTCATTCTCAGCCACCAAGGGAGAGCAAACGGCTAAGGGGCAAAGAGATTACAAACAAGAGAAAAGAGAGAGATATATAGAAGAGGGTAAAGGGTAGGAACAAGCTAGGTCAAGAAGGGTGTGTATCTCCCAACATGGTGCCATGGAAGATACACCACTGCCTGACACACCCCTTGTTCGACACACCCTACCTGACACACCTCTTGTTCGACACACCAAGCAAGGTGGCGACACCAAGCTCAAACTAGGCCCAAGAAAGCCCAACAACAAGCTTAAGCTTCAACGAGCTCAAACAAGGCTCAAAGCAAACCAAACAAGGTGCCCAACCCATCCTCTCAACCCTAGAGGATGCAAGGAGAGAGAAAGATATCTCTCAAGGTGACAAACTTGCACACCTATCCTAGAACTTGGGTAATTTGTAAGTTGCACCTCAACCTCTCGACAAAGCACAAACAAACCCTAATTACAACTCAGGTGATTAGGCAAGCCTCTAAACACAGGGTTTAGGCAAAGCAAATAGGGTAAGCCCAAAATAGAGGTCATGGTCCTTACAAGCCATAAACCCCTACAAAAGGATTTCATCCCCGAAATCCGAAGAGAAAAGCAAGGGATACTTCCTCCTCATCTCTTCCTCAAGCTCCCACATGGCTTCCTTAATGCCACGATGATGCCAAAGAACCTTCACAAGAACCAGTTCCTTCCTCTTCAGCTTCTTCACTCTTCGGTCAAGGATCAACACCAGACCTTCCTCGTAGGTCACATCTTCATCAAGCTCAACCTCATTGGTTGTATCACTGTCTCTATGCCCGGATGACTTTTCTTTAGCATACTAACATGGAACACTGGATGCAGCCTGTACAACTCTGGCAGTAGCTCTAACTTGTAAGCCACTTTGCCAACACGGGCTATCACCGGATATGGTCCCATATACATGGGAGCCTACTTGCCTTTACGACCAAACCTCAGCATGCCTTTCCATGGTGAGACCTTGAGATACACCTTGTCTCCCACCTGGAATTCTAGAGGTCGTCGACGATTATCTGCATATGACTTTTGTCTATCTTGTGCTGCTTTCAACTGTTATTGTATCACCTTGATCTTCTCTGTCATCTTTTGTACTAACTCAGGAACCAAAAGCTGATATTCACCAGACTCATACCAACATAAACGAGATCTACACTTTCTACCGTACAAATCCTCATAAGGTGCCATGTCGATACTCTGTTGGTAACTGTTGTTGTAGGCAAACTCTATCAAACTAAGATGCACGTCCCAACTACCTAGGAACTACAAAACACAAGCTTAGAGAAGATCCTCCAAAGTTTGTATATCCTTTTAGACTGTCCATCTATCTACGAGTGGAAGGCAATATTGAATCTCAACTACGTTCCCAACGCTCTGTGCAACTATTCCCAAAAATGACTTGTGAATTGAGCACCTCTGTCGGAGACTATCGTTACTAGCACACCATGCAAATGCACTATCTCATCCACATACACCTGAGCAAGCTTCTCTGATGTGTATGTTGTCTTTACCGGAATGAAATGAGCAGACTTTGTCAACCTGTCCACTATCACGTAGATGGAATCATTATTTCTAGCTGTCCTTGGAAGACCAACTACAAAATCCATGGTTACATGATCCCATTTCCACTACGGCATTGGCATGGTTTGCAACATACCTGCCGGCTTCTGATGCTCAGCCTTTACCTGCTAGCATACTGCACACCTAGCCACAAATTTTGCCACATCTCTCTTTATGCCAGGCCACCAATATAGGTCTTTTAGATTATGATACATCTTGGTGACACATGGATGCATAACATACATCGATGTGTGTGCTTCCTCGAGCACTAACTTCCTCAGATCATCAACATCGGGAACCATCATCATGTTATGATAACAAACTAGTCCATCCTCAGACTCATGAAATCAATCACGCTTATCACTTCCAAACTCTGATCTAATCAACTGAACTATAGCATATGCTTGTTGTGCTTCTTTGATTTGTTGCCTCAATGTAGGCTTCACTTGCATCTGTTCCAACAAAGAGACTTCCAACTGTACATTCATCTGCCGCAAAGAGACGAACATATCCCGCCTATGGCATATCAAAGAACTCAATTGTGCCTTCTTCGTAGGAAGAGAAGAAGACTTCATGCTAAGCGCATCAGCTACCACATTTGCCTTACCATGATGATACTCAATGGTGAAATCATAATCACTGATCAGCTCCATTCAGCAATTATGTCGCATGTTCAGCTCACTCTGTGAGAAGATATACTTCATGTTCGTATGATCCGTAAAGATCTAACTCATCTCCCCATAAATATAATGTCTCCAAATCTTTAACACATGAACCACCACTTCCAGCTCCAAATCACGTGTCAGATAACTCTCCTCATGTTTCTTAAGCTGTCGTGAAGCAAAAGAAACCACATGATCTTCCTACATCAGCACACATCCCAAGCCCTTCTTGGAAGCATCACAGAAAACAACATAGCCTTTCCCAAGCTCTGGTAGCACCAACACTGGAGCACTAGTCCGCTTTTCCTTCAAGTTTTGAAAATCTTGTTGACAACGATCATCCTAAACAAAAGGTACATCCTTCCTGGTCAACTTTGTCAACGACAATGCGATTACACTGAAGTCCTTTATAAACCTCCGGTAGTATCCTGCTAAACCCAAAAAACTACGAACTTCAGTCAGTGTCTTTGGTTGCTCCCACTCTGCAACTGACTCCACCTTCTTGGGGTCCACTATGACTCCTTCTGCCGATATCACATGTCCCAACAAAGTTACTTCCTTCATCCAGAATTCACACTTGTTGAACTTGGCATACAATTGGTGCTAGCGAAGGAGAGTCAATGCTTGTCGAAAATGTTGTTCATGTTGTTGACTATCCTGACTATAGATCAAGATGTCATCTATGAAAACCACAACAAACTGATCTAAAAATGGACAGAACACCCTGTCATCAGATCCATGAAAGCAACAGGTGCATTGGTTAGCCCGAACAGCATAACCACAAACTCAAAGTGACCATACCTCATCCTAAAAGTTGACTTTGGTATGTCATCCTCCTTGATTTTGAGCTGATGATATCCAGACCGCAAGTCGATCTTTGAGAATATTGTAGAACCATGCAACTGATCAAACATGTCGTCTATCCTCGGCAAAGGATACTTGTTTCTTATCATAACTTTGTTCAACTGCTGGTAATCTATGCACAGATGCATCAATCTCTCCTTCTTCTTCACGGACAGAACTGGAGCACCCCACGATGATGTGCTCGGTCTGATAAAACCTTTATCCAGCAACTCCTGCAATTGTTTCTTCAACTCTGCCATCTCAGTTGGAGCCATCCTGTATGGTGTCTGAGCAACTAGCTCTACCCCTAGTACTAGATTGATTTCAAAATTAATCTCTCGAGGTGGCGGAACACCGAGAAACACATCCTCAAACTCTCTAACAACAGGCACATCCTCAAGGCTAGGACCTTCTGCCTTGGTATCCACAACATGAGCCAAAAATGCTCTACAACCTTGCCGCAACAACTTTTCTGCCACCATAGCTGATACCAAAGACATCGGAAGAATCTTCCTATTTCCCTAGAAGATCCACTTCTCACCATCATCAATAAACATCGCTTTCTTGGAACCACTGTCCAGCACAACCTTATACCTCTCTAAGGTATCCATCCCAAGGATTACATCGAAATCATGCATATCAAGTGGTATGAGATCCATTTGTATGTTGTGTCCCGAAAAAGATAGAACACAAGATGGACACATTTCTCGAAGCAACGTGGGCCCAACAAGAGGGGTTTCTAACAACAAGCTATCTTTCTTATAGTTAATAGGTAAAAGACAGCTATCAAGCATACTACGAGTGATAAAAGAGTGTGCAGCACCCGGGTCAACCAGAACAGATACAAAGCAAGCAGAAGACAAATCAGAATGAAATAACTCCATCTGACCTTCAACTACTCACGTGTTGACTATCGCCTCAGGCTGACTTATAGCATAGAATCGAGTCGTTTCTTGTTGTCGTCCACGTCCTCTGCTTCCTTGAGCAGATGATCCTGCTTGCGACGCTTGACCACGCCCTCGCCCTCTGTTACCACTGGATTGTTATCTATCTGATCCTTGTTGATTCTATCTCGGTTGTTGTGTCACTTCAACGTCTCTCCTTGGGCAATTCCACCTGATATGCCCGACCTATCCACAGAGAAAGCATGATGGGTCTCTCAGTTGTGGCCTAGATGACCTTGTCACTGCCACTAAAATTGTGTTGTATGCCTTTGATGGCGAAAAACCATGCCCTCTTCGACTCAGCTTCTTGAAGCCATCAGACCTCTGCTTCTGGAACTTAGCAGGCTTTTTCTTGGATATAGCCTCTCTCTTCTCCTTGACTAATTGTTCAATCCTTCGGATAGACTCTACAAATGTGGCAAACCTCTCCTGATTTTCTAAAGCAACAACAGGTGTTGTCAGCTCAACACCCAGACTTTTCTCAAACTGTCTGATTCTCTCATCATCTGTCACTGCCGTGTGAGGACAAAACCTCAGTAGGTCCATAAACTTGGCTTCATACTCAGTGATGCTCAAAGATCCTTGGTCCAGACGCTCGAACTGGCTGATCTTCTCATCCAAATAGGTCTTCGGGAAGTATCGACTCACAAAATCCCTCCGAAAGATGTCCCAACCAATCACCTCACCAGGACGCTTCTGCTCCTCGATGGCCCACCAATGGCCAGCACTACCCTTCAGAAGGTAGACAGCATGCTTGACTTTTTCTGCTTCGGGGATGTCGAGGATCTGAAAGGCCTTCTCAAGGCCTATTAGCCACATATTAGCATCCATTGGATCAGTCGTACCAGCATAATCTGAAGCTCTGACTCGGAGAAGCCACTCGAAGGTAATCCCAATACCCGAAGATTCACCATGGGGAGCATGTGCTCTTGGCAGAGACACTAGCAATCTTTCCACCATGAGATTCATTACATCCATTACCTGTCCCATAAGGTGTTGGTAGACAGGATTCTCAAGAATGGCTGGGTTGATTTGGGGGACCTCAGACACTCGATCTTCATGTGCTTGCATACTCGCTCCATCAATTAATGCACCGACATTGCTCAGAGTAGCATGTTCTTCATGATTTCCAGACATCTTTTAGCTTTATCTTCTACTGGGGGCAGAAGGTTATTGTGAGAAAATCTTGAGAAGATCACAAGAACAGACACAAAACCTAGTCCTAGATCCCTATAGACTCATCGAACCTATAGCTCTGATACCAACCTAATATGTGACATCTCGCTATCACACAGACAACGAAATGCCACGCGAAAATGTGTGGAACCGTCATAAACACCATATTACCCAAAAAACACGGGTTAATTAAAACTGATAGCAGAAAGCAGATAAGAAAGGAACTATTACATCCAGATCCACATCATGCAAGGAAACATGTTATATAAACATACATCAACCTGATACATATCCATAGTTCATAGGATCCAGATGTCACTTATCCATAAAGGATGTATCACATGTTTAAATACAGAACAAGCCACATTAGGCCAACAACAGGATAAACAAGCTACATCAACTATACATCGTGAAACCTCGTCAAAACACCTCCAAGGACCTAAGAGTACATGGATGACTCTAGGACTCTACTACAAAACACCCAACAACAGCAGCAACATATCCAACCTTGCTTTCTACTGCTCAGTTGTAACACCGTGATCACCTAAAAAGGTTTTAAACCAACGGGATGAGACACACAGTCCCAGCGAGAAACATAACCCCCACTGAAACTATAAAACCTCAAAGGAGAGCTAGAACAGATAGTACAGGTAACTGATATAAGCAGGTCGTATATGAGAAGCATACTGAGCAGAACTAACTTGTTACAACATCATACCGAGATATTGATGAAGCATATGCACAGATAATAATATGAAACATGATTGACAAGACAAGTCTAATAAGAACTGATCATAACATCTGAGGAACATGTAAGTAACTGCGAGATAAAACTAGGGCAACTATACAAATAGGGCCTCAACCAATGTCTCCTGTTTGCCCTAAGAAAATATACTATACAGCAGGATTACAATTTATTATGCCCTGAGGAAGTGAGTCATACCACTCAAATCCAAACTGACCACCCCTTGGTCGCAATCGATTGACATACAAGGTCGATGGAAGAGTCAGATTCCATGACCTCACTTCCCTTATGGTCAGTGCACAAGAACCAACAAGCAGGACCCCAATCTCATGCTTAAGTGTCCTCAACCACACAAGGTCAGGCTACCCTCTGTCTAGCCCACCTTGGTACAGGTATCGACGCTAGAAAACTGAGCCACGGGCCTGTTCACCGTGCTCCATCATCACTGAGCCATGGGCCTGTTCACCATGCTCTATCACATATCCTGAGCCATGGGCTTGTTCACCATGCTCTAACCACACTGAGCCACAAGCCTGAAACTGTGCTCTAAACATGCACTACTACTTAGGGCATAGGCGCACCCCGCATATTCAACAATATGCGTTCTGAGTTAACCCACAGGAGAACCCGTTTCACCATCACCAAACTCCTGACGATGATGGATCTATGGCCAGGGCAAACTACATGAAAGATTCATCTGTAATTAATTAACATATTTTAAGTGGATTGCAAGATTCAACCAAGTTATGTAACATGCAACTATAACAAGAATGAATAAACATAAACATCATTATCTTGTGTTACATTGTCACTAATGCCTTCAATTCCATTAACATCATCCTGATCCATCACAAGGATCCAACATCACATGCTACCACTTGGCCTCTTACCAATCATCAAGATCCATCTCAAGGATGATCATCACAGGGACTCAATCCCATCATGAAGGCACACATTGCCATTCCATGGGTAACACCCATCATACATCATTGGGTTCATCACAACCCTTGATATTCCACATCATATCATCATTATGCCATCGTCATGGCCTCATCTTATAAATGTTACCTGCATGGTTAGTGAAATCACAAAGGAGCAATGATACTTGTACAAGGAACATTTACAACTCCTTACTTTATTATGAGAGTTAACCATGCAATGTGGATGAGTGTATCAAAGCATAGCATTCTTATATATATATCAAGCGTAACAGCCGCATATACTAAAGCATAACAAGAATTAAGGTTACTAACCGAACACAAGATACAACCATCACTAAAGGTATATCGGGTAAGGGACAACCCTCACTAAAGGCACAACGTCTCTCACCAAAGAGTGTGATGCCCAGTACTATATTTGTTAAGCATGCAACACTTCACCACCTGTTGTATCGTCCAGCACCCTTGTAGGGCTACAGCCATATCGGCCAACCACTATCACTTAGGTATCGGGTGGCACCACAAGAAGATATTGGGCAACACCTCCTCAAGACACCATATCGGGCAACCAGCTAGGAACCAACCTGTAATGCTCCAGAGTGCAACATCATATTAGGCGGGCAACACTGCATCGTGCAACCTTCATCGTGCAATGCCCAGTGATGGGCAACGCACCTATAGGGGTAACGGGCAATACTACCCAAGAGGGAGTCGTGCAGAGCAGCAAGGCCATTTCGCCAAGTGCAGCACCCAATGCCCGACACAACCTCCCAACGTCCAACACAACCCCATATCATCCAAGGGAACAACTCTAACACCCAAGCTAAGGCCATATCGGTCAAGGACATATCGCCCAACAGCTAGGGTGAGGATCTATATCGGACAAGAACCACATGACCAATCGGGCAAGGCACCCACTATCAAGGGTCCATATTAGTCAAAGGGGTCAACAAGACACCCACCTAACATATCGTCCAAGCTCCACCCTAGGACAGGGATATCGGTTTAGTAAGGGTGTTAGGTTACACCTCATCTCGGGTTGGTCTTCATCAACCTGAAAACCACCACCAAACCCTAAATGATCAAGGGAGTTGGCTCACCTCTCAACAACTAAGTGAGAGGGGTTTTGCACAACCACTATCACATATCAGGCAAATGGGCCATCACCATATCGGCCATCGCACAACCAAGTCAAACACAAACCCTAGGCTCACCCTTTTAAACCCATGGTAAGAGAGGGGTATTGCTCAAGCACTAGAGTGTAGACTCACCTCTCAACAACTATGGGAGATAGGGGTTTTGTCCACAAAACTAAAGCTTAAGCTCACCTATCAAGACCAAGGAAAGAGAGAGGTCTTGCCCCAAGAACACACCAACAAAGGCATGGTTGACCCTATCGCCCAAGGCACCAACTAAAGGTAAGACCCTAAAGGCATATCGTGCAACTAGTGTAGGACAACCCTCTATTAGCCAAGCCAACCACTGTGTCGCCTAACACCATAGGCTCACCTCTTCAAGTACAAGGAGAGAGAGGGGTATTGCCTCACGGGAACACTACACACACCTTTGAACTAAGGAACTCTAAGCTCACCTCTCAACTTAAAGCGAGAGAGGGATTTTGCTCAAGATCCCCTAACCCAAAGGGTAGGCCGACACAAAGGGAAACCAACATACCATATATCATCCAATAAGATCTAGGGCACAAAACGGGTAGCAACATAACTGACTAAAACAAGAAGCATTACTAAAAAGATATGTAAGGACGATCAAGATAACATAGTAATGCAACATGTAAAAGAGGTAGTATAGTTAGGATTAGGAGTTATGTAACCCGCCTTAAGCACAACTCCAAGCTCCAAGCTTTAGCCACCAACAAGAGAAGAAAAGCAGCAGGATGTATCAGCCACCACCAAGGAGAAAGCAGCAACAACAACAGCTATATCAACCACCTCCTCTCCTTCCTTCTTCTCGTTCTCAGCCAGCAAGGGAGAGAAAACGGCTAAGGGGCAAAGAGATCTCAAACAATAGAAAAGAGAGAGATATATAAAAGAGGGTAAATGGTAGGAACAAGCAAGGTGTCGTCCTCCCTAAGAACACTTGTCCGTAACCTTTGCCACCTTGCTAGAAACAAGCACCAAGTGTCCATAAGGGGTGACGCAAATGAAGCTAGGTCAAGAAGGGTGTGTATCGCCCGACAAGGTGTCATGGCCGATACACCACTGCCCAGTACACCTCTTGGCCAACACACCCTGCCCGACACACCTCTTGGCCGACACACCCTACCTGACACACCAAGCAAGTTTATATTCTTACATCTGAGTTTTCTATCACCTTGGTATATCGTACCCTTATAGGTGACTTAGGATATTTCAGCATCCCTAGAATCTCAATAGGTTTATGGCTCAACACATGGTTCAAGTACATCACATAGAGTACTAGATCAGACTCATGGAACACATCATACATCATGTTATCCTGAGGGGTAAGGATAAACATAAGCATCTCCACCAATCTATCCCAAATAGACCCATGTATCGGGGACTCATCTTTCTCATCTATAGCTCAGAGGTGTCGGGTTTTCATAACACATATTCTCCTACAGTGAACTACATGTCAGTCTGCTTTGCATCAGCCCACGACTCATGTCGTCCCTGGGCTTTCTCAGTCATCACATAATCAAAGAAACTTCATCTACACATATTGTGGTCTCTTTGACCTTCACAAGGTCCATTCACCGACATCATCTGAATGAAGTGGTAACCAACACAACCTCCTTTACATACTTGCGGCACCAAGCTCAAACTAGGCCCAAGAAAGCCCAACAACAAGCCTAAGCTTCAACAAGCTCAAACAAGGCTCAAAGCAAACCAAACAAGGTGCCCAACTCATCCTTTCAACCCTAGAGGATGCAAGGAGAGATAAATATATCTCTTAAGGTGAAAAACTTGCACACCAACCCTAGAACTTGGGTAATTTGCAAGTTGCACCTCAACCTCTCGACAGAGCTCAAACAAACCCTAATTACAACTCACGTGATTAGGTAAGCCTCTAAACACAAGGTTTAGGCAAAGCAAACAGGGTAAGCCCAAAACGGAGGTCAGGGTCCTTACAACCAATATCTTATGTCCCAATCTTACACTATGGAATGGAGAAATCATCTTAACTTCTTTTGAAAAACAACAATGAGAAGAGGACCAAGGACATACAAGGCAACAACAAGGTCACAAGTATAGTTTCAAATTTGAAGATCATGTTCTTGGAATACTAAGAAGTCTTGATGAAGTAAAGACACAAGTGTTCTCCCAAGGACAAAACATTAGTTGGCTTGAGTAAAGGATTGACCAAATTTCCTTATCAATTACATGCCATGAGGAGGGGAGACTTCCTTCCCAAACCACGGTAACCCAAACAATGCTAGTAGATCAACGAGTGTTCATCAAGGCACAAAGCAAGTTCAACCTTAGCAAAAATAACAAGATCCTCCAAATCCCTATCACCCTACACCCCCAATGTACCCTTACAACTTCAAACATTTTCCACAATCACCACCACTGCATAAACAACCCCCACAACAATATCCAAAATAACCACCACAACAACATCAATACATCCTCCAAAATCCCAACCCACCATACCAAAGGCCACCTCAAGGGCGTCAGCATCCACCACAAGCTCTCTATTCTTTTCATGAGAAAGTGAGGTTGTAACCATGTTGAGGAGTGGTAAGACTCTAGAGAATATAAGGAATCAAGCAGTTCATGATTCTATGAGTGATGTTAGACATGATAACATGATGCACAACTATGTAACTATAATGAATGATGGTAGAGATACTAAGACACTAGGTAATGATATTGTGATTCCCAGGATATCAACTTTAGATTCTATTGGAGTTGATAGGATAAGTGAGCAACTACCTCCTTTTCCCAATGCACTTGAAGAACCTTCTACTTCTAAGTGAAGCAAAATAACATTAAGGATATCACAGAGACTTTTCAGCAAATGTAGATCAACACTCCATTGTTATATTCAATCAGATAAATCCCTTCTTATGTAAAATTCCTCAAGGATGTGTACTTTAAAGAGAAAGTCATCTAGGAGGATGACAAAAAAATTCAAGTTCACTAAGCAAGTGAGATTTATTCTGTAGAACACCACTCCTAAAAAGAGAAAAGATCATAGTGCCCTCATAATTCCTTGCTACATAGGTACACACCACATTGATTAAGCTCTTGTTGACTTGAGTTCTAGTGTGAACTTGATGCCATATTATGTGTATGGTGAGATGGGTTTGAGAAATTTAGAACTGACCAACAACAACTTGTAATTGGTCAATCGTTGTGCGAAGACACCTCAAGGGTAGATTGATAATGTGTTGGTGAGACTTGAGGATGACACGTCCACCTTCTTTCCCACCGATTTCATTATTCTTAACATTAAAACACCTCAAGGGTAGACTGATAATGTGTTGGTGAAACTTGATGATGACACACTTGCCTTCTTTTCTATTGATTTCATTGTTCTTAACAAGGCGAAAGACACATAAAAAGTGCATATTAGCTTGGAAAGACCATTCTTAGTGACATATTATGATGTGATGATACACGTAAGGATTGACACCATGTACGTGACTTTAATGCATATGAAGATTCGATTGAAGTCATAGGAGTGGGTATTGATATTCTTACAAAGTAAGAACATGAGTAAGCCCTATCTACTCTTCAACATGGGACAACTCTTGCATGTCTCTTCTATTTCTTATTTGTATGACCTATCCATGATTTCCAAAGGGATGAAACCACACATGGACCCCAAGAAGGGAAACATGGGTCATCAAGGCTGGTACTAGATTCAATTATTGAGCTATTTAAAAATAAAGATTTATCAAATCAAATATATGTAAGTTGGATTAGTGGACCAAGGCAATAAAAATTAGCTGATATAGTTACCATGATAATTTCAAAAAGAGTACAACAACTCAAAATAGTGACTAGAAATACATTCTTAAACTAATATCAACATATCAATATTTTCAAAATGAAATGATTTATCTATTGGCACAAGTAATCTAATATTTTGTCTTCATTGGTGGATAGGTGCCTAGTGTTCTCCCCTCTATGACATAACAACACTTTCACCTGTGGGGGTAACCAATACCCAGGGACCTCTAATTTTCCATTATCCATTGCATGTGATTGGAAGTTGTGACTCGCCAAATCTAGTGAGCCAAAGCTCTTATCTAATATTTTGAGCTTTTGTTCCAATATTAAAATTAACTAATATTATAATTACTGAACAATGTTGAACATTCAATTTAGTCATGGTGACCTTAAACATGAGGGAAATGCTAATAAAAAATTGGTTCACCACTTTTTCAAAACTATATGAATGAAATTCAAGAGGGAGATAAATAGTTCAATAACAGAATCGAGAATTCAGTACTTGTTCCAAATGAGAATTTCCAAATCAAGGTGTCCACAAGAATCAAGGATGACAATCTCTCAAGAGTCTAGAAAGAGAGAATGTACTAGGGTTATTAGATTCCTTGGCTTGGAAATCACTTTCTAGATTCTAATTAGGTGAAATTACCATTTTTTCCTTTTGCGAGTAGGTCATTTAATAATCATCTTTTGGTAGTTATAACGTCTCATCCTAAAATCATTAAGTTCATTCCAATTAGTATAGTAGTCACCTATGTAGGTGTAGTCACATATGATATTCTAATAATTACCCACGTTCATTGTATACATGATTCACGTATTCATATGTTACATACCCATTATGTAATACACTATTATAAACCATATGCTCATATATAATGTACATGTTTGTATTATGAAAGGAATTAGTTTACATATCTTTATGAGTTGTAAAAATTAATAGCATACTTAGAATAGGGTTTTAGTACATTAATTTTCCCCATATTTATTCCCTTAAGATCATTATTTGCCCCTTCATAAGACTGTAATTTCTGTTATATGAATCATTACTAACATTGTTCATTTAGGCCAACTATAGTCCAACCCGTGGATATTTTAACTAGATTTTTTCCTTGATCTTATTTAGTTCCTAATGATACATCAATTTATTATACAATTATCTAGGTCATATATATACGTGTGTGTCGAATGAGGCCAATGTGTACCTAGGTCTCAATGTACATATATGACTATGGTTTACATATCGGTTTACCTTGTATTGTAGTTATCTTAGGGTCAAGTGTATACCCTATGTATTAAATTAGTTGGGAACCTATGTACAAGTCACAAATAGATGTATTTTATACTATTCATCATTGACATCATATATCCTTTCTTTAATGGCTTGTTTAAAGAGTGAAGGGAAGAGGGTCATGTAACGCTCGATGGGAGGTTCACACCATCATCGTTTCTTGGTTCTAGGATCACACTATCACGTCAGTAAGATTGTCAGAGAGGTACAACTCCATTACAATCAGTTAGGAGGTCGACTGTCATCCTTCTTGTTAAGAATAGTGGGGACTTGGGAACTGTGTCTGGGTACAATGACTAAAGCATGTTGGAGAGAAGTCTATGTAGAAATCAATAGATCTTGGCGCCAATAATGGTGGTCAGGGGGAGACCTATCAGCTGAGTTTCATTTGGCCAAAACCATTGAAGGAAAGGGAGTAGTTGTGATGCAGGAGGAGGAGACGACTATGAGATCTGGAGGTGATGATCAGGTATTGTAGGGGGCATCGTCAAGTCTGTAGTGGAGTCCATCATTGTTGACATATGGTGAGGATGATAGTGATAAGATGGAACACGTGGCGGTGATATTGTTGTGGATCTAAGATGTTCAACCATGAGGGGATCAGAGCCGTAGTCTGCAGACTCTCGTTAAGGCTGATTGTTGGTGAGGCACTTCACATTCAGAGGTTGACGGCCCTGAGCGGGCTTTATTACAGGTTTGTCATGCTTGCAGTCATGGGGATACCATTTCATATATACAAGAGGGAGACAATTTGGGGGTGAGGGGATGAGCTCTAGGTTTCAAAGTACATAGGCTCGCATATGAGTAAGGGAGATTGGTGTTTAACGGAAACCATATAGCCGTTTTTGACTAACAACAAATGATGTCTCATGGGGTAAGAAAGGCAATGGGTTGCCATTGATTAAGGGGATTCAAATGTGGGTGTGAGATAATGTCGGTGCCAACCTAATGTGGGCGAAGGGTCCCTACAAACTATAGGTTTATGTAATAATCGAGTTCTGACGTTACATGAGGTGGAAACCCTGGCGAAGAAGAACTATTATTGTATATAGGATTATTATATTCATATATGCTCTTATTTTTATATATCCTATTTCCATATTCTAAAATACACATGGATTTCTTCCTAGAGTTTCAAATTTTCATCTTTGAAATCCCTAAAAGTATAACTACTCATCTAAATGCTCTAACTTAGCTTATTGGAGTTCTTCGCTTAAATCACTCAAGTTTATTATTCGATATTACAAAGAGTACTCTTCCTTTAGACTATTTCCAAAGTCATTAGTTGTCCAAGTAGGTGTATAACTTATATACAAACCCTAACCAAAGGTTTTAATACAAGAATCTTAATCGTACTAAATGATGTCAAGGTGATTCATTAAGATAGGTTTGGGGTGGGGGACTACGTTGCAAATATTTTTCAAATGAAGAGGGTGAACACCTTTATAAATAAGACATTGAAGTGGATCCTAATTAAATTTAACAGACACAATAATTAATCAAAACAATCAAATGGACTTGGAATAAAGGGCATCTTTGCATATAAAATCAAGATTAGGAAAAGTCACAAAAATAGCTCAACATATTTTCGTACTCAAATTTGAGTATGTTACACTGCTAAATTGCTCCAATGTGGTTTTGTTTGGCCAATCTTGTTAATGAATTATCTTGAGCATTGCAAAGCTTGTTTGAAATGCCAAAAAGTGGGT
The DNA here is from genome assembly GCA_963693085.1 of Alisma plantago-aquatica. NCBI lineage: Eukaryota > Viridiplantae > Streptophyta > Magnoliopsida > Alismatales > Alismataceae > Alisma > Alisma plantago-aquatica. Next base: position 889,975,185 of record OY856411.1, read on the forward strand.
GCAATTCAAAGTGGACATGATGCCTCTATTTCCTATTCTAATAGTATAGGTGTTTGACGTGCGGGGTATTGACTTCATGGGTCCATTTCCTCCTTCTTCTACGTGTGTATACATCTTTGGTTGTTGTTGACTATGTTTCTAAATGGGTCAAAATCCATTTCTACAAGGACCAATTACCACAAGGTGGTGAGTGATTTTGTGAAATCTAATATTTTCAGCCAGCTCAGTGCGCCAAGGACTATGATTGGTGATGGTGGAAGCCACTTCATCCATAGGAGATTGAAAATCACTTGAAAAGACATGGCATGATCATCATGCAACAACCCATTATCATCCTCAAATGAGTGGGTAGGTTGAACTTGACAATCAAGAGATAAAGCTCATCCTTAATAAGACAGTGCAACCACACCATAAGGATTGGTCATTATGTCTAAATGAAACTTTATGGGCATGTAAAACTATTTAAGACCTCGATTGACACCACTCCGTTCAAGCTTATATAGGGAAAAAGTAATCATTTGCCAGTAGAATAGTGAATAAGGCGCTATCAACATGGATTTGGAGACAATAACCATTAAAAGGAAACTCTATGTAAATGAACTTGGAAGAAATGAGGCATGAAGCCCATGAGCCATCAAAGAGAAAAAAAGAGGAAAATGAAATTCTTGCATGACAAGATGATTAGAAAATAGTCTTTTGAGCCTACACAATGAGTGATGTGATGACCTCTATCAAACCAACAACGTTATTGCACAAAACAACACAAAAATAACCATTAGCAATGGATTACTGAAAATCACTAAAAATTAAAACCTTTTTACCAAGAGATCCACTATCAAGAAACTCTTTACAGAAACAGTCAAAGCCATATATACATCATGGTTCACTTCATACATACATTGTTCCATCACCTCACAAGGATATGTGATATCATTTGCTTTACCAAAACATATACAAAAGCAACATTGTACATCGAGTCATACTAGCCAAAATCTCAAATTGATTATAAAGATGTTTACACACTATCTCCCAAGGACTTGAGAGTACAGGGATGACACATAGGACTCTCTATCTACAAGACACATAACAACACACTCAACCTAAGTTGTTACTGTTGTCCTTGTTGTTGTTACCCCCTCTTTGCTGCACAATCTCTACATCCTCATGCACATCCACCTAAAAAGTGTGGAAACCCATGGGATGAGACCCATATCTCATCGGGAGATATAACTCTCCTCCAACAATATTATTATCATAAATCTTATAAAAGAGAGCAGAAGAAACCTTTATTGAATTAAACATGTATAACTACTTGTTACATGCAGAGTACATCAATCTTTATCATTTAAGTAGTTCAGATAACTATGACTGAGCAATAGATCATCTAATCATTTTTAACAATAATATGAAGAACATGTATAACATATATCAATTAAGACATATAAAAGTAATTGCATCCTCATTCAATGTTTTCTTATTTGATCCTTAAGCAAATATGCTACACGGTTGATTACATCTTTCAACAATCAATCTTATGCCCCGAGGAGATGAGGTATACTGCTCATGCTCCAACCAACCTAAATTAGGTAGCATCAGTGCCATACAAGGTCCATGGAAGAGTCAGACTCCATGACCTCACCCCCTCGATTGTATGACAATATTAGTAGTGACATTATGAGTAGAACTGCAATTATCTAGCCTAGCTATAAAGGTTCATTGCCAGAGAGATACAACTCGTGGTTGTTCCCTTATCAGGGTATGACATGTAGTCAATCTTGATTCTCATCAGGGTATGGTCTGTAACCAATCATGTTTGCATATTAAGTCACGACCTTATACCACACTCTCTTCAAGGTATGGCCTATAGCCAATCCTATAAGTTAAGGGTACAAGGAGATATCCCAACTTGCACCCTGCATATTCAATAATATGCACTCCGAGTAAAACTCATTTCACCATTCAGTAAATCCTGACACTGAATGGATCTATGGCCAGGGAAAACTACATTTTTAGTTTCACTTGATAATTTAAGTGTATTACAACATCTTTTAGCATCAATCAAGTTACCAACATGAATTATAGATAAATGCTACAAATAAAAGTGTAATACTTTTTCAAAGAATCTTATATCAATTGGAACACATCTTATTATACCCATCCTAAAATCTCAATCCCTTGTACATATTACTGGGAATCTTATCCCTTCAAAATTATCATTATCATGATCTCGTGTTTTAGGTATCAAACCCTTAGCTCATCATTGAATAGTGTCACCTCTTACCAGACAACAATCATCTTAAGGTCATCAGACCCATATACATATATCATACTTGTTATACAAGTATATCACATGGCTCACAAGGCCTTATATAATATGTATCATGCTAAATCATCATAACTCATACCTGGCTATGCTCATCATCTCATAATACATGTGTGGTTAGGATTTCATAGCAAATGCAATATCAAGTAAATATCATTACCATGTCATAAAGAGAATCATTCAAATTGCAACCCTCTCATAATTAGGGTTAGGGTTTTCCCCTTGTGGCGGATTAGGGTATTCAACAACCAAACCCTAATTCTCATCACAAGAGCTATATTATTTTCATAAGTTTTCAAGCATACTTAATTACCCCCATCAATTATCATCTCTCTCATCCTTACTAGGATATTGTCTTCAACATACTTATTACATTAACTTAACCCTCTTTAGGGTTTATCAACCTACACTTATTAAAGTGTATCCATCTCATTGCTTCATAGTGTATTAATTGATTACATTCAAGGTGTATCAACCTACACTCATCAAGGTGTATCGGCCTACACTCATCAAGGTGTATCGGCCTACACTTATCAAGGTGTATCAGCCTACACTCTAACCCTTGTGTCGGCCTAGACACATTCACTTGTGTCATTCTAGACACAAGTATCGTTCATGACACTCTTTACTTGTGTCATCCAAGGCACATCAAAGAGGTATCACTTTAGAGGTGGTTAGGGAAATATCGATTGTGAGGTGCTTAAGATGATATCAGCCATGAATCACATCTTTGTGAGTCACCTTCACCATACCTTGGTGCATCACCTTCTTCACACTTTAGCAAAATATTTTCACCTCACTTAGGCATCACAACTTCACCTCACTTTAGGGTATCATCCACCCTATCACTTTGTGTATCGACCACCCTAACACTTTGTATATCGGCCACCCTAACACTTTGTGTATCGGCCACCCTAACACTTTGTGTATCGACCACCCTTACACTTTGTGTATCGGCCATAGTGTACTTTAGGGTATCGACCACCCTATAATCTAGTTTGTTTCCTGGTTATCCCTTTATAAATCAGCCATGCCATCACCAAGTGATATTGACCTCTAGGGTTTTGATACATATTAGTTTCTAGGGTTTTGATTGTATCGGGTTATCCATCATCAACACCCTTGTTTTCTTCTCTTTCAATGTATCAACCTCACCATTACTTGATGTCTCAGCCATGAATTCAAGGAGTGTATTGCTCACACCTTCTCATAGTGTGTCGACCTAGGTGTTTCGGTTTATCCCCACTTGAAGGGTGTGACGGGCAATACTACTTGGAGTGTGATGGGTTGTTAGAGTTTAAGGCATATCGGGTTGAATACATCTATTCTTTCCTCTTTAAGATATCGGCCTTCCCTCATCTTTAGTCTTAGGTGACAGGCTAGACAACTGTAAGAACAATGGTTCTTTACATGTAACAAACCGGTAAGGAGTTAGGAATCCTAGTGTATCGGTTTCCCTTCACCTAACACCATATCGGGTTAGTGTTTCCTAAACCAATATCAGTATTTGCATAGATGATTTCATCATCTTCAAGCTCCAACTCTTAATCCATTATTACTCTAGTTTATGGACAACAACCATATATATCCATTAGATCTCATATCATCATTCAAGCAAGGAAAGTCGAAATTGAAAAGGAATCATCGAGTATTGCATGATTGAAGGTGTATAATAATAGAGTTGAGTTCAAGTTATATAATCTGCCTCATGATCACCACTAGAGCTTCAAGCTTCAAGCTTCAAAGCTCCACATTCCCAAGATTGAAGATGACTTATCAAAAGTCCAAGACTTCGATCACAACACCTCTATATGAAGGAAGATACCATAGTTGGGAACTTGGTGAAGAAGAAAAGAAAGAAAGGAATCATGACCCGAGAAGCATAGTCCATCCAAGGTTGAAGATGATCATGGCTTCACCTTAGGCAAGATGCTTGAGATCCTTCCTGTTCCTCTAGCTTCTATGATCATCCACCAAGAATAGTATGATATGAGAGTCAAAAGTTTCACTTATAGGTGAAAAGAGGGGCTTATATAGTTGAGGTTCAAGAGAGAGAGAGAGAGAGTTTGTGAAGTGTCATCACCATATGCACTTAGGTGACACATGACCATGCATGGTGGATCCATGCACCCATAATTATCTAGTCATGCAAAACTCATGAGGATAATCCGAAGATAAAATATCGCCATTGGGTATCTTGCTTGACAAGATATCACAACCCAATATCACTTTATGTGCAAACCGATACAACTTTTGCAAGGAACATCTAAAGTGATATGCTTCACCTACTTGAGGTGCTTAGCCCGTCATGAATACTTCCAAAAAGTTTCTAAACCGATATGGGACCTCCTCTATGGCTTCCATGCTGATAGGCACTCCCATATACACTTCATAACTCGACACAACCCTATCTAGGGTTCAAGACACTCATCATTATTTGGTTCTTTCACCACCAAGAGTGCTATCACTCAACCAAGACTCAATCAAGGTGCCCCTTCCTTTCTCTCTCGTCTATATGATGCTAAGAGAGAGAAGGGACATCTAAAGGTGATAATTTGCACATCAACCACACATTTTGGATAAATTGCAATCTTTACCAAAGCTATCATATAAGGCACAAACAATTTATAAATAAGTTCAAAATTGAGAATTAAATCTCCTTAGGTCTAAATTACTTTTCAAAAGATTAAGGCAAGGTTTTAAACAACTTACTTAGGCAAAGCTTCTAGGTTTATCCCAAAACCCAGGTTAGGGGTGTTACAGTTTTGGTTATAATCTCGTATCAAATTATTGTTCAAAAAGTTAAGATCAAGGTGGGAATGTCCTTATCAAGTCAAGTATGTGTATTCATCCAGAGCTATTCTAATTCAAGAGAAAAAAAAGCTACAAAAGAGTTAATTGTCAATTGTCAAAGATTAAAATCCATTGTGGAGGTTGGGCCCAATAAAACAACCACAGTTTTGATATTGTGATGCTAGTTGGGGAGATTGTGCTTGAATGCACATGTCAAAGAGATCTATTATGGTGATGATGTTTCAAGATTTTAATGAGGTCGATGAATCAAAGAACACTAAGCTCGATTGAAGGCACTAAACTTAGAGCTAGTAGGAGACAACCCATCTAAGTTTAGGATCTTTTTCACCTAACCTTTTTGCTTTTTTATTTATTTTTACACACTTCTCAAAAAAATACACACACATTTGTATTTAATAGATTTGTTTACATTTAAGATGTGTGAGGACAACAAGTTAGAGGTTGAGAGAGAGTGCTCAAAATAGTGGCAAGAATAGTATACCATTTAACGTGAATCAACATTTGAATGTGATATTATTTTTTAAGATAATTGTATAGTTTTTCAAGAAATTTCAACAAAAGGGGTCAAAACGGGCATGATGCCAAAGGACACCGATGGTGGAACCCTTAAAACCAAGTAGATTTTCGACTTTTTAGACCAGATGCCATGACTGTGCTGGCCAAAACAACTGAATCAACACCTTCCCAACACGACTGCGTTGACTCGACCCCACATCACAAAAGTATATGAAATTTGCGTGAGCCACGGCGACCACCTAAATTCCAACTCTACAACACGACTATTTTGCTCAAAGGGTGACTAGAAGTGACTCTAATGCCCTTACAATGTATAATGTTTTGCCTGAATGTGTGGTTATTATTTTTACAATAGGGTATATCTTCGCTACCCATGCGGGTAACTAAGATTCGCTACCCGTGCATCAATTTTGTAATGGGATGACACATATATGTAATGAGACAACCAAATTTGTAATGAGACAACCGAAATTGTAATACAAAAACTCATTTTGTATTACAGCGTTGTTATAGTAATATATATATATTTATTACTGTAACAGCGTTGTAATACAAAACAAGTCTTTGTATTACAATTTCGGCCGTCTCATTACAAATTTGGATTGTCTCATTACAAATGCATACCTTCCCATTACAAAACTGATGCACGGGTAGCGAATCTTAGTTACCCACATGGGTAGAGAAAATAATATATATATATATATATATATATAGGGTATATCTTCGCTACCCGTGCGGGTAACTAAGATTCGCTACCCGTGCATCAGTTTTGTAATGGGAAGGTATGCATTTGTAATGAGACAATCCAAATTTGTAATAAGACGACCGAAATTGTAATACAAAGACTTTTTTTGTATTACAACGCTGTTACAGTAATAAATATATATTTATTACTGTAACAGCGTTGTAATACAAAATGAGTTTTTGTATTACAATTTCGGTCGTCTCATTACAAATTTGGTTGTCTCATTACATATATGTGTCATCCCATTACAAAATTGATGCACGAGTAGCGAATCTTAGTTACCCGCACGGGTAGCAAAGATATACCCATATATATATATATATGAGAGTTTACTCAATGCCCGCGCGGGTACTAATGTTTCGCTACCCGTTCTTGAAAACACGGTGGCACTCCTTGTAAATATATGCAATATCAGCGACTCTTGTCTTCTATTTCACGTATCTGCAATCCCTAATCCGGATGAGGAGAGTTGTGATGTCATGCTCCTGGAGCTGCGAGTCCAGACTGGAAACCAGTGCCACCAGTGGGCAGACTACGCCGGCACAGGCGATGTGGAGGCAGTTGTCGGGATCGTGTTTAGCAAAGAGTCGGAGCAATTTCCCATTTCACGAAATTCTGTTAATTCTGACCTTATTCCCATTTCACGTAGGTCCAGTCTGGATTTTATCCCATCTTTAGTCTTACCTGGTATATTCAACCAAGTCATCAATCAGAGGTTCAAGATAAACATCGATGTCATTTTATGGCCACGCGGCGCTAGGAGTCAAGGGACGAGCTCGGGGACTTGAGATCAGATACCAGGACGTGGATGAGATCGTCAGTGTACGAGAAGGAGGAGGCATCTGTGACGACGGAGGAGACGAGGATGCGGCGGGTGAGGCTACGGGCTACTGCGGCGGAGGAGGATGTGAAGTCACTGGAGCAGTCACTGAATGAGCCGGAGGAGGATGCGAAGTCACCCGACCGCGTTTTCCGTCTTAACCTCCACACATCCATCCGCCGAGTAAATCCAAAGGTTCCCCCCCAGTCGACTTCCTTCTTCCCCCTATTCCTATTTAAGTGAACGAGAGCCTTCTACCGTAGTTAGCTAGGCACAGGACAACAAACATAGAAAAACAAACGCCTTTCTTCTCTACCCTCACCGCAGTTGTACGGTCGACACATCCTCGTCCCAGATATCAATTCTTCCGACTTCCACGAATTACTCGTTGTACCTTGAGATGGAGGGCAGAGACAGTCGGTAGCAAGAGGAGAACTAGAGACGGGATCTTGCTTCCCCCAACTACTACCAAAAATATCCTCTCCTCAAGAGCACAATCAGGAACAAGATGATCAGCTAGACATCTCGGCGGGGGAATAGGCCAACACCCACCATGGCGAGGATGGCGACAACGCCGACTTCGAGTTTGCCTTCGCACCCCATGAGATAGACCTACCGGCCATCAGTCCCGCCGACGAGATCTTCTCCGAAGGCGGCATATGCCCCATCTACCCCATCTTCGACCATGGCCTCTTCCACTACTGCCACTCCCAAGCCGTTGCTGTAGAGAAACATGATTCTCCAATCGTGCAGTGGTTGCCCTCCGTGACCTCATGATGATGTAGAGGCAATAGTCTGCGGCGGCATCCACATCAGCAACATCAAAAGACACTCCTCTTCTGCATGTCAATCCCCTTACTTGTCCTGAAAATGAACCTTAATGACGAAGATTTCAGTAGATACTCTGGATTTCTGTTTCACTGTAAAGCCAGTGTTGTCAACACTCTGCCTGGAAGGTGTTCGACTCTTGTACTTGGGAAGTTGAATATGTAGTTTGTCCTAAATGCTAGTGCAATTCATTAAGTTGTAAAAATCTACAAGACATCAAATGATGCATTCTTGAACATCAAAATCTAGTTCACGCTTACAGTACAGAAAATGACATGTCCAATCTAATCGATACATTATTTATCTTCTTCATTGATGGTTCGATTGAATGTTGCCAATCTGAATGATTATTTAATATTTTGGCAATGGCTAGTATGATCATCGTACGATCTGCGTAATATGTGATGATGGGCTCTACATGAGCTGATCATTGTCTATTACCAATTGTCTCAACCAAATATAAATTTTATGATGGCTTCTATGCCGCATTTGTATTCTAATTGTACTTCAAGCATTCTTGCAAATTTCAATGACAAACTGATAACTAGTCTAGCTGCCGCATTTGCATGAACTCCATGAACATGGAGTGCTTCTCTCCCTATGAACCCCTCACCTTTCTTTTGTAACATTCAAGTTTTATTTATTATTTCTTATTACATGGAGTGCTTCTCTCCCTATGACACTTGGTTATTACAATATGATTATCCATATTACAAAACTGTCACCTATATTACAGTTAGCTCTTGCCTATTACTATGTGACTGTCCATATTACATATGACACTTGCTTATTACAATATGACTATACATGTTATAATGTGATTGTCCATATTACATATGACACTTACTTATTACAATATGACTATCCGTATTACAAACGGTCTCCTATATTATGGTTGGCTCTTGCCTATTATAATGTGACTATCCATATGACATATGACACTTGCTTATTACAATATGACTATCCATATTACAAAAATGTCATCTGCATTACAGTTGGCTCTTGCCTATTACAATGTGACTGTTCATATTACAGATGACACTTTCTTATTACAATATGAATATCCGTATTACAATCTGTCACCTACATTACTGTTGGTTCTTGCCTAGTACAATGTGACTATCCATATTACAGATGACACTTTCTTATTACGATATGAGTATCCATATTACAAAACTGTCACCTACATTACGGTTGGATCTTGTCTATTACAATGTGACTGTCTATATTACATATGATACTTGCTTATTACAATATGAGTATCCATATTACAAAACGGTCACCTACATTACGGTTGGCTCTTGACTATTACAATGTGACTATCCATATTACATATGACACTTGCTTATTACAATATGACTATCCACTTGCTTATTACTAAAAAAGACAGTAGGTATTAGCATACAGTCTAAATTCCATAGATGCCCAAAAATTAAGTCAGTGGCTATTAAGACAAGAAATACGATCAAGACATGTAACACATGATGACAGACACAATTTCCAGCGTTGTGAATGCACGAAAATCCTTGAACACACTCCAGTTGAACGCTTTCCAAACCAAGGCATGCCTCAACAACAATATACGTGATGCCCCACCATGAATCCAGCAAGATGGCAGCGACCATGAGGCCCGTCTTCACCTTTACTAGTAGCAGCTTGGTCCAAGAATCTGAAACTACAACAAGAGACATATTGTTTTCACAGTTACTCTAACTGCTATCCATATTACAAAATTGTCCCTGCATTACAGTTGGCTCTTGCCTATTACAATGTGACTGTCCATATTACAGATGACACTTTCTTATTACAATATGATTATCCATATTACAATCTGTCACCTACATTACTGTTGGTTCTTGCCTAGTACAATGTGACTATCCATATTACATATGACACTTGCTTATTACAATATGAGTATCCATATTACAAAACTGTCACCTACATTACGATTGTCTCTTGTCTATTACAATGTGACTATCTATATTACATATGATACTTGCTTATTACAATATGAGTATCCATATTACAAAACGGTCACCTACATTATGGTTGGCTCTTGCCTATTATAATGTGACTATCCATATTACATATGACACTTGCTTATTACAATATGACTATCCACTTGCTTATTACTAAAAAAGATAGTAGGTATTAGCAGACAGTCTAAATTCCATAGATTTTAAAAAATTAAGTCAGTGGCTATTAAGACAAGAAATACGATCAAGACATGTAACACATGATGACAGACACAATTGCCAACGTTGTGAATGCACAAAAATCCTTGAACACACTCCAGTTGAACACTTTCGAAACCAAGGCATGCCTCAACAACAATATACGTGAACTGCCCCACCATGAATCCATCAAGATGGCAACGACCATGAGGCCCATCTTCACCTTTTTATGTGAGTGGTATTTCTCGTTACAAAATAATTACATGAACAATAGAGAAGAATACATTACTTTTACATGAACAGTACACTACAAATACACAAAGAATATGAATACAATATGGACCTTGTGTGATTATTTCTGTGACAATTTATCAAACGCTTAACGTCCTGTTTGAAAGAAACAAATTGTATAGCAACTTAAAAGATTCAATAGAGATGTAATGTCGACTTTAGTGCGATCTGATAAGTTTCACCAGAGTTGCATCTGCCGGCCTGTAATTCTCTTTTTCTAATAGATTGGACACATCTTTCCCTTCCTCTCAATCTAACGACCCCACTGTTCTTCACAACAATTTTACACAGGAAAGTTGTGTCTTGGGTCAAAGTCTCAAACTCTTGTTGGTTTTTTATCATTGTCTACATTGCAGATTCCAGGATGAAGTACATGTGTTGCTTGATTTCCTCTAGTAGGTTCCTTGTGTGCCATGTGTTCGTCTTCACAAACATCAACTTTAGCATCTGCAAACGGCTAAGACATGTATATGCTCGAAACAGAAAGGTAGGATCTTTTTTCCTGGACACAACCCACATTGTCAGCATCAGCCGCAGCCCAACGTACACTACTGCCATTACACTTCACCTCCTAGGAATACGCCCCTCGCTAGCCTCTCCTTGCTCCTATATGTCTCGGCCAGTTCGAACCCCCTTTCGGGCCCTCTCCTCAAACGACTGCTAATATTCTCGGCCCTGCACTCATTGTACCAGCAGAATTGGGGAGATCATGCTTTAGGAGTAGCGTGAATGGGGAAAGGAATCATAGGGCTTGATTTGTCACACAATTTGCTAACAGTAAGATTGTTGGAGGGGTCAGAACCTGACGACGCTCAAATCCGGTGTTGGCAGGAGAGGGGAAGCGGCAGAGGGCATCCCAACACAGTCTCTTCTCTGTCTTCTCACAATAAACTCCAGATCACCACATCCCTAGTCCTCCTATACTAACAATGAATCCGACCTAGCGGTGGATTATTCTGTCACGGAAGAAGATGCTCGCCTCGATTAAAAAAATCTCACCGGACAGTCGGGATCGGAGAACTTGATGCGATAACTCTCACAAGAAACTTGAGCCTCCTTCTTCCATTGTCGTTTTATCCTCCCAAGCACGATCTTGGGCATATACGTGGTGGTACTTGAGGAGAAATTTTGGTATGTGAAGAATCCCTCCATGGTGTGGGCATCATTGTCGTCAACCAGATAGATATCGGTCCAGAGAGCGACGTCGCACTGCGCTGCTTCAGGAAAGAAGCCAATAGACTAATTTAACCGAAGGTATAAGTATTTACAATATATGCCACCGTGCGTTTAGAGCATGGGTAGCGTAACATAGATACCCGCGCGGGTACTTAAAACAATCTCTCTCTCTCTATATATATATATATATATATATATATTCATATATGTATATATATACCTATATGTATATATACATATATATATGTATATATATACATATACGTGTGTGTGTATATATATACATATATATACATATATGTATATATATACATATATGCATATATATATACATATATGTATATATATACATATATGTATATATATACATATATGTATATATATAAATATATATACATATATATATGTATATATATGCATATATGTGTATATATATATATATATATATATATGTATATGTATATATATATGTATATGTATAGATATATGTATATATATATATATATGTGTGTGTGTGTGTATATACATATATACATATATATACACACATATATATACATACATATATATACATATATATCTATACTTACATATATGTATATATATATATATACATATGTATATATATACATATATGTATAAATATAAATATATATATACGTATATATATATACATATATGTATATATATATATATGTATATATATGTATATATATATATAGAGAGAGAGAGAGAGAGTCACACTAGAATACACTCGAGTGTACAAATCATGTTGTACACCCCAATGGGTGTTTGCCTATCTAGACCATGTTTTTTCAAAATATAATCCATTGGTCTTCATGGTTACAATAATAATAGGTCACATGCAAAATTTTAAATCATTTGGATGAGTGTAAGTCACTCATCCAAGGATAACAAAATCGACGCACGAAACTAATTTGAAATGCATCATGTTTGCCTCCTTTAGATGCATGGCCTATGAATGACCAATAGAGATGATATTTATTATATAGTATATTCTTAAGATAATTAAGAAGATCAACGGCTTAGATTTTTCAAAAAGTTGCCGCATCTTCAAAAATGACTGAGGTGTACGGTGCCTCCGATACACTCGAGTGTACACTAGCCTATATATATATATATATATATATATATATATATATATATATATATATATATATATATATATATATATATATATATATCAATGGTCTAGTTTTTGTGTGTGCTTACTGATTAGAAGGAATATATTGGTTATTAATTGAGCCATGGGTTATATATAAATTATAATATATTAATGTCACTATGCATCCTAGAGTACAACTACACGATGTTAATTCTATTTCAAAAGAATTCACGTGCTTAGCACGTGTTTCCCACTAGTGTTGTACTATAATCGGAAGAATAGATTCCACAATAAGATTTTGATTAGTTTATCATATGTCTGAAAAACTTATGAATTGAATTTCTATATACATTTTATGATTAGTTTTATGTATGTGAAAAAATTCTATTTCAATATAAGACATATTATAAAATATAGTTTCTGTAACATCCCAGGATTTGAGGCCTCGGATAAATTGATCTTAAAAGGAATGATTAGACTACCCATATCACCAAGGTGCACCTCCTTTTTCGGGAGCCCATCACTAAGAACTCCATAGTTAAGCGTGCTCAGCTTGGAATAGTACTGGGATGGGTGACCTGTCGGGAAGTTGATCCTGACATGTGTGTGAGTGAGGACAAAATGCAGTTAAGGCTAGTGGTGGTCTGTGGGGATAGTCGTCATTCCTGAAACTCAACTCGAGCCTTGGGCAGTGGGCCCGGGCATTACAAATGGTATCAGAGCCATAACCCCTCCAGTAGGTGGGGCCCACATGGGCATGCGACATGCCAGTCTTGAGCCGTGCAGTCCAGGCATGTAGGAAAGGGTTGTCCATGGTTGACGTAGCCACCCTTGCGCTGGTATTCCGTGATCGGGAGCTGGGTGTCCATGGGCCATTGTGGGTCTGCACTGAAATGGGGTCAGATTATGAGGCCATATAGTTGAGACTTGACGAGTACGTCAAGAGTCTAAGTGGGGGAGATTGTAACATCCCAGGATTTGAGGCTTCAGATAAATTGATTTTAAAAGGAATGATTGGACTACCCATATCACCAAGGTGCACTTCCTTTTCTGGGAGCCCATCACTAAGAACTTCATAGTTAAGCGTGCTCAGTTTGGAGTAGTACTGGGATGGGTGACCTGTCGGGAAGTTGATCCTGGCATGTGTGTTAGTGAGGACAAAATGCAGTTAAGGCTAGTGGTGGTCTGTGGGGATAGTCGTCATTCCTGAAACTCAACTCGAGCCTTGGGCAGTGGGCCCGGGCGTTACAGTTTTTGAGTTTACTTTTTGAAATAGTAAAATGATTTATACTAACAAACAACATTTGCATGTGCATTACGTTCAATTTTCTATATGAATGAAAAATATAAGATGCTTGCGCTTAATTTTCTTTATGAATGACAAATATGAAATGTGTATGATTAGATAGCAGTGGTTTAGATATAGTTTATTGTAAAAATAATAACCACTCATTAAGGCAAAACATTATACATTGTAAGGGAATTAGAGTCACTTCTAGTCACCCTTTGAGTAAAATATTCGTGTTGTAGAGTTGGAATTCAGGTGGGTCACCGTGGCTCACGCAAATTTCATATACTTTTGTGATGTGGGGTCGAGTCAGCGCAGTCGTGTTGGGAAGGTGTTGATTCAGTTGTTTTGGCCAGAACAGTCATGGCATCTGGTCTAAAAAGTCGAAATTCTACTGTGGTTTTAAGGGTTCCACCATCGGTGTCCTTTGGCATCATGCCCGTTTTGGCCCCTTTTGTTGAAATTTCTTGAAAAACTATACAATTATCTTCAAAAATAATATCACATTCAAATGTTGATTCGTGTTAAATGGTATACTATTCTTGCTACTATTTTGAGCACTCTCTCTCAACCTCTAACTTGTTGTCCTCAGACATCTTAAATCTAAACAAATCTATTAAATACAAATGTGTGTGCATTTTTTTCAGAAGTGTGTAAAAATAAATAAATAAAGCAAAAAGGTTAGGTGAAAAAGATCCTAAACTTAGATGGGTTGTCTCCTACTAGCTCTAAGTTTAGTGCCTTCAATCGAGCTTAGTGTTCTTTGATTCATCGACCTCATTAAAATCTTGAAACATCATCACCATAATAGATCTCTTTGACATGTGCATTCAAGCACAATCTCCCCAACTAGCATCACAATATCAAAACTTTGGTTGTTTTATTGGGCCCAACCTCCACAATGGATTTTAATCTTTGACAATTGATAATTAACTCTTTTGTAGCTTTTTTTCTCTTGAATTAGAATAGCTCTGGATGAATACACATACCTGACTTGATAAGGACATTCCCACCTTGATCTTAACTTTTTGAACAATAATTTCATACGAGATTATAACCACAATTGTAACACCCCTAACCTGGGTTTTAGGATAAACCTAGAAGCTTTGCCTAAGTAAGTTGTTTAGAACCTTGTCTTAATCTTTTGAAAAGTAATTTAGACCTAAGGAGATTTAATTCTCAATTTTGAACTTATTTATAAATTGTTTGTGCCTTATATGATAGCTTTGGTAAAGATTGCAATTTATCCAAAATGTGTGGTTGATGTGCAAATTATCACCTTTAGATGTCCCTTCTCTCTCTTAGCATCATATAGACGAGAGATAAAGTATGGGGCACCTTGATTGAGTCTTGGTCGAGTGATAGCACTCTTGGTGGTGAAAGAACCAAATAATGATGAGTGTCTTGAACCCTAGATAGGGTTATGTCGAGTTATGAAGTGTATATGGGAGTGCCTATCAGCATGGAAGCCATAGAGGAGGTCCCATATCAGTTTAGAAACTTTTTGGAAGTATTCATGATGGGCTAAGCACCTCAAGTAGGTGAAGCATATCACTTTAGATGTTCCTTGCAAAAGTTGTATCGGTTTGCAAATAAAGTGATATTGGGTTGTGATATCTTGTCAAGCAAGATACACAATGGCCGATATTTTATCTTCGGATTATCCTCATGAGTTTTGCATGACTAGATAATTATGGGTGCATGGATCCACCATGCATGGTCACGTGTCACCTAAGTGCATATGGTGATGACACTTCACAAACACTCTCTCTCTCTTGAACCTCAACTATATAAGCCCCTCTTTTCACCTATAAGTGAAACTTTTGACTCTCATATCATCCTATTCTTGGTGGATGATCATAGAAGCTAGAGGAATAGGAAGGATCTCAAGCATCTTGCCTAAGGTGAAGCCATGATCATCTTCAACCTTGGATGGACTATGCTTCTCGGGTCATGATTCCTTTCTTTCTATTCTTCTTCACCAAGTTCCGAACTATGGTATCTTCCTTCATATAGAGGTGTTATGATCGAAGTCTTGGACTTTTGATAAGTCATCTTCAATCTTGGGAATGTGGATCTTTGAAGCTTGAAGCTCTAGTGGTGATCATGAGGCAGGTTATATAACTTGAACTCAACTCTATTATTATACACCTTCAATCAAGCAATACTCGATGATTCCTTTTCAATTTCGACTTTCCTTGCTTGAATGATGATTTTATGAGATCTAATGGATATATAGGGTTGTTGTCCATAAACTAGAGTAATAATGGATTAATAGTTGGAGCTTGAAGATGACAAAATCATCTATGCAAAAACTAATATTGGTTTAGGAAACACTAACCCGATATGGTGTTAGGTGAAGGGAAACCGATACACTAGGATTCCTAACTCCTTACCGGTTTGTTACATGCAAAGAACCATTGTTCTTACAGTTGTCTAGCCTGTCACCTAAGACTAAAGATGAGGGAAGGCCGATATCGTAAAGAGGAGAGAAGAGATGTAGTCAACCCGATATGCCTTAAACTCTAACAACCCATCACACTCCAAGTAGTATTGCCCGTCACACCCTTCAAGTGGGGATAAACCGAAACACCTAGGTCGACACACTATGAGAAGGTGTGAGCAATACACTCCTTGAATTCATGGCTGAGACATCAAGTAATGGTGAGGCTGATACATTGAAAGAGAAGAAAACAAGGGTGTTGATGATGGATAACCCGATACAATCAAAACCCTAGAAACCAATATGTATCAAAACCCTAGAGGTCGATATCACTTTGTGATGGCATGGCTGATTTATAAAGGGATAGCTAGGCAACACACTAGATGATAGGGTGGTCGATACCCTAAAGTACACTATGGCCGATACACAAAGTGTAAGGGTGGTTGATACACAAAGTGTTAGGGTTTCCGATACACAAAGTGTTAGGGTGGCTGATATACAAAGTGTTAGGGTGGTCGATACACAAAGTGATAGGGTGGCTGATACCCTAAAGTGAGGTGAAGTTGTGATGCCTAAGTGAGGTGAAAATATTTTGCTAAAGTATGAAGAAGGTGAATCACCAAGGTATGGTGAAGGTGACTCACAAAGATGTGATTCATGGCTGCTATCATCTTAAGCACCTCACAATCGATATTTCCCTAACCACCTCTAAAGTGATACCTCTTTGATGTGCCTTGGATGACACAAGTAAAGAGTGTCATGGATGATACTTGTGTCTAGAATGACACAAGTGAATGTGTCTAGGACGACATAAGGGTTAGAGTGTAGGCTGATACACCTTGATAAGTGTTGGTCGATACACCTTGATGAGTGTAGGCCGATACACCTTGATGAGTGTAGGTTGATACCCTTGAATGTAATCAATTAATACACTATGAAGCAATGAGATGGATACACTTTAATAAGTGTAGGCTGATAAACCCTAAAGAGGGTTAAGTTAATGTAATAAGTATGTTGAAGACAATATCCTAGTAAGGATGAGAGAGAAACTTGTACTACTCATATGAGAAAGGTAATACTTCGTGTTGATAATCAATTGATGATAATTGATGGGGGTAATTAAGTATGCTTGAAAACTTATGGAAATAATATAGCTCTTGTGATGAGAATTAGGGTTTGGTTGTTGAATACCCTAATCGGCCACAAGGGGAAAACCCTAACCCTAATTATGAGAGGGTTGCAATTTGAATGATTTTCTTTATGGCAAGGTAATGATATTTACTTGATATTGCATTTGCTATGAAATCCTAACCACACATGTATTATGAGATGATGAGCATAGTCGGGTATGAGTTATGATGATTTAGCATGATACAGATTATATAAGGCCTTGTGAGCCATGTGAGATACTTGTATAACAAGTATGATATATGTATATGGGTCTGATGACCTTAAGATGATTGTTGTCTGGTAAGAGGTGACACTATTCAATGATGAGCTAAGGGTTTGATACCCAAAACACGAGATCATGATAATGATAATTTTGAAGGGATAAGATTCCCAGTAATATGTACAAGGGATTGAGATTTTAGGATGGGTATAATAAGATGTGTTCTAATTGATATAAGATTCTTTGAAAAAGTATTACACTTTTATTTGTAGCATTTATCTATAATTCATGTTGGTAACTTGATTGATGCTAAAAGATGTTGTAATACACTTAAATTATCAAGTGAAACTAAAAATGTAGTTTGCTCTGGCCATAGATCCATTCAATGTCAGGATTTAGTGAATGGTGAAACGAGTTTTACTCGGAGTGCATATTATTGAATATGCAGGGTGCAAGTTGAGATATCTCCTTGTACCCTTAACTTATAGGATTGGCTATAGGACATACCCTGAAGAGAGTGTGGTATAAGGTCGTGACTTAATATGCAAACATGATTGGTTACAGACCATACCCTGATGAGAATCAAGATTGACTACGGGTCATACCCTGATAAGGGAACAACTACGAGTTGTATCTCTCTGGCAATGAACCTTTATAGCTAGGCTAGATAATTTCAGTTCTACTCATAATGTCACTACTAATATTCTCATACTAATCGAGGGGGTGAGGTGATGGAGTCTGACTCTTCCATGGACTTTGTATGGCAGTGATGCTACCTAATTTAGGTTGGTTGAAGCATGAGCAGTATACCTCATCTCCTCGGGGCATAAGATTGATTGTTGAAAGATGTAATCAACCATGTAGCATATTTGCTTAAGGATCAAATACGAAAACATTGAATGAGGATGCAATTACTTTTATATGTCTTAATTGAGATATGTTATACATGTTCTTCATATTATTGTTAAAAATGATTAGATGATCTATTGCTCAGTCATAGTTATCTGAACTACTTAAATGATAAAGATTGATGTACTCTACATGTAACAAGTAGTTATACATGTTTAATTCAATAAAGGTTTCTTCTGCTCTCTTTTATAAGATTTATGATAATAATATTGTTGGAGGAGGGTTATATCTCCCGATGAGATATGGGTCTCATCCCGTGGGTTTCCACACTTTTTAGGTGGATGTGCATGAGGATGTAGAGATTGTGCAGCAGAGAGCGGGCAACAACAGTAAGGACAACAATAACAACTTAGGTTGAGTGTGTTGTTATGATGAGGTTTTGACGAGGTTTCATGATGTATAGTTGATGTAGCTTGTTTATCCTGTTGTTGGCCTAATGTGGCTTGTTCTGTATTTAAACATGTGATACATCCTTTATGGATAAGTGACAGCTGGATCCTATGAACTATGGATATGTATCAGGTTGATGTATGTTTATATAACATGTTTCTTTGCAGGATGTGGATCTGGATGTAATAGTTCCTTTCTTATCTGCTTTCCGCTATCGGTTTTAATTAACCCGTGTTTTTTAGGTAATATGGTGTTTATGACGGTTCCACACATTTTTGTGTGGCATTTCATTGTCTGTGTGATAGCGGGATGTCACATATTAGGTTGGTATCAGAGCTCTGAGTCTACAGGGAACTAGGACTAGGTTTTGTGTCTGCTCTTGTGATCTTCTCTAGATTTTCTCACAATAACCTTCTGTCCCCACTAGAAGATAAAGCTAAAAGATGTCTGGAAATCATGAAGAACATGCTACTGAGAGCAATGTCGGTGTATCAGTTGATGGAGCGAGTATGCAAGCACATGAAGATCGAGTGTCTGGGGTCCCCCAAATCGACCCAGCCATTCTTGAGAATCCTGTCTACCAACACCTTATGGGACAGGTAATGGCTACAATGAATCTCATGGTGGAAAGATTGCTAGTGTCTCTGCCAAGAGCACATGCTCCCCATGTTGAATCTTCGGGTATTAGGATTACCTTCGAGCGGCTTCTCCAAGTCAGAGCTTCGGATTATGCTGGTACGACTGATCCAATGGATGCTAATATGTGGCTAACAGGCCTTGAGAAGGCCTTTCGGATCCTCGACATCCCTGAAGCAGACAAAGTCAATTATGCTGTCTACCTTCTGAAGGGTAGTGCTAGCCATTGGTGGGCCATCGAGGAGCAGAAGCATCTTGGTGAAGTGATCGGTTGGGATGTCTTTCGATGGGATTTTGTGAGTCGATACTTCCCAAAGACCTATCTGGATGAGAAGATCAGCCAATTCGAGCGTCTGCACCAAGGATCTATGAGCATCACTGAGTATGAAGCCAAGTTTATGGACCTACTGAGGTTTTGTCCTCACATGGCAGTGACAGATGATGAGAGAATCAGACAGTTTGAGAAAGGTCTGGGTGTTGAGCTGACAACACCTGTTGTTGCTTTAGAAAATCGGGAGCGGTTTGCCACATTTGTAGAGTCTGTCCGAAGGATTGAATGATCAGTCAAGGAGAAGAGAGAGGCTATATCTAAGAAAAATCCTGCTCAGTTCCAGAAGCAGAGGTATGATGGCTTCAAGAAGCTGAATCAAAGAGGGCATGATTTTTCGCCATCAAAGGCATACAACACAACTTCAGTGGCAGTGATAAGGTCATCTAGGCCACATCCAAGAGACCCATCATGCTTTCTCTGTGGATAGGTCAGGCATATCAGGTGGAATTGCCCAAGGAGAGACGTTGAAGTGACGCAACAACTGAGATAGAATTAACAAGGGTCAGATAGACAACAATCCAGTGGTAACAGAGGGCGAGGGCGCGATCAAGCATCGCAAGCAGGATCATCTGCTCAAGGAAGTAGAGGACGTGGACGATAGCAAGCAACGACTCGATTCTATGCTATAAGTCAGCTAGAGGCGATAGTCAACACGTGAGTAGTTGAAGGTCAGATGGAGTTATTTCATTCTGATTTGTCTTCTGCTTGCTTTGTATCTGTTCTGGTTGACTTGGGTGCTGCACACTCTTTATCACTCGTAGTATGCTTGATAGCTGTCTTTTACCTATTAACTATAAGAAAGATAGCTTGTTGTTAGAAACCCCTCTTGTTGGGCCCGCGTTTCTTCGAGAAGTGTGTCCATCTTGTGTTCTATCTTTTTCGGGACACAACATACAAATGGATCTCATTCCACTTGATATGCATGATTTCGATGTAATCCTTGGGATGGATACCTTAGAGAGGTATAAGGTTGTGCTGGATAGTAGTTCCAAGCAAGCGATGTTTGTTGATGATGGTGATAAGTGGATCTTCTAGGGAGATAGGAAGATTCTTCCGACGTGTTTGGTATCCGCTATGGTGGCAGAAAAGTTCTTGCGGCAAGGTTGTAGAGCAGTTTTGGCTCATGTTGTGGATACCAAGGCAGAAGGTCCTAGCCTTGAGGATGTGCCTTTTGTCAGAGAGTTTGAGGATGTGTTTCTCAGTGTTCTCCCACCTCGAGAGATTAATTTCGAAATCAATCTAGTACTAGGGACAGAGCCAGTTGCTCGGACACCATACAGGATGGCTCCAACTGAGATGGCAGAGTTGAAGAAACAATTGCAGGAGTTGCTGGATAAAAGTTTTATCAGACCGAGCACATCACCGTGGGGTGCTCCAGCTCTATTCGTGAAGAAGAAGGACAGATCGATGAGTCTATCCAAAGATTACCAGCAGTTGAACAAAGTTACGATAAAAAACAAGTATCCTTTGTTGAGGATAGACGACATGTTTGATCAGTTGCTTGGTGCTACAATATTCTCGAAGATCGATTTGCGGTCTGGATATCATCAGCTCAGAATCAAGGAGGATGACATACCAAAGTCAACTTTTAGGATGAGGTATGGTCACTTTGAGTTTGTGGTTATGCCGTTCGGGCTAACCAATGCACCTACTGCTTTCATGGATCTGATGACAGGGTGTTCTGTCCATTTTTAGATCAGTTTGTTGTGGTTTTCATAGATGACATCTTGATCTATAGTCAGGACAATCAACAACATGAACAACATCTTCGACAAGCGTTGACTCTCCTTCGCCAGCACCAATTGTATGCCAAGTTCAGCAAGTGTGAATTCTGGATTAAGGAAGTAACTTTGTTGGGACATGTGATATCGGCGGAAGAAGTCATAGTGGACCCCAAGAAGGTGGAGTTAGTTACAGAGTGGGAGCAACCAAAGACACTGACTGAAGTTTGTAGTTTTTTGGGTTTAGCAGGATACTACCGAAGGTTTATAAAGGACTTCAGTGTAATCACATTGCCATTGACAAAGTTGACCAGGAAGGATGTACCTTTTGTTTAGGATGATCGTTGTCAGCAAGCTTTTCAAAACATGAAGGAAAAGCTGACTAGTGCTCTAGTGTTGGTGCTACCAGATCTTGGGAAAGGCTATGTTGTTTTCTGTGATGCTTCCAAGAAGGGATTGGGATGTGTGTTGATGTAGGAAGATCATGTGGTTTCTTTTGCTTCGTGACAACTTAAGAAACATGAGGAGAGTTATCTGATGCGTGATTTGGAGCTGGCAATGGTGGTTCATGCGTTAAAGATTTGGAGACATTATATTTATGGGGAGATGAGTCAAATCTTTACGGATCATACGAACATGAAGTATATCTTCTCGCAGAGTGAGCTGAACATGCGACATAATTGCCGGATGGAGCTGATCAGTGATTATGATTGCACCATTGAGTATCATCCTGGTAAGGCAAATGTGGTAGCTGATGCACTTAGCATGAAGTCTTCTTCTCTTCCTACGAAGAAGGCACAATTGAGTTCTTTGATATGCCATAGGCGGGATATGTTCGTCTCTTTGCGGCAGATGAATGTACAGTTGGAAGTCTCTTTGTTGGCACAGATGCAAGTGAAGCCTACATTGAGGCAGCAGATCAAAGAAGCACAGCAAGCATATGTTGTAGTTCAGTTGATTAGATAAGAGTTTGGCAGCGAGAAGCGTGATTGATTTCATGACTCCGAGGATGGACTAGTTTGTTATCATAACATGATGATGGTTCCCGATGTTGATGATCTAAGGAAGTTAGTGCTCGAGGAAGCACACACATCGATGTATGTTATTCATCCAGGTGTCACCAAGATGTATCATAATCTAAAAGACCTATATTGGTGGCCTGGCATAAAGAGAGATGTGGCAAAATTTGTGGCTAGGTGTGTAGTATGCTAGCAGGTTAAGGCTAAGCATCAGAAGCCGACAGGTATGTTGCAACCCATGCCAATACCGTAGTGGAAATGGGATCATGTAACCATTGATTTTGTAGTTGGTCTTCCAAGGACAGCTAGAAATCATGATTCCATCTGTGTGATAGTGGACAGGTTGACAAAGTATGCTCATTTCATTCTGGTAAAGACAACATACACATCAGAGAAGCTTGCTCAGGTGTATGTGGATGAGATAGTGCATTTGCATGGTGTGCTAGTAATGATAGTCTCCGACAGAGGTCCTCAGTTCACAAGTCATTTTTGGGAATAGTTGCACAGAGCGTTGGGAATGTAGTTGAGATTCAATATTGCCTTCCACTCATAGACAGATGGACAGTCTAAAAGGACTACATAGACTTGGAGGATCTTCTCTAAGATTGTGTTTTGTAGTTCCTAGGTAGTTGGGACGTGCATCTTAGTTTGATAGAGTTTTCCTACAACAACAGTTACCAACGGAGTATCGACATGGCACCTTATGAGGCTTTGTGCGGTAGAAAGTGTAGATCTCGTTTATGTTGGTATGAGTCTGGTGAATATCAGCTTTTGGTTCCTGAGTTAGTACAACAGATGACAGAGAAGATCAAGGTGATACAATAAAAGTTGAAAGCAGCACAAGATAGACAGAAGTCATATGCAGATAATCGTCGATGACCTCTAGAATTCCAGGTGGGAGACAAGGTGTATCTCAAGGTCTCACCATGGAAAGGCATGTTGCGGTTTGGTCGTAAAGGCAAGTAGGATCCCATGTATATGGGACCATATCCGGTGATAGCCTATGTGGGCAAAGTGGCTTATAAGTTAGAGCTACTACCAGAGTTGCATAGGCTGCATCCAGTGTTCCATGTCAGTATGCTAAAGAAAAGTCATCCGGGCACAGAGAAAGTGATACAACCAGTGAGGTTGAGCTTGATGAAGATGTGACCTATGAGGAAGGTCTGGTGTTGATCCTTGACCGAAGAGTGAAGAAGCTGAAGAGGAAGGAACTGGTTCTTTGGCATCATCGTGGCATTGAGGAAGCCATGTGGGAGCTTGAGGAAGAGATGAGGAGGAAGTATCCCTTGCTTTTCTCTTCGGATTTCGGGGATGAAATCCTTTTGTAGGGGTTTATGGCTTGTAAGGACCATGACCTCTGTTTTGGGCTTACCCTATTTGCTTTGCCTAAACCTTGTGTTTAGAGGCTTGCCTAATCACCTGAGTTGTAATTAGGGTTTATTTGTGCTTTGTCGAGAGGTTGAGGTGCAACTTGCAAATTACCCAAGTTCTAGGATTGGTGTGCAAGTTTGTCACCTTGAGAGATATCTTTCTCTCTCCTTGCATCCTCTAGGATTGATAGGATGGGTTGGGCACCTTGTTTGGTTTGCTTTTTGCCTTATTTGAGCTCGTTGAAGCTTAAGCTTGTTGTTGGGCTTTCTTGGGCCTAGTTTGAGCTTGGTGTCGCCACCTTGCTTGGTGTGTCGAACAAGAGGTGTGTCAGGCAGGGTGTGTCGGACAAGAGGTGTGTCAGGCAGTGGAGTATATGCCATGGCACCATGTTGGGCGATACACACCCTTCTTGACCTAGCTTGTTCCTACCCTTTACCCTCTTCTATATATCTCTCTTTTCTCTTGTTTATAATCTCTTTTCCCCTTAGCCGTTTGCTCTCCCTTGCTGGCTGAGAATGAGAAGAAGGAAGGAGAGGAGGTGGTCGATATAGCTGATGTTGTTGCTGCTTTCTCCTTGGTGGTGGCTGATACATCCTACTGCTTTTCTTCTCTTGTTGGTGGCCAAAGCTTGGAGCTTGGAGTTGTGCTTAAGGCGGGTTACATAACTCCTAACCCTAACTATAATACCTCTTTTACATGTTGCATTACTATGTTATCTTGATCGTCCTTACATATCTTTTTAGTAATGCTTCTTGTTTTAGTCAGTTCTGTTGCTACCCGTTTTGTGCCCTAGATCTTGTTGGACAATATGTGGTATGTCAGTTTCCCTTTGTGTCGGCCTACCCTTTGGGTTAGGGGATCTTGAGCAAAATCCCTCTCTCACTTTAAGTTGAGAGGTGAGCTTAGGGTTCCTTAGTTCAAAGGTGTGTGTAGTGTTCCCGTGAGGCAATACCCCTCTCTCTCCTTGTACTTGAAGAGGTGAGCCTATGGTGTTAGGCGACACAGTGGTTGTCTTGGCCGATAGAGGGTTTTCCTACCCTAGTTGCACGATATGCCTTTAGGGTATTACCTTTAGTTGGTGCCTTGGGCGATAGGGGTGGCCATGCCTTTGTTGGTGTGTTCTTGGGGCAAGACCTCTCTCTTTCCTTGGTCTTGAGAGGTGAGCTTAAGCTTTAGTTGTGTGGACAAAACCCCCCCTCTCCCATAGTTGTTGAGAGGTGAGTCTACACTCTAGTGCTTAAGCAATACCCCTCTCTTACCATGGGTTTGAAAGGGTGAGCCTAGGGTTTGTGTTTGACCTGGTTGTGGGATGGCCGATTTGGTGATGACCCATCTTCCCGATATGTGATAGTGGTTGTGCAAAACCCCTCTCACTTAGTTGTTGAGAGGTGAGCCAACTCCCTTGATCATTTAGGGTTTGGTGATGGTTTTGAGGTTGAAGAGGACCAACCCGAGATGAGGTGTAACCTGACACCCTTGCTAAACCGATATCCCTGTCCTAGGGTGGAGCTTGGACGATATGTTAGGTGGGTGTCTTGTTGACCCCTTTGACTGATATGGACCCTTGATAGTGGGTGCCTTGCCCGATAGGTCATGTGGTTCTTGGCCGATATGGATCCTCACCCTATCTGTTGGGCGATATGTCCTTGACCGATATGGTCCTAGCTTGGGCGTTAGAGTTGTTCCCTTGGACGATATGGGGTTGTGTTGGATGTTGGGAGGTTGTGTCGGGCATTGGGTGTTGCACTTGGCAAAATGGCCTTGCTGCTGTGCATGACACCCTCTTGGGTAGTGTTGCCTATTACCCTTATAGGTGTGTTGCCCGTCACAATGTTGCCTATCACTGGGCATTGCACGATGCAGCATTGCCCGCCCGATATGATGTTGCACGCTTGGGCATTACAGGTTGGTTCCTAGCTGGTTTCCTGATATGGTGTCTTGAGGAGGTGTTGCCCAATATCTTCTTGTGGTGTTGCCCAATACCTAAGTGATAATGGTTGGCCGATATGGCTATAGCCCTAGAAGGGTGCTGGACGATACAATAGGTGGTGAAGTGTTGCACGCTTAACCGATATAGTGTTGGGCATCACACTCTTTGGTGAGAGATGTTGTGCCTTTGGTGACGGTTGTCCCTTACCCGATATACCTTTAGTGAGGGTTGTATCTTGTGTTCAGTTAGTAACCTTAATGCTTGTTATGCTTTAGTATATGCGGCTATTACGCTTGATATATATATAAGAATGCTATTCTTTGATACACTCATCCATGTTGCACGGTTAACTCTCATAATAAAGTAAGGAGTTGTAAATGTTCCTTGTACACGTATCATTGCTCCTTTGTGATTTCACTAACCATGCAGGTAACATTTATAAGATGAGGCCATGACGATGGCATAATGATGATATGATGTGGAATATTGATGTAACCCTATTTTAGGGCTCCATCTTGTGCCATTTTGTACTTAAGTTGCATCTAAACATGTTAGATTACAAGTCTTTTTCCCTAATATGGTTATCATTGCAAATATGCTTATGGATGTTCTTTGCACTGTTTTTCAGGTACTTGAACCATGCTTAGATGGAAGAGAGAGAAAGAAGGAGTTCTAGGGTTCCCCCACTCATGGAGGGACCCCAAGAAGGCCCCAAAGGTCGTGTCTTTATTAGCCAAGGGCCGTGGTGGGCACTATGCCACAGTCGTGCCTTTATTAGCAATGAAGTGCCAAGTTCAACAGGGAAATTCCACAGAATCCCACGGCCGTGGCCACCTGCCATGACCGTGGCCATTGAAGACACCACGGACGTGGCCATCAGCACGGTCGTGGTCAGTAGAAGAGAAAACGGCCGTGGCACCCTGCCACGGTCATGGGAATTAATGGCAAAAAGTTCAACTTGCAACATGGTTTTTGCTCAGAACGCCACGACCGTGGCCACCTGCCACGACCGTGGTCGAAGAAGCTCAAGACGATCATGGTTCTTCTCCACAGTCACCTCCCCCTCCTCCAAAACGGCTGTGTTACCCAACACGGCCGTGGTGCATAATACCCACCACGACCGTGGCCACCACCATACTTGACCTTTTTCCAAATTCCTTCACACCACGACCGTTTTACCACTCCACGACCGTTCTCCACCACCCTCACCACAGTCGTGGTACACCACCATAGTCGTGGTGGTCCACCAACCCTACCCTACTTTTCACTGCTTTTCCTAAACTGCCCCTACTTACCCTAGTGCTTCCACCACAACCTATATATACCTGGCTGACGGCCATAGCACTAGGTTAGACGCCCCCTCACTGTTCTTAGCCTCCACTCTCTACCCTTGAGCTCTTTGTGCAATCTCTTTGCATTTTGGGCTCATCATCCACCATTTCCACCCTCATTCCACCATGGAAACCTAGTTCCCTAGGTTTTCATCCATAATCCCCTACCATTTCATGCACCCATGCACCCTTGGAGGAGGGAGGTCGTGTGCAGCAGCTTGGAGGTGAAGAAGAAGGCCACTTCATCAAGCTTCATGGAGTTTCTTCCTCTTCTTCCCCTCTCTTTTGTAGTTTCTTTGACTATGTGTAGCTAAGCCCCTAGTAGTGGGTTGTTTGGGGTTAAAATGTGACTTTGATACCATGTTGGGGGAAAATTGCTTGTAATGAACTCAATTTATATCTATGATGATTGCCTCTTGCTTCTATCTCATTTCCTATTTTATTGCATGTGGTTTGTGCTTATAACATGGATTGTTTGCTTTGAGATGCTTGATGACACTTAGCTTCTAGGAGGGATTGGAGTGTATGTGACAATCTTAGGATTGGCTCCTAGGTCCAATTAGTGGATCCCTACCTAGCCCCTTTTGTTCCTACATACACATCCTCCCTCCTACAAGTGAGTGTGAGATTTAAGTGGCTAGTGTAAGTGAGAGTGATGCAATTGCCTAGGGCCTTCTAAAGGCTAGAGTGGCTAGTGGCATGAGGTCAAATACCTTCATCTCTACTCCCATCTCTACCCTCAACCCTCAATTTCTCACTATCACTTACTCTAGAAACCTAGATTTGGTTAATCCCATTAGAATTACACCTAACCCTAGTCTTCTACTAGTAGTATAGGGTATATTCTAATGGCATTGTCCTTGTTGTTTGGTTTGGTAATCTAGATATGAAATGAGAACCTTGCATGTTTAATGATCTCCCCCAACTAATGTCAAAGTTACATCCCCAAATGGCCCACCTACCCTAATCAACTGCTTAAAACCCATATTGCTTAGTTTGCTAGTTCATGCTAGTCTAGTTTAGTTGTTTTTGCTTAATCTAGTTAATTACTTAGTTTTGCTCTTTAGTGTTAACTTAGGCTCTGGCTTCTTGCCTTGCTAGAGTAGTGTAGATTTTCTTACTCTTGCTTAGTTAGTTTGCTAACTTAGTTTACTAATTTGCTTGCTCTTCCATAACTTAGTTTCCATCTTGCATTTCTTACTTACTCAATTAGCTTAATCAACAATCAAACCTTTCAAAAACCCTAAAACCCTAAGCTCCACAAAAAGAACGTAGCTCACATCATCTAACTCTAGTGCCCCCTCTATCTCTGTGGATCGACCATGTACTTGCCGCCTCACCTATACTATGACACGACCCCGTGCGCTTGCGGGCGTAGTGTCTTAGTAGATGTAGGTAGTTAGTGTAGGTCATACAAATTTTGAAAGCATAAGATCCCATATCCCGTGCGCTCCAACCTCGTGGGGTGTAAAAGCACCACTAGCGGGGACGCACCAAACTTTCTGGCACCGTTGTCGGGGATAGAGGCACTCGACCTAGTTAGATAGTGTAGCTTAGTCTTTCTTTTTGCCCTCACCATTGCTATTATTTATTCTTTGTGTTACTTTTGCATCTTGGTTTGCTAACTTGCCCTCTTTTTTTTTTTTGTGCCATGTGCATGTGACAAGCAACCCTTTGGAGTCAAGATGGTGGACCGAGATGTGCAAGCCCCTTCAATCCCTCAACCGCCCTACATGATGAAGATGTTGCAAGACATGTTGTATCTCATGCAGAATCATGTGGGGGTCCTTCTCATCATTCTGCTGACTCCATGGTGTCTCTTTGTGGAGACATGGTACTACAATCCTATGGCATTCAGAACAACCAAAGCCCCATGTCAAGCTCATGCACTTCAGAATGTAGAAATGGTCCAAACTTCTCATGGGAACCACAAGAAGACCGTGAGCCAAGAGATAACTCCATGTTTGAAGAAGAAGTTCTTGCGAGATTGAGAAGCCTTGATGAAGTGAAGAGAGAGGTGTCCTTTCAAGGACAAACCATTGATCGACTAGAGCAAAGGCTGGATGAGATTTCCCTTTCACTTGCCCTTTGTGAGGAGGGAAGATCCTTTTCCCAAACCATAGCCAACCCAAACAATGCAAATAGTTACATGGGCTCCCCTCAAGTTATCTATGATCCACCACCTCCTCAACCTTCATATAACTTCCAACACACCTCACAACCACCACCACAACATCAATCACAAGAACCACCCCATACCACCCACCTACACAACAACCATCCTACATCCTTCACAAACCTAATCCGCCACTACCACCAACACCACCATAACACGGCCGTTTTGGAGGAGGGGGAGGTGACCGTGGAGAAGCACCACGATCGTCTTGAGCTTCTTCGGCCATGGTCGTGGCAGGTGGCCACGGTCGTGGCGTTCTGGGCAAAAACCCTACTGCAAGTTGAATTTTTGGCCATTAATTTCCACGACCGTGGCAGGGTGCCACGACTGTTTTCTCTTCTACTGACCACGACTGTGCTGATGGCCACGGCCGTGGTGTCTTCAATGGCCACGGTCGTGGCAGGTGGCCACGACCGTGGGATTCTGTGGAATTTCCCTGTTGAACTTGGCACTTCATTGCTAGTAAAGGCACGACCGTGGCATAGTGTCCACGGCCGTGGTGAGGTTGGCCTCACTTAATTACACTTCAATCTTCGTCATTTTTGGATGTCTTTGCTTGGGGACGATTCTTGACAATTGGAGGTAGGTTGAGGGAGACTTTGGGGCCTTCTTTGGGTCCCTCCATGAGTGGGGGAACCCTAGAACTCCTTCTTTCTCTCTCTTCCATCTAAGCATGGTTCAAGTACCTGAAAAACAGTGCAAAGAACATCGATAAGCATATTTGCAATGATAACCATATTAGGGAAAAAGACTTGTAATCTAACATGTTTAGATGCAACTTAAGTACAAAATGGCACAGGATGGAGCCCTAAAATAGGGCTACATCACCACCCCAAACTTAAAACATACTTGTCCTCAAGTATGCTCTAACTCAATCTCGCTACAATTTTTCCACAAACAAGAAATGACAAATGCAAAGTAAAAGATGGTTATTGCTGAATGGTATCCAAGATGACTAATTACATGCATTTCACCTCTCTCCTCTCCTTCTTTCACAAACTAATCACGAAAAGAGCACAAAGCACATGAACTTGAAATATAGTGCATAGAATACACAAGTTATCCATACTTCTTCCATAAAGTTTCGGGTAAACCGTTTCATGATAGTGTTAATCGAGGATGACTAGGAGTGTTGTTTCACATTCATGCATTCAGTCTTATATTTCAAATCATACCAGATGACCCACATGGCTGCAGAAAAAGGAAAAATGAGCTAAGTTTAATGCTTCTTAGCTCAATGGGTATGAAAGTGGAAGAAAGGGATGCGGTAAGATTTTTGGAATGTTTTTACACACTCATCTTTTATTTATTTGAATGATCTTAAACATGAGCATCCTTTTATTTTATTTTTGTTTTTATTTTTCTTTTCTTTTCTTTCTTTCCCTTGGTGTAGATAGGGCAAATGGTGGATAGAGTGAAGCGGAGAGATCAGGATATGGTCACCCCAAACTTTTGGAGGTGGCCAAGGCTGATTATGTGTACTAGGGCATCTTTTTATGAGGCGGAGGGGTATGAAGATGGTGGAAGAATAGTTGGGTCAAAGAGGGGTCATTGGTATGATTTTCCACATAAGACATCCTGCATTAGAATTAATCCAACACTTCATCCAAGATATATATCAACGGTCTAGTTTTTTTGTGTGCTTACTGATTAGAAGGAATAGACTGGATATTAATCGAGTCGTGGGTTATATATAAATTATAATATATTAATGTCACTATGCATCCTAGAGTACAACTACACGATGTTAATTCTATTTCAAAAGAACTCACATGCTTAGCATGTGTTTCCCACTAGTGTTGTACTATAATCGGAAGAATAGATTCCACAATAAGATTTTGATTAGTTTATCATATGTCTGAAAAACTTATGAATTGGATTTCTATATACATTTTATGATTATTTTTATGTATGTAAAAAAATTCTATTTCAATAGGAGACATATTATAAAATATAGTTTATGTAACATCCCAGGATTTGAGGCCTCAGATAAATTGATCTTAAAATGAATGATTGGACTACCTATATCACCAAGGTTGTCGCGCCCCAATCTCACATTAACCGCAAACCCCGAAATTAGGGCATGACAGGTGGGGTTAACACATAACCAACCATTCGTCACTTTTTAAAACAATTCAAGGCATTTAAACGATAACCAAGTTTAAACTGTAAACAGAAAACTGAGCAAACTGCAGGAACTTTTCTATTTAACTGATTAAAGATACAAGCAAGGTCTACAACATAATACATTTAATTTACATCTTGTACACATTCTCTCTCTCACTCATACCTTGTCCCGAGGATCAAGGGGAATGGACTAAGAGACCTCTAACTAGACTAACTACAAACCTTCTATCAACTAGGCGTTAGGATGAAACGATCCTTCCGACTCCTGATGCTGATGCTGACCTGAAAAATGTTTGAGTAGAGGGATGAGCCTACTCGCTCAGTGAATAACATTTCACTTAGATATCACTAAACAACTCGTCAGGTTTATAAACTGAAATAAACAAATATACAGTTCAAACAGGGCAGTTCTATTAGCATAGCAAATATACAGATAATAACCACACTTCTAAGCATCAACAGGTATTTCAGGTAAATAAACAGTTATATAAATTTACTGTGAACCTACTTGATTATTTATCCATTTTATTATTATGCCCTAAATATATGCAGTGTACTCTGCATATAAAGATCCGCAGCAAGTTCATGCTACGGTCCCACCGTACAAGACTTAGCGACACACCCGGGAAGTGCTAAGTCTGACTACTCGTCCTGGTCTGCACAGGACCCAGGCTCCTCGGCCTCAACGCACAACCACGTGTACTGCACAACCACGTGTGCTCCTGACTTCTCCTTTAACCTGAATACACCGGCGGAGAGTCTCACAGGGTTACCTTCGTGACACAAGCATGAATGGTGTTAGATAACCAAGTTTTCTTTTGTTTTCGCAGTGCCATCGTGACACAAGCACGATTGTTGTTGGACACTGCCTCTCTTTCCTCGTTTGTCCGTGACACAAGCACGGATGATGTTGCAACACGAGTTTCACCCCAAAGTTGCAGACTTGTCTAAGGGGTTCTACGGTGTTAGGGCATCTAGATCTATTAATTAATTAACAAATAAACAATTTAATAGAAATATCACATTACAGCTGTAAAACACAGAATTTCCTCTTTCTCATCATTCTTATCACGCATTTCAAGTTCCAATGAACTTATCATACTAAAAAGTACATGCTACACTGTTTATAGGTCATATCAACTGATACTGAAGCAAATAAGCATTTAAAATGAGTTAAATAATGATTTCTAAATGAACTGCCACTCACCACTTGAAACTCGCCCGATCACTATGGAACTCGGCCGAACACTTCCCAGAATCTGAAACTCGGCCGACCAACCTCGGCCGACCAGCATGGAACTTGGCCGATCCCCTGGGGAACTCGGCCGACGGACACACCGCTTTATAAACCTACAAGGAAACTCGGTCGATTAGGACCGAACTCGGCCGACAAAAACGTTGTTCGTTTATCTAATTAAGAAACTCGGCCGAACCAAGACCCAAACTCGGTCGACCCAAAAACACAGCACGATTGCCCTAATATGCAACTCGGCCGACCGAATAGGAACTCGGCCGAACCGCGTACAGGCAGAAAACAAAACCGGGATGCAGATGTCGATTTCTCTCGAATCGTCGGGCAAATCTCGAACAAACACCACAAAACGTTCGCGAACGATACACATCACTAAACCGCACCTGAAGGGAGGAAAGAAACGAGCTAGGGCTGCTCCTTGCGCCCCAATCCTTTGGCCGTTTCCCCTGCAAACGCAGCTCCTGCTGCAAAACCGAATCGAATTGATGGAGAAGATGATCAACGGAGGGAAGAGGACGAGCTGCAGCAGCTGATCGGAGCAAAACGAAGCTCCGACGTCTCTCCCTTCTCAGCTCCCTCTCTCTCTCTCTCTTTCTCTCTCTCTCACGCAAGGAAGGAGAACGCTTCCTGCGTTCTCTTGTTTCTGAGAAAGTGAAACGAGTTAAGTGAAAAGGAGAGAATAAGGAAGAAAACCTAGGGGCCGAATCGCAAAGTTCGAAACTTTCAAAAATTACAAACGGGTCCCTATAAGCCCAAAACTTGCAACTTTTGACTCGAAGGTCGGATTCGAACGATTTCTCTGGCAACGTTTCAAGCGTAAGGTCCTACACGCTTTAGAAGCTAGAAAACATACTAAGCACATATCTTATCCATTTTAAACATTAATAACAAAAATAGGCTTATGACTTAACACATCAGCTAATCACATGCTTAACAGCATACTTACCGGATAAGCTCGACGCGGGTCGTAACAAAGGTGCACCTCCTTTTCCGGGAGCCCATCACTAAGAACTCCATAGTTAAGCGTGCTCAGCTTGGAGTAGTATTGGGATGGGTGAGCTGTCGGGAAGTTGATCCTGACATGTGTGTGAGTGAGGACAAAATGAAGTTAAGGCTAGTGGTGGTATGTGGGGATAGTCATCATTCCTGAAACTCAACTCGAGCCTTGGGCAGTGGGCTCGAGCATTACAAATGGTATCAGAGCTATAACCCCTCCAGTAGGTGGGGCCCACATGGGCATGTGACATGCCAGTCTTGAGTCGTGCGGTCCAGGCATGTAGGAAAGAGTTGTCCATGGTTGACGTAGCCACCCTTGCGCTGGTATTCTTTGATCGGGAGCTGGGTGTCCATGGGCCATTGTGGGTCTGCACTGAAATGGGGTCAAATTATGAGGTCATATAGTTGAGACTTGATGAGGACGTCAAGAGTCTAAGTGGGGGAGATTGTAACATCCCAGGATTTGAGGTCTCAGATAAATTGATCTTAAAAGGAATGATTGGACTACCCATATCACCAAGGTGCACCTCCTTTTCCGGGAGCCATCACTAAGAACTTCATAGTTAAGTGTGCTCAGCTTGGAGTAGTACTGGGATGGGTGACCTATCGGGATGTTGATCCTGGCATGTATGTGAGTGAGGAAAAAATGCAGTTAAGGTTAGTGGTGGTCTGTGGGGATAGTCGACATTCCTGAAACTCAACTCGAGCCTTGGGTAGTGGGCCCAGGCATTACAGTTTCTGAGTTTACTTTTTAAAATAGTAAAATGATTCAGACTAACAAACAACATTTGCATGTGCATTACGTTCAATTTTCTATATGAATGAAAAATATAAGATGCTTGCTCTTAATTTTCTTTATGAATGACAAATATAAAATGTGTATGATTAGATAGTAGTAGTTTAGATATAGTTTATTGTAAAGGGGATTTACTTGTTGCCCATGCGGGTAGCAATGCTTGACTACCTGTGCACAAATACACGATGGCATCACCTGTAATTACGGTCCCTTTTATTAAAATTTGTGTATCTTTGGTTCCTCACACTTCTCCGCGATGTCGTAAGCGAGGCAGGCGTCGTGGATTGCATACGCGATGATGCCATGTTCATGATAGTAGTAATCACTTCTGTACTATAGCGACTCCTCCTCAACCACGACGTCGTCGAGCACCCCATACGCCATGGCCTCAAGCTTGAACTTCCCATTCCTCCCGAAATCCCCACGGAGCCACTCAGCATGGAATGCCTTGCTAACCGACGTCTTTAGCTCGCTAATGTTGGGGAGCGGCACGCCCCAGTCATCGTTGAGACGAGAAGCGTCACACTCAATGTTGTGCTCGATGAACGATAGTCGTGGGTGAAGAGGAGAATCTTCAAGGCTGCAGGGACTGCCCCGTACCTACCGGAGGAGTAGGGCGGGAGTGTAATGACAACGCAGTGAGTCCCGTCGACGTAGACAATGAGGATGCCCAATGGAGGGAGGGTGTCTCGGCGAGAGGCATCACGCTCCTAAGAGGTCATGAAGTAGGACTCAACATGGCGGCGGCACGCGAAACGGACGATCCGGAGGCGGCGGTCGGTCCATGCAGATCATTTGGAACATTCCATCAGCCGGTCCACCCGCTGCAGCTCATGAATCCACTCCTGGCATGCGACGTTCACGCCGGGCTCGCGGAGGCGGAACCAGACCCCGCCCCTGTCGATGTCGTCGAAGATGATTGCCTCCTTCTCACACTAGCCGATGCAGAATGTGTACCGCTCCCAGTGCTCCAGGCGACGGTGACCATTCACTTAATCTCCTTCTTATTATCTTTACGTGGAGATCAAAGTTGAGGTCCTTTTCACGTGATACTCGCAGGCTAGTCGTACGCTGGTTGTTTGGTATTCTTTAACATCAACAGATTTACATAAATATATATCTCCCTTGAGGTTGTTCATGTGCATCCCCATGCATCATGGCGGCATCTACAACATGTGAATACACTTATTACAGGTGCCCACTTCTCCTATTAGAAGATACAAATAGGGAACATGATTACGATGACTATCATCATTTTTTATTGGCCATTGTGATAAATTATTGATAGTTATAATGAAATTGTGCATCGTCTTATGGTCTTGTGTTTGGAATCTATTGTTGTGTTACCTTGAGCTCCTGAAGATGTATGTTTACATTCATTATGTTACAAAAAATCTTTTCTGATCAGATGTTACTCTTTGAAGAATATTTGTCTCTCTTTGTGTCCAATGAATACTGAAATACTTACATTTTTGGATTAGAACAGTTAGTTTCATGTTTGTACAGTTACTTATAAAATATCAATTTGTTACTATGTGATTCACATACACTGGTTTCGTCTATTTGACTTACCTTCCTCCATAAGAGTTACTTTACAAAGTATAACAATTACTTTTTGAATGCACATAGTTACTTTTATGTTGTAATAGTTACTCGTAGTGCTCTTACAGTTACTCTAGGTATTCTTATAATTACTTTATCGATGACGAATTCATCTCTTTTATTTGTCAGTGAGTTCTGATATAGATACTTTTTTTTTAATAGAACACTTGCTTTCGTGTTCGTACAATTACTTACAAGATGTCCCTATTACTCATTGTTCCATACACATTATTTTTGTGATACATGTTTTACCTTCCTCTGTTAAAGTTACTTTTACAAAGTATAAGAGTTACTTTTTTGAATCACAGGGTTACTTTTCTCTGCTGTCGCAGTTACTCGTAGTGTTCTTACAATTACTCTTAGTGTACTTACAGTTACTCTTAGTATTCTTACAGTTACTCTTAGTGTTGCCGGGTAGGGTAATTAAGTTACCTGTCGGGTCTCAACAAGCACACACGATGTAAAAAGACTGAATGTACAACTGATCTTGAATGCTTCGAATACATTTATGGTTTGAATGCTTATGTTCTTGAATGCTTTAAATACCTTTATGCTTTGAATGATGTAAGAGTAACTCTAAAACCACTATGAGTAACTGATACAACCATGTGAGTAACTGAACTGAAAGTAACATAATGTTTGAATAACTGGAAAGTAATGCTTGACTAACTGAGAGTAATGCTTGAGTAATTGAGAGTAATGGTTGAGTAACTGAAACTAATGCTTCAGTTACTCGCATTGTTTTTTCAGTTATGCTTTGAATGTTGTAAGAGTAACTCTGAAACCACTACGAGTAATTGATACAACCATGCGAGTAACTGAACTGAAAGTAACAGAATGCTTGAGTAATTGAAAAGTAATGCTTGATTAGATAAAATTAATTCTTGAGGAACTGAGAGTAATGCTTGAGTAACTGAGAGTAATGGTTGAGTAACTGAAAAAACCCTGCGAGTAACTGTCACAACCCTAGAGTAACTAAAAAACACTATGAGTAACTAAAAAAGGACTACGAGTAACTGAAAAAACACTGCGAGTAACTACGACAATACTGCGAGTAACTGTGACAATAATGCGAGTAACTGAAAAAACCTTGCGAGTAACTGTAATAGCAGTTAGAGTAACTGTGAAAACACTACGAGTAACTGTCACAACCCTGTGAGTAACAGAACAAACAATGAGAGTAACTGAAAAAAACATGCGAGTAACTGAAACAAGCCTGTGAGTAACTGAACACTGCAAGTAATGGTTGAGTAACTGAACAAACACTGCGAGTAACTGTCACAAACCTACGAGTAACTGAACAAACACTGCGAGTAACTGTCACAACCCTACGAGTAACTAAACAAACACTGCGAGTAACTGAAAAAACCCTGAGAGTAACTGAAAAAACCCTGTGAGTAACTGTACGAACACAAAAGCAAGTGTTCTATTTGGTTTACTCAAGCATTATGTTACTTTAAGTTCAGTTACTCACATGGTTGTATTAGTTACTCATAGTAGTTTCAGAGTTACTCTTACAGTATCAAAGCATAATTGAAAAAACAATACGAGTAACTGAAGCATTAGTTTCAGTTACTCAAGCATTACTCTCAGTTACTCAAGCATTACTCTCAATTACTCAAGCATTACTCTCAGTTACTCAAGAATTAATTTCAGTTACTCAAGCATTATGTTACTTTAAGTTCAGTTACTCACATGGTTATATCAGTTACTCGTAGTGGTTTCAGAGTTACTCTTATAGTATTCAAAGCATAACTGAAAAAACAATGCGAGTAACTAAAGCATTAGTTTCAGTTACTCAACCATTACTCTCAGTTACTCAAGCATTACTCTCAGTTACTCAAGCATTACTCTCAGTTACTCAAGAATTAATTTCAGTTACTCAAGCATTACTTTTCAGTTACTCAAGCATTCTGTTACTTTCAGTTCAGTTACTCGCATGGTTGTATCAGTTACTCATAGTGGTTTCAGAGTTACTCTTACAGTATTCAAAGCATAACTGGAAAAACAATGCGAGTAACTGAAGCATTAGTTATAGTTACTCAAGCATTACTCTCAGTTAATCAAGCATTACTCTCAGTTACTCAAGCATTACTCTCAGTTACTCAAGAATTGATTTCAGTTACTCAAGCATTACTTTTCAGTTACTTAATCATTCTGTTACTTTCAGTTCAGTTACTCGCATGGTTGTATCAGTTACTCGTAGTGGTTTCAGAGTTACTCTTAGGTTATTCAAAGAATAACTGAAAAAATAGTGCCAGTAACTGAAGCATTACTCTCACTTACTCAAGCATTACTCTCAGTTACTCAAGCATTACTCTTAGTTACTCAAGAATTAATTTGAGTTACTCAAACATTATTGAAATTAACGAATTAGTTCCGCACACAGTTATGTAAACAGAAGGAGTGCGGTGGTATAATTCTCCATGTGATCAGCGAGTTTGTCATAATTAACGAATCAACATATCTTTAGTAATATATATGTACCCCAATCAGGTGAACAAGTGGGCGTAAAATATAGAAGGATGAAATTTAAAAGAAAAGTATAACATTTACATCCACCATGTGGTTAATTGAAGAATAGCTTCACTACAAATCAGGTATAGCTCATCTCTTGCTACGGTTGTGTTCTCGAGCATCCTTCTTTCCTTTAACAACAATCATTCTAATAATTTAAAGGGATCAGGAACATGTCCACGTAACTGATCTGCTGGGAACAATCATCCTAATTATTTAAATTTGGCCTGCAAAGCTGTTGCCACAATGGTCACGTTCTTGGGGTCAGTCGAAGGGGAAAGGCATTAAGGAAGAATATTAGCTAAACAAACATAACATAACAAAAAAGTAGAGATGGTCCATCGGTTAGGTGTCGATGAGTAAACCAAATAGGCATTTCATCAAATAAATCAATTTCAAAAACAACTTGAATGTCCACGACCAGCCACCACAATTCTATTACACCTCGGCGAGAATCTGAAACCAAACCTGAGCTCTAGAGACTACCCTTCGATCCAGATGGACGGATCTGACATGGAGTCGAAGAAGGTGGCATGGCTGGCGATGATGGAGTTGTCCAACATGTTGTCAATCCCCATGTCACTACACGCCGCCATGCTCCTCAATGTCCCAAACGCGATCTACCAGTCAGGCATGAATGCCCCGCTGACGGCCGGTGAGATCCTCAACCACCCCAAGCCTGTACCGCCCTACCCTGATGTCGACCTGACAAACCTCCAGTGGATCCCCCGACTCCTATCCTCCCAAGACGTCTTCCTCGAGAACATCAACTCAGTCAAAGACACCACTACTCGTTGGCCCGTCGTATGCGGCTTACGTGCAACAACACCACCATGACGCCCTCTTCAGGGCTTGGCCACGACTGCACAATTTTGTCCTGAACCCATCGGGCCTCAAGCCCTTCGCGCTCGCCAACGGTGACACCAAGGCGTACCAGTACCATGGAAAGGTAAAGGCGGCGGATGAGCAGATGCAGAGGGTCATGGACGGCGTGTCGATGGCATTCATGGAGTGCTTCCTCTGACAGCTACGGTGGGTTCAGCAAGGCGGCCAACGACGGAGGAAGCAAGGTGTCAGCACTGGTCGACGTCGGCGGGAGCTCGGGGGAGTGCCTCAGGAGGATCATGGGGCGGTGGTTGGGCATAACCACT
The DNA here is from genome assembly GCA_963693085.1 of Alisma plantago-aquatica. NCBI lineage: Eukaryota > Viridiplantae > Streptophyta > Magnoliopsida > Alismatales > Alismataceae > Alisma > Alisma plantago-aquatica. Next base: position 890,015,374 of record OY856411.1, read on the forward strand.
GGGATCAACTTCAACCTACCCGAGGTCTTCGCCATCGTGCTGCCTTCCCTGTGTTGGAGATAAACTAGGCGTGCCAGCTGGATAAGTCAGGTGCTAACGGCATTGAGTAGGGATCAAGTAATCGTTAGAAAATGGTGGAAGTAGTAGGAGTCCAGTTCGGGTGAACGTGTTGTTCAACCCAGTAGTGTTAGCGCATAATTAGGATCTAATTCCTTAGAGTCCCGGGTCTGTTGGTCTGTTATAAATACCAGCGCTTCATGCGAAATAAAATATAGCAAGCAGCTTCCACCCAACTAGATCGTCTTCCACCTCTTAACCATCGTGATTATCGTTGTTACTGATTGCAGGCTTCACGTGGTATCAGAGCAATACCTGGGAGTCATGAATCACGATGGCGCCTTCTGGTGAGAACAGCTCCGATGGGAATCGTGAGAGCTCGGTTACCCTCAAGTATCCTATGCTCACCAAGTCCAATTACCCTGTGTGGGTGATGAAAATGAAGGCGAACATGCGCGCCCAGGGGGTCTGGGCGGCAATTGAGCCGGCGGCTGGAGCAGCCCCCGTTGAGGAGAAGATCGATCAGATGGCGCTTGCCGCGATCTACCAAGCGATACCGGAAGAGACTATGCTTCAACTATCGGGAAAGGAGACAGCACGAGAAGCTTGGGAAGCGCTCAAGACCGTCCATGTGGGCGTAGAAAGAGTGAAGGAGGTGAAGCTCCAAGCCTTGCGGTGGGAATTCGAGAACCTCCGCATGGGAGACGCCCAGCCGGTTGATGAATACGCTGGCAAGCTGTCGGGGATTGTCAATCAGATCCGATCACTCAGGGAATCCATGGAGGAGAGCTACGTCGTCAAGAAACTCTTACGCAGCGTACCTCCGAAATATCTTCAGATCGCCACGACCATGGAACAGTTCGGGGACTTGAAGAAAATGCAAACGGATGAAGTCATCGGAGCGCTCAAGGCGCATGAAGAGAGGTACCGCGACTACGATGGTCGCCATGAACAACTCTTGCTTGTAAAGAAGGACTCCAAGTCAGAGCAAAAGATTACCCGTGGGGAGGAGCAGCCGTTCTCCAGCACTCGTGGACGAGGTCGTGGCAACCCTCGGGGCCGGGGAAGAGGTCGCGGACGGGGCTGAGGCGGTCGAGGTGATTCCAGCAACTCCAAGCAAGGAGACTCGTCACGCGAACCTGTGAGGGACAAAAGTCAGGTACGTTGCTTTCATTGCAACACACTCGGTCACTACGCCTCTGAGTGCCAGGGAAAGAAGAAGGAGGAGGAAGCGAATCTTCTGAGGACACAAGATGATGATCCAACCCTGCTCATGGCCAAAGAAGTTAGCGAAGAAATCCTACTAAACGAAGGTAATCTTCTCCCAAACACCTATGCTAGCAGAGAAGGGGACTCTCAGCCGAACGTGTGGTACCTAGACAATGGAGCCAGTAACCACATGTCGGGAAGGAAGGAGAAGTTTAGGGAGCTTAGTCAGAACATCTGTGGTAGGGTCAAATTCGGAGATGGATCCACCGTGGAGATAAAAGGAAAAGGAACAATCATGTTCCAATTTGACAATGGAGAACAGAGATTGCTCACGGATGTGTACTACATCCCGAGCTTGGAGAGCAACATTATCAGTATAGGCCAGCTGACGGAACAAGGGAATGCAATCATGCTGCAAGGAGCGCACCTCTGGTTCTATGACAGATCCGGAAAGCTACTGATGAAGGTACAACGATCGTCAAATCGGTTGTACAAGGTCGAGATTGAATCAGGAGAACTGGTGTGCTTGGCGATGAGCATCACCGATCCAGCGTGGTTGTGGCATGCTCGAATGGGGCACATCAACTTTCAATCTCTGAAGACAATGGTGGACAAGGATATGGTGACCGGGCTTCCAAGAATCAATCACCCGAACCAAGTGTGTGAGGCCTACCTCACAGCCAAACAAGCACGGATGCCGTTTCCCGCTGAGGCGCTCCATAGAGCCTCCGCTCGCCTCGAGTTGATCCACACAGATCTCTGCGGACCTATATCGCCGGAGACGCCATCTCACAATAGGTATTTCCTCTTACTTGTTGATGATTGCACCCGTTTTATGTGGATCCAGATGCTCAAGACCAAGGACGGGGTGCTGGAAGGTTTCAAGTCTTTCAAAGCTGAGATTGAGAAGGAGACCGGTCTCAAGGTTCAGACCTTGCGAACCGATCAAGGCGGCGAGTTTCTTTCGCATCGTTTCTCCAGGTACTGCGAAGACGAGGGAATCCGACGACAACTCACAGCCCCCTACACTCCACAGCAGAACAGGGTTGTGGAACGCCGGAATCGCACCATCATGGGCACTTCTCGGAGTCTAATGAAGAGCATGCTCGTTCCGTCATACCTATGGGGCGAAGCGGTCCGACATGCGGTGTATCTCCTGAACCGATCAGCGACCAAAGCACTGCAAGGAGTTACTCCCTACGAGGCCTGGACGGGAAGAAAGTCGTACCTTGCGCACCTCAGGGTGTTCGGGTGTATGGCGTACATGAAGACACCTGGGATTCACCTGAAGAAACTCGCCGATCGGAGCATGAAGACAGTCTACCTTGGTGTAGAACCAAGTAGCAAAGCTCATCACCTATTCGATCATGTCAATCGGAAGGTATGCGTGAGCAGAGATGTGGTCTTCGACGAAAGCAGTGGATGGGCATGGAGCGAACACCTACAGGAGCCATCCACACCAGACTACCTTCGCGTGGACGCACCTCTGGTCATCAACGACAACCACCTCGAAGAAGATGAGGGTCCTGAACCGGGAGCATGGACACCACAGCCATCACTTGCCTCATCGACAAGAGCATCTTCCTCAGGGTCGTCTCACCATGGTCATCAGGTGGAGGATCATGGATCACCAACGAATGTCAGTAGCTCGTCAAGTGAGCCGGGACCACTTAAATTTCGGTCACTGGACGAGATCTACCAAGACACGGAAACAATGGAGGAAGGAGGACAAATGCTTCTTCTGGACGATCAAGATCCCACCCATTACTCACAAGTTGTGAGAGAGGAAGCATGGCAGCAAGCCATGACCAAGGAAA